>NW_014650660.1:841436-858936 GCF_001447265.1 Sturnus vulgaris | reverse complement strand
CAGGAAGGATTCTGAGGTGGCTGAGATGTTCCAGTAGGGCTTGAAACGCTGGCATCATTTTTTAACTGGGTGATTCTGGGGGGGGGGAAACCCTTCAGAAATTACTTCTGTGTCTGCACTTTTGGTCTATTTGTGTTTGTAGAGCTCCTGGTGCAATGCAGGCACCAAGTGAAAAGGCTCCTGTGTCCAGGTAACAATGGAAAGGCAACACCATTAAATCATAAAACACTGACTGAAATATTCCAGTCAAACAACATTTTAATTTGGAGAGAGCAAATATTCCCAATTTCCTCCAGGAGAACTAATTCAAACCCTGAAGTTAAGAACAACAACTTTTTTTTTTCCCCCTGAAAGTCTAGACAGTAACAGAATTAACTCCTAAAGATAAAGATCTGAAGATCAAGATAAATGTTTTATTTCATTTCAGCCCCACCATCAGCAGGGCTTTGTGTTTTGTGAAAAGCCATCAGGGGGAACAGATTTACAGGATGTTCCTTGGTGATGCTGCAAGAGCCGTTCAGATGCTGCCTTTGACTTCTTGCCTCATTTCCTTTTCCAGCATGTGATTTTTAAAGAAGAGGAAAAAGCAATTTGCCCTTTTTGGATCATCAGCAATGAAGCAGTGAATTCTTTACCAGGAGTTAGAGCCGAGCTGCAGGAGTGCAGCTCCGAGTTGTAGCTGCTCACTGATGCCTGCTAAATTGGATAATGGTTTTCAGCTTCCTTTCATTGTTACAGCTGTTGCCTTCAATCTGCTTTGGTGGTTTGATTAAAATAACATTATTCCTCTAACTTGGCAATTGCCTGGTGTTGGGTGACACAAATGAACTCAGCTTTTTTCTTTTCTTTTTTTTTTTTTTTTTTTTTCCATTGAGGATCTGCTCAAGAGGAAATCACCAACAGGCCCAGGGAACTGATACAGCAGGGCAGCAAAATCAAATACAGGACTTGGAAAACTTGACACGGAAAATCAGAGGAGAAGGAAACCTGCAGTGCTTTGTGCTGCTTTTAACCCCTTCACCCAACCTCACCCCTTTTCTATATTTAAATCTCATCCCACAGGGAGGGAGGACAATTAGCCTGGGTGCCACTGTCACCAGGCACCAGTTTAGAAATGCTACGTCCCTAAATCTCCTGGAATTATTTGAGAATTTTAAAAAATGCTCTAAAGAGTGTGGCAGCAAACTGAAGTAAACTCTCGTGTGTTAATCTCTAGAAGAAACTAAAGAGCAATTTACAAAAGTGCAAATAAAGGTGAAAAATTCTTCTCCAAAGACCAGGGGCCGTTATTTTGTCTTTGTGGAAGACATCAATCACCTTTGTGCCAAAGAAAATGGGCAGAGAAGGGGAAGTTGGGCAAAAAAAAAAAAGGAAATATTCTTCCCATTTTATGGCTGGGGAGTTTTAGCACAGAACCTTGACAGAACTTCCACAGCCCCATCTCAGAGCACTCAGGGTGGGAATTCAGATTTAGTTCCAATAAGCAGCTTTTATCACAAGACTGTTTTTCTTCCTTTTATAACTCGTAGCATCTACATAAATAACCAATAAGCCTTTAAAAATGGGATTTTTAAACCTCTTCTTCTTCTTCTTCTGTTCCATTTCCAATTCTCAGCCTGGTTCCATTGGCTAGTTTATTATCTCAGATGTTTACTTTACACTATAAATGGAATGACTTCTTTCCCTTCTTCTTCATGTTTCATGGTCATAATATCCCCAGTGTTCCATTATCTCTCGGTACCTATGATAGATCAAAATCTTATGGACTCGCTATTTTGTAATAAATTAAATTGGCTGTAATAGAAAACTTAAGTAGCTGTAATGGCTTTTTATAAGTAATGGGTAAACTGGATTTTCTGTAGTTGAAATGGATTTCTAAATAATTTATCATCCTATGTAAATTCATGTAAGAATGCAGGGAGCGAGAGTGGGAAAATCACAATCCAGTGTCATTCTGGAGAGATTGTGTATTTATAGGGACATTGTTCATTAATTTTTGAGAACAGAGCTATTATTTATCAGGCACATTCTTGATTCCATGCTGGTCACACTGCAGTCACTTAAGGCCTCTAAAATCATGCTGGAAAAAGGGGAAAATGTCAGGGAAATTTGGATCAAATGATGCCTTAAGCATCGATGGAGATAAAAATCTCCTTGAAATTTATGCCAATTGTCAGGGAGAAAATAGGTTTACCTATAGCGGGAATTTGAGGAGCCTTCTAAAATATTCCAAGCGGAAAGGTTTTGTTGGAGTTCTCGTGCTTCAATTACAGTTTCAACATCAGTCTTTGTAGCTCTCATATTTCAGCCCAGCAGAAGTATTGATCAGAGCACAGAAAGTATTGGTGATTCATCTCCAGCTGCACTTTTGTGCCTCTGGTTTGTGTTTAAGTTCGATGACAAACATTTTGACACCGAGCTGATGAGCTGGTTGATAAATTCCTGCTCCTCTGCATGCTAAATGTCATAAACTCAGAGCGCAGCAGAATTCCCTCTTGCCTGCTCCTTTGCTGCCAAAAGAGGGCAGGGAAAAAGTTTCTTTGCTGCTCTTTTCTCTGCTCTTGGACTCGCAGGAATGGGATCTCTGATCAGCAGAATAACGGGGTGGGAAGTGGGATTTTGGGGTGAGAGACACAAATTGTTCCTTGTTTGTATGCCCTGATCCCCCTGAGTTCTGCTTCAGGTTGGGATTGAGGGGAAAAATCTGCTGTGGGAGTTTCCACCTTAACTGCAGAACAGGAAACACAGAACTGGCTCTGGCTTTAAGCTGGGCTCTGGCTTTAAGCTGGGCTGTGGCTTTAAGCTGGGCTCTGGCTTTAAGCTGGGCTGTGGCTTTAAGCTGGGCTGTGGCTTTAAGCTGGGCTGTGGCTTTAAGCTGGGCTGTGACTTTAAGCTGGGCTGTGGCTTTAAGCTGGGCTCTGAATTACATTTCTCAAAGCACACCTGGGACAGAGCTGGGACATCCCCAGTGGGATCAACCCCCAGAGGATCCTTTCTCCCCACAGGTGCCTGAGATTTCACGGAGTTATTTTGCTCTGCCTCATTTTGGGGCTTGGACAGGGTGGCAGGATGGGAACAGGAGCTCTGGAGGGTGGTGGTGGCTAAATGGAGCCACTGGCCACTCTCAGAGCACAATCATGTCACAGGGACAGCCTTCCCTTCCTTTGGCAAGCTTGAAGAGGGAGAGGACAATGCAGCTTTGCAAGTCAGATTTTGTATTTTTACTGCTTCCTTTTCTGCTTTTCCTGTTCTTTCCCTGTTCTGATTCCTCCATTCCTTCTTCTCTCACAGAAAGGGCTTTGGCAGAATTCTTTGGCTCGCTGTGCTGAGACTCTTCCCCCTTTGCTTTACTCTGCCCTGCTCCCTGACTTCAGCAGAGATGAAATTTTGTTCGTGCCAGAAAAAATCTCTGTGTTCCCAACGTGTCACACACGAGATATTTGAATTATTTTTTTATTATTATTTGAATTATTGTGCTGGGGCAGCTCAGCTCCATCACTGCCCTGAGCTCAGCTCTCACACAGCCCAGCAGGGCCCTGGCACATCCCTGACCCCACACCATCCCTGCCATGGCTCTGTGCTCATCCCACACGGAGCAGAACTTGCACAGCAGCTGCAGGAAAATCTGGGGACCAGAAAAACCCAAGGGCAGAGCCCCAAGCCAGGAATCCTCTGGGTTTTGTTTGTGTATCTTCGAGTCAAGGGTGTTTTTTGGTGGCTTAACAAAGACACCTTTCAATACTAAAACTAAGTAGTGCCAAATAAAAGAATTAATTAATGCACTGGAAATAATCAATATATTGAAAACCTCACTGCATGTTAAAAATATGGAGGAGAGTGAATGAGCAGTAAGTTTAAATGTGATTTTTTTTTTTTTTTAAAACCCCATTTCATTTACTTGATGCTGCATTGTTGGTTGATTCTGGGCTCATTAACTTACACACAAATCAGCTTTTTGCCTCGTATAGACTGTGTGCTTAATGAATATTCTAAACTGGTGTTTTATTAATGCACTGCCTTAATTAGTGGGTAAAAAAGACTCCAAACACCTTTAAATTGTGTGATTTCCAGGGCAGCATGAGCGAAGCAGAAGGTAACAGTGAATTTCAAATTCCCTTCAGAAAATAAAAATCCAAAGTAATGGCTGCAGCTATTTGTGTTGGCCATAAAAATTGATATAACATGTGGTAAACCTCCTATTGGGTATTATTACAAATGATTGATTCCTCTCTCCTCCTCCAGTTTAGATGGTGCAGTTCTTACTGTACAAACAACTCATGAAAAGTCAACATGTTTTACAAGTAAATAATTTACAGCCACTCTGCAGAACATGGAATAATATTTTATGTTAAGTGACATTAATTAGGGTGGAAATATTCACATGGTGAAGGGCTGGGAGATGGCTGCTGCAAAGGAAATTCTTCTCCTTGCAGTCTAAATGCAAATCAGAAACTTGGAGAGTCACGACCACATTGCTCTGGAGGGAGAAATAATTCCCATTAAGTACCAGCTCTGAAATAACTCCAAGATTTGGGGAATGTGAGCCAAATCCAAGGCAGGGAAAGTCTCAGGCATTGCTGTCTTTGAAGGTTTTGGATGTGTCTGAGACCTGCTTTAATGAGAGGTGAGATTTATCTCCAAGTTTTGGGTTTTCATCCCCTAAACCCATGGTTATCCTCAGCCACAGCAGCAAACCAGGCCTGGGCAGGATTGGTGTCACAGACCTGGCATTTTAAGGTCAGTGCAGACGTTGTGCTTTGAAAATGTGCACTGGAACCACCCCAGAATTCCTGGACTCACACTGCCCAAAACTTCTGCCCAAAGTGTGTTCCTTCAGAAGGAATTGGTGATTGGTCACCCACCACCCAAAAATACAGTGTTAGGAGAGGGATTATAAAACCCTGGAATGGTTTGGGTGTCACTCCTGCCATGGAAGGGACAAATCCCACCAGGAAAGGAATCACAAAATCATGGAATTGTTTGGGTCACACCTCCCACCACAAAAAGAATCACAAAATCATGGAATTGTTTGGGTGACACTCCTGCCATGGAAGGGACAAATCCCACCAGGAAAGGATTCATAAAACCATGGAATTGTTTTGGTGCCACCCACTGTCCCAGGCTGGGCTTGGGCACTTCCAGGGATCCACAGGTAGCCACAGCTTCTCTGAGCAGCTCAAAAACAGACTGGAATTTAAAAATCTCACCTGTAAACTCAGACATGAGAGGTGGACTTTGTTTATATCTTGAAAATCCGCAGAGATTTGGGGTTTTTTTTTCCAGTTTTAGCCTTGCTGCAAGATGAAGAATTCTCCAAGCCCATCCCATGCAGTGAAAACCAAGCCCAAGCTGTGGGTCAAGTCCTCCTCATGTTAAATCACTGCAATTCTGTCACCCCTGGAGGCTGGGACACATTTATTCCATTGCTCTGCTCTGACACAAAGCCCAAAATGAACAGGCCATTTGTCTGCTGAGCTGGGTTAAAAACAGATATTTAATAAATATTTTCCTCCTTTGAATTGCAACCAGCTCGATGGGATTGCTCTGCTTTTGCAGCGTGGATCTGCTGAGAGCTGAGTGCTGCACTGAGCTCTGTGTTAGATCAATAAACACCTCGAATAAAAGGGGGCATGGAAGGGAAATAAAAGCTGTTGACCAGACTCCTGTAAATGCTGTGCACCTCCATAAAAATGTGATTTCAGGTGAGCAGCAGTGCCTCAGTGCAGCACTTCTGCTCCAGAAAATTTGGATTAAGGCATATCCTGACCTGGGTAAAAGGGAGTGGGTGATGGTTTTATACCTGCAGAGGTATCATAGAATAATTTGATATAAATGTGAAACAATAAATCACTGAAATGAAGGGAAACTTGGAAAAATTAAGGAGGGGGGAAAGAGATCTGGGTCCTGATCTGGGGAGGAAAACTCATTTGGGGCAGGAATCCTCGCTGAGCTCTTTAATTTCACAGCAGGTTCCCTAAAAACTCTCCCAGCTGGAGTTTGAGCTGCTGATGGAAAATTCTGGACTCCAAAGTTGATGGGCAAATTGATTTTGGGTTTTTGTACCCCAGTAAATGCTTCTGAAGCAGTTGATAGCAGGCATTTTAAGATGTTCTCCATATTAATTTTTATAAACTTCACATTTCAGTGTTTTAAGTACAAAATGTCTGAGTGTAAGCTTTATTTTCCTTTTTATGTGGTGATTTGTTTTATCTTGGAGTTAATTTTCTATCTAATCAAGCAATATTATCCTCTGAATCATCACTTAGAAAACTGGGGAAAAGGGCTTTTCTTCCTGACTTTTTTCACCCTCATTTTCACCAAGTTCTAAGTATTTAGAACAAATAAAACACAATTACCTCTAATGAAACCAATATGCCATTGCTGGAATTCCTGCCCTGGAAATTGGGAAGAATATTGCTGCCATGTCATTTTCCTGCAGACATTGTGGATGATTTACTTGGGATTTCCTTGCTCTTTAAATCTCACTCAAAACCAAATTTCACATATTAGACATAAATTAGGCTCTAATATCTTGAAAATAAACAGAAATTAGGGCGAAAAAAAAAAAAACCAAATATGGCTGCTGCTAATTGCAATTAAATATCCTCCTACGTTGGCACTTAATGACTGGGATCTGTGTTTGTGCATGGGGATGTTCTAAATGAAATATTCCCACTCCCTGCAGGAGTAATTTATATCATAAATAACTGCATCAGATATCTGCAGATATTAGGATAATATTGAGGAATTGTTTTATTGCCTGACATTCTGCAGACACTTCAGGTAAATGTGAGGGATGTTTTGGAAAGCAGGAAAATGTTTGTTGATTATTTTTTTGGGGGGGGTGATGATGGAAATGGTGGAAATTTAATTGAAATAATTTGTGCCAATTCTTCAGGTTCTTCTGTGCTGCATGATTTGAGGTCAGTAGCAAGGTGTTGAAAAAAACAACAAATGTTTAAATTTAAATCTTTAACTTGGAAATATTGAACATGAATTAATTTTTTTTATATACTGGCAATATTTGCCATGTACAAGGCAATTAGACATAAGTGCTTTAAGGTTTAAATTGTCTTTAATGAGCTGCTCCATCATGATGTTTATAGGAATATTTATAGAATACATAGATTATTTGTTATCTAATATTGCTCTGAGCAATATCCTGGGCTGCTGGAGGATGAGCTTTAAAATCCCTCCCATCCCAAACCATTCCATGATGATTCTGGAATATCTCCTCTATGCAAAGCTGCCATAAACAAACCAGCAAAACTAAGAATTCCCTGCTGCCTTCCTGCCAAAAAATGGTATAAATACAGTAAGTTAATGTTAATGTTAATGTTAAAAAATAAAGACAAACAGCAGAAAACATTTAAATAATTGAGGGAAAGAAAAGTTGAGGGGTTCTAAGCTTTGCACAGCTCCACAGGTCAGTGAAAATCCATTGCAGTGCAATATTTCAGGATAAAAACCACGTGTTCCCTTTCCATTGCTATAAATAACTTCACAAAGTTTGAGGTGGTGGAGAATGTTATGAAAAAAAAACCAAAAAACGCTGTAATCTCCTGAGGTGTGAAAATTAATCACTCATTAGCATTTGCCAACATGGGCTCCTTCCACAGAGCTGGGAACTTCACAGGGCAGGGAAATTCTGTGAGTTCTCAATGTGCAATTGGGGTTTTGGTGCAATTTGGGTTTTGGTGCAATTTGGGTTTTGGTACAATTTGTGTTTTGGTGCAATTTGGGTTTTGGTGCAATTTGGGTTTTGGTGCAATTTGGGTTTTGGTGCAATTTTTGTTTTGGTGCAATTTGGATTTTGGTATAATTTGTGTTTTGGTGCAATTTGGATTTTGGTATAATTTGTGTTTTGGTACAATTTGTGTTTTGGTATAATTTGTGTTTTGGTGCAATTTGTGTTTTGGTACAATTTAGATTTTGGTACAATTTGTGTTTTGGTGCTGCTCATTCAGCTTTTGCAGAGAGTTCCCCAGAAATTTCCATGGATGAAACGAAACTCAGAGAGATGATGCTGAAAAATCTCAGTGTGGGGCCCTTCTGTGTGGGATATTTGGGAATACATTTGGAGATTTATTCCTTCCCCATTCCTCCTTTACTTGTTGGGGCTCTGGAACGTTCTGGAAAATCAGCATTTCAACCTGGCACTGGGGAAAATCAGGATGCCAATTAACTGGGACAAAAAGCACTCTGCTAATTATCCTCTAGCTCTGCATTGCCATTTATTATCCTAAAAACAGAAATATGAACTGCACAGAGCCCTTCTTGTGCCACAGGGTCACTGAAGAGCAGATTAAATTCTGTTTTTCTCACTGTGTCTGACTCGTTGCTTTTTTTTTTTTTTTTTTGGGGTGTGATTTTTGAATTTTTATTTTTTGACCATTTCTTTCAAGGTAAGAATTACGCTTCAAACATCTCGATTTTGTTTGGATGGGTGGGATTTCCCTTTTTGAGCTCTCCTGTTTTATAGTTTTTATCTGCATCCGTTCCTGTTTCTGTGTTGGTTTTTGATCCTTAGGTTTCATGAACTGCAGGAAATCCAGAGGAAAGTGTCTGCATTTTCAAAGATGAAAACCCTAATTCTGATCACACTCCAGGCTAAAAGATGGGTTTGGTTTAGGATCTAGGCACTAAATTTACACTGAATTTAGGGAGGAAGCCAGAGCTTTCCTACAGTGATTCTGTATAATATCAACAAACCAACTAGACCCAGATTTTTCAAAAATTTAAAATTCTCAGCTCTGAATATCGCACTGAAATTCTCTTTCTGCGTTTCTTAAAATCCAGAGTTTGGTTTCTCTGGGTTTCCTTCCTTTCTTTATTGAAAGACAAAAGGATGCACCCGTAATTTCTCCATGTCTGACATTTCTCTGCCCACCATTCCTAAATGTGCAGAAATATCCTCGTGACATCACAGCCCAATGAGTAATCAGAAATTAGAAATATTTTTAAGTCTCTAAGAGCTTTTGGGGAAGCTCTGCCTGGCATGAGGTGAGATTTTCAGTTCAAAACCCAACATCAGAATTCGCTGCCAGCAGAAACTTTTGATTTATTCCGAAAGGATGAAGGGAAATTAATGAGGATGGAAATGAATTAATGGATTCTTTGCTACACCAGTGTGTGGACAGCCTGGGTTCTGTGCAGGGGGGGTGAGATGTTGGGGTCCCTCAGGTTCCAGGTGTCTCCCTGGCTGTGGCACCTCGGTGAAATCACCCAGGCTTAGTCTCGGCCTGAACATTTGGTAAATTCTGAGTAAAGCCCAGACCAGTCCTGGCTGTGCCTGCCTCCTTCCAGTGCCCTCCCCACTCTGCACAACGAGCATCTCCCATCCTGGACACTCCTTCTTCTCCCTGTGAACACAGACAGAATGGTTTTCATTGTTGTAAAATCATCACTTTTAGGGCTAAAAGCACCTTTAGATCTTCCCTTGTTTTCTTGACAAATCAAAACAGCATTTTATAGCACGGGAAAAAAAAAAAAAAAACAGGAGGGAGCATGTTAATTTTTCTCATTTTTCTCCTCTTTCTGGCAGCATGAAAAATCTGTTCCTCATCTTTGTGTCTCCCCGTTCCCACTCTTGACCTTCCTTTCACTGCTGGCTCCAGAATCTTGACAGCTCGTTAGAACCACGAGAGGCTTTGCATGATCAGAGCGAGAATTCCCAAAGCACTCTGCGGCTGAAAGGAGCTTCAGGAGCATAATGTATTCAAATTACAGGCATGAAGGACCACATGGGAAATATGGAAGAGTGCCTCCTGTAAATGACAGCTTAGGGAGAATTTCCAATTGCACGAGACAGCTGTATCCTGAAACTTAATCTAATTACTGCAGTGTGCTGAGAAATGTCACCCTGAATCAAAGTGATCCCATCCTCTGTGCTCATGGTGAGCTCTGACTTACATATGGCCAAGTTTGGGATAACCTTTAAATCCAAATTCCACCTCGGGGCTGCTGTCGTGCCTTTGGAATCGGGGGAATTTGAGCATGAGCAGTTTCACCCTTGCTCCGAGCAGCTCAGCTGCACAAAGTTCAGAGCCCGGGACATGAGGGACATGTGCTCCCATCCCAGCACTCAAATCCAGAGAAACCCTTGGTGTGATTCCCTTTCCCAAACCTTTGGTGTGATTCCCTTTTCCAACCCTTGGTGTGATTCCCTTTTCCAACCCTTGGTGTGATTCCCTTTTCCAACCCTTGCTGTGTTTTCTTTTTCCAAACCCTTGCTGTGTTTTCTTTTTCCAAACCCTTGCTGTGTTCCCCTTTTCCAACCCTTGCTGTTTTTCTCCTTATCAAACCCTTGCTGTGTTTCCCTTTTCCAAACCCTTCGTGTGATTCCCTTTTCCAACCCTTGGTGTGATTCCCTTTCTCAAACCTTTGGTGTGATTCCCTTTTCCAACCCTTGCTGTATTTCCTTTTCCCAAACCCTTGCTGTATTTCCTTTATCCAATCCCTTGCTGTATTTCCTTTTTCCAATCCCTTGCTGTATTTCCTTTTTCCAATCCCTTGCTGTGTTTCCCTTTCCCAACCCTTGCTGTGTTTCCCTTTCCCAACCCTTGCTGTGTTTCCCTTTCCCAAACCCCGTCTCCCAAAATGTTTTCCAGCTGTGCTTCAGGACTGTGAGGAGAGGGAAAGGGCTGGCTGAGCTCTGCTCTGTCACCCCCATATGCTCCTTTCTGTTTTGCTGCACATGAACAGCCCTCTGATGACTGGAAATGTTGAGTTTCTGGAAGGCCCCTCGTTTTCAGCTGCTGGTGTGTGCCAACAAATCTGAATATTCAATCAGATGGAAAGCAGCGGCTCGAAAACCTGCAATCTGCTGCGGGCTGGGATGCACAGCTGCCTGGGCTGGGATGCACATCCTTGGCTGCCACCGAGGCTGTCTGGGAGAACAAAAGAGCTCGTTTTGAAAGCTCGGAACTCTTTCTGTTTGTGCTTTTCCCCTTCCCTCGCTTGTAAAGTGCTGAAGCCAGCAGGCTCTCGGTTTTCCGTGAAAACAGATTTAACAAGGTGTAGAAAATGCTGGATTCACTCACCCTGGTGAGTGTTTGCAGCACCTTTCCTCCTGAGAAACACAAATATCCTTGACTTCGTGTGGCTGCTGGTTCCCCAGCAAATTCAGGGAGTCTCAGCAGCTCAAGGGCTGCTCTGAGGCAGGCAGGGATTGTGTCAGTGCAGAACACAGGGACCCATTCCTGCCAACAGCAGGTAAAATCTGCCAGGACCTGCTGCTGGCCTGGGACAGCCCCCAGCCAAAGGTTTTGGTGAGAAAAACAGGTTTAGGAATAACATTTGTGTGTGGCCAGGGCAGCAGAGCTGCATTTCCAGCTGCTGAGGAAGCCTGTGTGCCAGCCTGGTGATTTTTAATCAAAACATGCTTGAGGAATGGAATAGGTACAGATGTGTGCTCGGACTGGGCTGATGGTTTCTGGGTCAGGATAATCCCATTTTCCCTTCTTCTTATCCTGGATCAGAAAATCATCGAGCTGGTTCTGCATCAGACTTGAAATCCACAGGGGAAACAAAACCAGAGAAACAAACTAACAAAAACAAACAAACAAAACCCAAGAAAAAACCCAAAAAACCAAACCAAACAACAACAATCCCCAAAACAAACAAACAAAAAATGGAATTTTTCTAAAGCTTGGACTGCAGCTTAACCAAATTTCTTCCTTGCAGCTCAAGGCAAGCTTTTACTTTCTCTGTAACACTGAGAATCCTTTTTATTTTCCAGATTCTTGCTTATTTTGTGCTTTTTCAGACTGAGAGAAAGTGTCATTATTTCTCTCTTAGTTTTGTCTCTCATGAAGACACATTTATGTGAGTGAGAGGACAAATTATATCCTGCTGGGTTAACAGTTGCATGTGATGACCTTAGTGGTTTTTTACACTCTGAGTGATTGTTTATCCTGGTGTAAGTCTTTCATTTCCATACAAGAACAACCAAACCAGCAGGAATTACCTTTGTACCAACAGTATTTTAATTTTATTAATGCATTTTTGTTTAAAAAGTACAAACTGTGCATGGGTAACTCCCAGAGGCAGCTTTGTGTGGGATAAATGGAGCTGTACTGGAGCTGTACTGGAGCTGTACTGGAGCTGTACTGGTTTTCCTGGCCCTTTTATGAGTTGTAGGTCCTTAAAACACAAGAAAACTTTCCAATAATGGGTCCCATTCTCTAAAAATCGATTTTTCCCAGAGCACAGAACACCCTGAGACCTTGAAGTTACCTTGAATCCCAGATGTGGAATTCCAGGAGGGGTAACACAGCTTCCAGAACCTCCTCAGCTCATTCCCATCTCCTCGTTCAGCTGGAATGGCCCAGCCAGGTGTGATTTGGGTGTAAAGGTTCGTTCAGGTTTGGGGGGGACAGTCCCTGGCTCTTGGGGGGCTGGGGATCAGTGCCTTTTGCTCAGCTGCACAGAAAACAACCCAAAGCCTTGGATTCTTCCGTCCAGGAGGTTTGGGAATGGCCCTGCAGAGCTACAGGAGTGGGGCAGCCTGGCAAACAGGATTTCTAAAGGGATTCTAAAGGATTAGGATGAGGTTTTGAGATCTGGTCATCTTTACCAGGCCTCTGGCTGGCAGATGGGTCATTGGTGTAGGAAAATCTTCAAGGAACCAGCAGATTTTCCCAGAGACAGCAGAGAAATTCCTTTACAAGCACCAAAACCTCGCTGCTTTGTTCTGATCTCATTGTAAAAATCTGCTGGTGGCTCTTTAATAAACCCAGCTCCCTTCCCACAGGGTGCCAGTGCTGAAGGAAGTGTTCCAGCTCCCAGGGACTCCTTCCCCGAGAATTCCCAGAGATAATTACCTCAGCAGGAATGGAATCCCAACAAATGCACTTTTCCCCCTTGTTTTAGCAACTTCAGAGCCTGCATTTGCCTCCCTCTCTTTTGCCAAGCACATTTTTTTCCTGTTTTTTTATTTTTTTTTTTTAAGAGTCATTAAAACAATTAGGGTTTGATTCATAAGAACTCTCCACCAACTTCAAGATAATTGCAAGAGTGCCAGTGAATTAAAGTGGAGCTGCAGCTTCAGCTGGAACAATTGCTGGATGGGCTGAGTTATCCCCACGTCCTCAAATCATTAAAATTAGGGGTCACAGACAAGAACTCTCAGATTAAATCCACCTCAAATCATTAGGCATTAATTCAGGGCAGGAATTGTCTCTCTCATCATCTGCTGGGACTGAATTCCAAATTCCCAATTTCACTGAGTCCAGGATTAAGTGGGAATGTAACAGGGAAAAGTTTTCTGCTGCTCTTCACTGAGGTCCTCAAAAACTCAGACCAGACTCGTGTGTGCCTAAAGCAGCAAAGATTTCTTTGCCCAAAAGTTCATTTTGGATTATTGGGTTCATCTTCTTGCCAGAGTTCTTGGATTTTTTAGTTCTGGTTGTTCTCAGCAATTCTTCAACTCTTTGCAAGAAGAAAAATAGAAAAAGTCCTCACCAAATGGTGTTGTTTTTTATTTGCTCCAACAGGTGAGTAGAGTTTTTTCAAAGAAAAAAGAACCCACCAAGATTCTAAGTATTTTGGTTCAGTTTTCTATTCAAAGAATTATCCATGTTTTAGGCTACTCAGGGAATAAAAAGCTGGCAAGTGGGATGTAGCCTCAATATAAATGAGATTTGTTTCTATTTCTTCTCCCTCTTCTCTCCACTGTTATTTAAACAGATGTTGCAGTTATTTTCCATTACATGATAGTTTTCAGTCTGACCAATGTGAGGGGAAAGAAACCCACAAAGCCAACCTGGAATAGGAATTCTATTTGAGAGAAATAACACCATAAACATGGTGAAAAAAAAAAAAAAAGTTACTATTCCATTTAATAGTATGGTATTAAATATATTCCCTTTACTGTGTTCCATAAGTCTTTTGTATATTCTTTATTTACTGACCTCTTCTACCACCTTTTTATTTGTTTGGCTTATGCTTTCAGGTGCCAGTTGTTTATGATCACCCCATAATTAGAAATCTAAACTTCTCTGAAGCTGCACTTTGGGGTTCAGGAGGGTTCTGTGCTGCTGGAAATTGTCAGTGTTGCAGTGAGGGCAATCTTTGGGCTGGGTTATGGTGAGGATCTCATGGTTTGTGTTTTACCTTTCTACAGGGTGACTTTAGAAGGGATTCAGGGTTGTTTTTTTTTTTTTCTCTGCTACCTGAGGCAGATCCCACATTCACACCCAGAGTGCCCAGGCAGCAGGGGAAGTTCTACGAGAATTTATTTAAAATAAAAGCTCAAGGAATAGCTCTGAGCTCTTCAGCAGCTGTGGAATTGCAGAACAGAGTTTGAATCACTTCTTGTTACTGTAGAGGTGGGCAGGACACACAAATAGTCACAATGCATTTCAGAAGGCAAACACCTCGTTCATTACAGCAGCACCTGGCTTTTATGTCCTCTACACTTTGTTCATTGGTTACAAGAAATCAACACAAGTTCATTGGTGTAAAACATCCCCACCTCTGTTTCTCCCAAGACTTTTCTAAAAATACTTTTCCCAGCTGCAGGTTTCTTCTTGCTTATCTTTTTCTCTTCTTGATCTCCAGGCCAATGGCCTCGATAGAAATCCTTTCAGAAATCACCTTTATTCATTAACCCTCTGTGGCCCACAGGCCGGCTGGAAGCCTCTCTCTGTGACCAGTGAATGTCGAATTTGTCTTTACAAACGAGCTGTGGATCAGCCTGTAGGTAAGGCCAGCACTGAGAGAGAAAAGGAACAATGGGATGGATTGCACTGATTGATGAGTGGAAAAAGAGATTTGCCTTTACAAACAAAGTGTGGGGCTGCTGATCAATGAAATTGGATATTGAAAGATGGAAGAAGCAATGGGGGAAAACCATGAATTCTGTAAGAATTAAAAATGCCAAGGGAGGGTTGTACATTAGAGGGGAATCTCAGGGATCAGGGGTTTGGGAAGTCTGGGCCTCTCAATGATCTCAGCCCATGGGGAAAGAGAGAGGGAAATTGGGATAAAAAGGGAGGGGAGTCCTCCAAAAATGTGAGAGACCCCAGGGGAATGTCCCATGGCCTCTGCCTTCATCCCAATAAAGCTCCAGGGCTCCTCTGGCTCCTTTTTGGACACTCTGGTGTTTGTGGATTCATTTTCCTGGCACCAGGAACCCAAATCCCACCTTCTGAACCCCATTCATGGAGTGGTTTTCCAAGTGACCTTCATGATCAACCACTTCCAAACCCCCACCACGGGCAGTGACATTTTCCCCTGGCCCAGGATGCTCAGAGCCACATCCACCCTCTGCTCCCAGCATCCCATCCCACAGCAATCGTCCTCACCTCTGCTGCCCCTTGTTCTTTGTCTTTTCAGTGGACTGAGCCAAATTTTGGATCCTCATTTTTTGTGCTCTGAGCTCCCATTGTCACCTGGGCTTTGTGGCCAGCCCGAGCTGAGCTGGGGATAAGCAGCTTAACCTGGAGCAGTAATTGAATCAAAGCCAAATTCCCAGGCCCAGAAGGTTCATCCCTGTTTAAACAAAGGGATGCAGCAACGCCTCTGGATCTGAGCTGAGGAGGAGGAAATGAGTCCTTTGAAATGGAATCCAGCAGGGAGATTGGGTGTCCTCACCACTCTGAGTTTTCCTGTAAATGTGGGTTTTTTGTTTTTTTTTTTTTTTTTTTCCAGCAGGGAGATTGGGTGTCCTCACCACTCTGAGTTTTCCTGTAAATGTGGGTTTTTTGTTTTGTTTTTTTTTGTCACAATGGCTCATGAAAGTGCTTTAAGGATCAGTCTGCAAGACTTGAGGAGAATAAATCCCTTGTCACCAGCTCAGCACGGCAAGTTTTTGCCTTTTGTGGCCACTTTTAGTCATCCTAATTTTCCAGCAGAATTGAATTTATCTCCTGAGGAGATAACAATCTGCATTCAGCCCGGCACTTCTCCCCACTGAAAATCCTGACCTCGATGCCTTTGCATGGAGGTGACAACTGCAAAGAGAAAGGAAAGAGGAATAAATCTGGGATTTTGTATTTCAGCAAGGAAATAGGAATAACTCAGCGATTTTGTCTCCTAGCAAACTCAAACCATCCAGTCCCTGCATTCTTTGCTATACATCTGTGGGGTGTGTTAGAGAAATGGGGAGAAACTTGAAGAGAGTTGTAGACAGCTAAAAAATAAAAGGGCTTCACTATTTTCTTATAGATTTTCCTACAAGTTAAAACCAAAACACACTCACCCCAGAAAAACCTCCAAAAAAACCAAAAAAGCAGCACAAAGATTTCTTGAAATCATAGAATTCCAGAATGGTTTGGGCTGGAAAGGACCTTGAAGATCATTTCATTTCACCCCTGCCATGGCAGGGACCCCTCCCACTGTCCCAGGGGGCTCCAGCCTGGCCTGGGACACTTCCAGGGATCCAGGGGCAGCCACAGCAAATCTGGGAATTCCATCCCAGCCCCTCCCCACCCTCATTGGAATGAATTACTTAAAAAATTCTGATTTGTAGGTATTACCTCTGCAACACTTCTTCTATTCCTTTATTTCCAGTTGCTGCTTGCTTCAGTTGGTGAGCTATTGATGAGAAATGGAGTTTTTCCTGGATTCCAGCAGGGAACTGATGCAGTTTTGCAGCCTCTGGAGCAGAGCTGGCACCAGTCTGACGAAGGGATTTGCAGTTCAAGTGCCCCTGTGACTGGGATTTTAAACTGAAGCCCTGTTTTATTAATTCGAGGAGGAGCACTTTGCCATTGCTCTGTGTGCAGCAGCTTCACCTGCCTGCTTGCCCAGACTATCTGTTTTTAATCATCTGTAATTATTAAAATGTTATGCTTTCTGATTGTGTATCTGCTCAGGAAAGCAAAGATGAAAGTCAACTGTGGCAACGTTTTCCTTTCAGTTTATTCAGAAGGCCTCAGGAAACTAATGAGATTTATTCTGTGAATTAGTTTATAATTGTGCTTTAACTGCACTGTGACATTTAATAATGTCAGAAGGATTTTGCTTTAGGCAAAGTGATTTCAGCCTCTGTAGAAAATTAATTACCACGTGTGTGTGTGTGAGGTAAGTGGTATTTTCAAGGTTAAGCTGCTTCCTCATATTTTGAGGAGAAAAAACCACGTTGAAGAAGTGGATGGAGCTTCCTGCTTCTCTGACAAGCAGTGTGAAGTCATCACAAACCACATCCTGTTGTTGTCATGGGATTTATTTTTCCAAAGGCAGCTTTAATTCTTGTGTTCTCCAGTGCCCAGCCCTCGTGTGCCTGGTCTGGGGAGCTCCAGAGGAGCTGTGAGAGCTGAGGGTTCCAGTGCTGGAACCTGGGCCATGGAACCTGAGCTGTTAGATCCCAAAAAATCTGGAGTTTTGGAGCTTTCTGTGCTCCCAGGCACAGAGCCCCTGGCAAACACTGCTCTGGAGCTGGAACCTTGGGGAAGGCTTGGAAATGTGAATAATGAGTTAGAAATCCCCAATGTGCAGTGGGTCAGGTGTGTGTGTTTGCACTGGGGGATGGGGTTTAAATTTGAGGTTTTTACAG
>NW_014650660.1:820270-835087 GCF_001447265.1 Sturnus vulgaris | reverse complement strand
TAAGTTTTACTTTTCCCTTAGCTTGTTTTGATCATTTGGGAGTAACTAATTGTGTGTTTGTGCATCAGATTTTATAAAGACAGAAACCTTTGAGCAGAAACAAATCCAAATCCCCCAGGAGAGGAGCAGAAGTTGCTGTCATTTGTGACACCCAAGGGGAGCAGGGCTCTTTGCTCTGCCCTGGCTTTGATTGCCAATCCCCATCCTCCATCCCACAGCTCTGGCAGTGACCCACACTTGGTTTCCCCCTTGTTTGAAACCAAAAATCATCTTTTTTTTTTTTGTGAGGCAGAAACGCTGTCCCCCTGTTTTGTGGCTCAGAGGTGACCCCATCACTTCGGGCACTTTGATCTGCTGTGATTGGTTTCATCATTTTTGGATGTTGCCTCACTCCTCGGGTGTGTGCTGACATAGAATTGAAATATTCATCACCCAGAAATAAAATTAAATGGAAGTGAGTGGAAGCTCCTTCTCCAAGGTGCTGAGTGTTCAGGCTGAGGCACAAAGAGCAGCATTTTTATAATTTTATAATGCAGGTCACAATAGAAGCTCTTCATTTTCCATCTGAGATGCTCAGCTGCGTCCTGCTGGCTCAGTCATTAATGCAATAAATTAACTCCAGCTATAAATAAATCCCAAAGTTTAGCCCTTAATGAGGTTGTGGAGATGGAAAGAAAGGAGATGAATGAGTCAGTGGGGCTGGGGGCACTGTGCAGCCACAGACACTCAGGAGGAAGGAACATCTTCTGCCTCTGAGATCAGTCAAGGACTGGACCTGTCTGCTCCAATCTGCTCACAGGGGAGCAGCTCTTGGTGTTAAAATTCCAGGGATTGCCCAAAAAGGGAGAGAAAAAACGGATGTGAGGGTCCCCCACGGCTGTGCTTGAGAGATGCCTGCTGAAGAAACAAGGTTTGGGTGTTACTGGCTTGCTTTAACAATGAACCCACCCACCCCAAACAGAAGTTCCTCGTAAAAATCACAGCCTGGACAGTCTTTGGAACCACTCTGGGAACACAGAGCAGCCCATGGAAGATAAAATTTGTGAGTCAGTTCTCTGTCATGGGAAACTCCCCCTATTATTCCCTTTATGTTCCTGAAGGCAGGAAGTTTTATTTTTAAGGACAACTCCAGCCCCCCATCCATTCACCCCCAAATAAAACAAACTCTTTTCCCATTCAATTGTCTCCAGCACAGCTCTACCAGAAGCAGCAGAGGCTTTAGCAGGGCCTGGTCTCTTCCCTGCAGCCTTGTAAAAACATCAAATATCCAACATCTGGCCTGGGTAAACATCAAATATCCAACATCTGGCCTGGGTAAACATCAGCACATCCAACATCTGTCCTGGGTGGAATTAGGGTGGGATGGGGCAGTGGCTCTTCCCGAGATCTTGCCTGGCTAAACCTGTCCTGGAAAGGCTGAGCTGGAGCAGAGACCAGACAGAGCAAAAGGAATAAAACAGGAATTTATTGAAAGGATTCACCTCGGGCACTGCAAGAGCCTGGATGGGGCTGCACCCAAATCTAACCCAGGATGGATCCTGGTCACGAGTTTTACACTTTTATCAGTTTTGGTTCATCCACACATTGGGGTCAATGATCCAAGCACAGCCCCAGGCTATGGAGTCTCAGCCCCTGCCTTGCCCCATTTCCCTCGCTGTTGTTTCTGATTTTTGGGTCCCAGTTGTCCTTGATTCTCTAGTTAGAAAGGAATTGTTTTGTCTGATTCCCCTGTGATGAGAACTTTCTAATTTTATACCTAATATAAACCTAACATATTACCCAACATGAAGTTTCAGAGTTACACACTAAGCAGCAGAGAGCCTGAAAAATATAAAATCTAAACCCCAAAGCATCGCTGGCACTGGGAAAAGGGTCAATCTTGAACAAATCCTATTAAAAACCAGATGGACAGAGGGAAGCTCTGCCCCCTCCCAGGGACACATCACGAATGGTGGCCAGGCCCTGAGGTGGCCCAGGGGTGCAGAGGGCAGGAGCAGAGAGAGGACAAAGCCATGAAAACATTCCCAGTGACACCAGCTTGGTGTTGTGTGGCAGCCTGGCTGAAAATGGAGTTTTAGGCTGAAGCTCCAGTCGAGTTCGGGGCACAGGGGTTTGGTGCAGCCTTGTCAGTGATTTTTTGGGGGGGATTTAGGTTAAGAAGAATTTAGGAAGCAGCAGAAGTTAATTAATCAGTGAGTAGGAGTGTGGTGGTCTGGGGTTTTCATTTTGCTGGAGTCTGCCATGGATTTCCTGCTGGATGTGGGGACAAGAACAGGACACAAAAACCTCTCTGGCACCACTGGGATCGTGGCAGTGCCTCAATCCCTTTCTGTCTCTGTGTTCATTATCCAGCTCTGCCCACTGAAACACAGAGCTCAGTTCCCCTATTCCTTTGTACTCCAATTATTCTTCCTCATTTTCCTACGTGAGCACAGGAATGTCTGTGAAACAGAAATTATTTCCCTCCTCATGGAGTTCTTTTCCAGCATGAGAAGGGAGTTACAGAGTACAGGACCTGCCCCATTTTTAACAAAAGAAATTTAATCATCTAATCAAGTGCCGACCTGCTTTGTTCCCAGGAAGTTTCAAGGAACCATTTCTGCACTTTAGAGATCACGGACGTGCTAAAGGTTATTGAATTGAGCTTCGGACTTGTGACAGAAATTCTGCACTGAAATGAATGTGTGGCTGAGAGTCAGGCTCAGGCTGGGTATTTGAAGATGTATTTTGTGGCATTCAGGTTTTGAGAAATGTGTGAGGGTTTTTTTTTTTTTTTGTTCTATTTCTCCAGTCAGTCCCCTGGGTAAGTTGTTTTGATGAAACTTGGCAGAGCTATAAAACTTGCAGAGATCCCATCCTTGTTTCTTTTTTTTTTTTTTTTTATCATGGGGCCTTGTCAGAGTGTCAGAGAAGAGCAGAACTTGTAGATGCAACAAATATGAAAAAGGGATTTTTATTTTTTAACTATAAAGCTGCAAACAGCAAAGAGTTGTTCTGGTTGGCAGAAAAAAAAAGTGCAAAATGCTGTAAATTTTGCTTTTATTTTCAGACCTGGAGGTAAAAATGCCTCGTGTTTGTTCAGCCTGGAGGAGAGAAGCTTCAGGGTTCCCTGAATTGTGACCTTCAAGTGCCTGAAGGGGAAAAGGGAGATGGAGAAAGGGGTGGAGGGACAGGACAGAGGGAATGGTTCCAAACTGACAGAGGGATGGATGGGATATTGGGAAGGAATTCCTCCCTGGGAGGATGAGGAGGGGATGGAATTCCCAGAGGAGCTGTGGCTGCCCCTGGATCCCTGGAAATGCCCAAGGCCAGGTTGGAGCAGCCTGGGATAAGAGGAGATGGCTCTGCCCAGAGCAGGGGGTGGAATTAAGTGACTTTTATGGTTCCTCCCAACCCAAACCTTTCCATGGTTTTATGATTCCTTGGGAGTTGTGACAAGAAATTGAGAAATGGCCAATTTCCAGTGCCCGTGGTTTCCTCTTGCACGTGCAATTTTTGAGAGCTTTGGTTTCTAAAATTAAATGACTTAAGCACTGTGGCTTCAACACAACAACACAATGTGTTTTCCATCCTTTAATTCTCCTTTTCTCACTTGGGGACACAACTGTGAGGTCCCCCTGTTCCCATTGCCCTCCCCAGGGACCAGGACAGAGATTCCCCAAATTCCCCAAAGGAATTGTGCTGGGCAGTGCCTGGAGCACCCCAAGCCAAGCCCCGTGGCCTCTCAGCTGCTGAATGCTGTGGGTGTACACAGATCTAAATGTCACATTAATTATCTGCAGTTTAATTAGCTGGAACCGAAACGACCTAAAATTTCTTATTGCTTGTCTGGAGTGCACCAACAGATGCCCTTTGCTCGTCCACTCCTGACTTCCTCACCTTTGGAAGGTGCTGGGGCTAAAAGGAGATCTGCAGGAGGCATTTTCACATCCAATTCCATCGATGAAGAATGTGAGACCTTCTGGCTTGGAGGAATCAGAGCAGAGCTGGTTCTGCTCCTCCTCGTCAGAGATGCATTTAATGAGTGCTGACAAATGGGGTGACTTGTGGGGAATTGCTCCTAATGAAAAATAGGAACTATTTAGCACAATGGTAATACATTAAAAAATAAATACACAGTAACTACTAATAAATATATTAATGAAAAAGAGCTTTCAGCTGTGCCCTACACCAGATGAGTTTTTCACCTGCTTCCTCCTGCTGGTGACAAAATGGTTCATTTCTTCTCCATGCAGAATAATAACCTTCCTAGTAGGAATATTATTTATTTATTCCTAATAATACAACCTTCCTATGGCTTCTGTGCAGCTACACAGCTGGAATAAAACAGAAAATTCCAAAAGTGTGTGTGTGGTGAGGGGGTGATTGACCTTCAGAACTGTCCATCCAACCAAAGCAAAATATCTTTTCCCTGCCCAGATTTAGGAAGTGTTCAAACACAGTTAAGGAGCTGATTTTCTCCAGTGCTCTGCCCCATCACTCTTCCTGCCTGCTGGTGATAAATTATGCAAGAGCCACTCACAGGCATCTGAGCCTCTCTCCTGCCTAATTTGCTGCGAGGGAAGCGTGGCAGTCACACCCCGAGCACTGCTGGGAGCAGGGCTGCAATGTGAGAGATTTGTTAATAGAGTCCCACCGACAATCTCTTCCCTGATAGAATTGATTGGAAAAGCACCGATGTTCCCAGTGTGGTCCAGCAGGTAAACACGCCATAAATTCAAGAATAAAACGAGGGCAATGGTTGCCTGAAGGGAAATAAACGGAGGTGATGTACAAAGCACTCAAACCCAAGGGCTGCTGCAGCTGGAACCGTTCAAAAGGCACTTACCAAATTACAGAACCTCCACAGGATTTGGCTGCATGAGGCAGGAGAGCTCTGGGGAAAACCCAGGTGCTGCAGCTGCTTTGTTTCAGCAGGCAATCCTCACTCTCCAAACAGGTATTTAATCAGGAAGGGCTGGAAAGGAAGGGAAGCTGAGCGCTGCTGCTGCCTGCTGGGTTTCTAGGAGTCACTGGAGAATTCCTGATGCCCATCAGGCTGAAGGGAATGTATATGCACATTCCTTAAATAATAACATTTATTTAATAATTCAGTAAGAGAGTTCTTCCTGCTGTGCCCTGGGAGATGTTGGTGCCTGGAGGTCTTTGGTCTCCTTGAGAGCAGCCTGACAAGTGCTGTTGGTCTGAAAATTTTGTTTGGGATGGGAGAAGGCTCTTGGAAGTGTGGAAAAGCCTGGTGGCATCAGCAAATGAACATTCTGAGCTTTTTTTGATGTGTCCATGATGCTTCTGGAGGAACTGCTGTAATAAAAGTCCTGACATTGGTGACCTCCAATGCGAGGCTGCCCCTGGATTTTGGTGCTGTAAACAACATCTCAAGATCTTTTTTTATCCCCTCTTGTGCATAAAGATTACAGGAAACGCCTTTTAAAAGAGCAGGAATGTTCCAGGACTGCTCCTGATTTATCGTCACCCTATTTTACACCAATTCTGTGCATAAAGATTATAGGAAATGCCTTTTAAAAGAGCAGGAATGTTCCAGGACTGCTCCTGATTTATCACCACCCTGTTTTACACCACTTTTTCGCAGTACTAAAAAGATGAGATGACTTTTAATGTGTCTATAATGGTATCAGAACAGATGAGAATAAAATCAGGTTCTCCAGATCAGAAGGTTTATATCCTGCTCCAACCCTGTGGCTGCCAGGCAGACACCCAGGATTGCTCCCTGTGCTCCTATGGATGTTTTAGGATCACAGATGATGTCCTGCTGGCCAGGAGCTCGGTTAGCTGGGACATCTGCCATCCTGCTTTTCTCTCCTTTCTGTTGGAAAACGTGGCTCCTCGCTGAGAATATCCCCATCAGTCAAGGGATGAGGAATGTAACCCTTCCCTGCATCCACAGCAGAATTCCAAGAGCATTTCTGGAACAGGTTTGCAATATCCTGCTGTGCAGAAGTGCTGCTGCCTTTCTATTTCTGAGTGTAACCCAAACCTTTCTGCACTTCCACCCAGCAGACCCCTGTCACTCGGTAAAATCTGCTAATGATAAACGGTGCTAATAAATTTTTTTGCCACCCAGACTGATTTGTGGTGGTGCTGGGCTTGGAGGTCAGACAGGGCTGCTATTTCAAAAACCCGTGGTGTGCTGAGTTAAAACTCCAATTCCTTCCCTCCATCAGATGGAAACTGTTTGTTTTTTTTGTTGTTTTTTTTTTACCAACATTTCTGCCAGCCCTGGAGAGACTTTGTGCTGTTTTTCCTTGGTTTATATCTGAGAAGTGAAGGAAGCAGCACTCAGATGGACAATG
Source organism: Sturnus vulgaris (assembly GCF_001447265.1). Next base: position 828,776 of record NW_014650660.1, on the reverse strand, counting down.
ATTATACACATCCCCTCCTTCCATCTCGTGTGCTTTAAGTAAACTTCACCTTGTGCAGAATTTGGTCTTTTTTTTCCAAATGGATGAATTCCTTTGGAGATGAGGAATTGTTGTGGTTTAACATAGTTTGGTTTTTAGTTAAGGAAAAATCCACCAGCTATGGAAGTGATTCCCTATATCAGCACCTTTGAGTCCTGACACTCTGTTAAACCAATTGAGAAAGCTGAACACGCCTCTATGAAATCACATTTAAAACCGAACAAACTCTGGGAAAATCTCTTTGATTCCAGCTCCTGAACAGGAAACTGGGAGCCCACGGGGCCGGGCTGGGCCCTGCAGTGTGTGGCCTGGCCAGGTCAGCTCAGATTCTGCTGCCACCAAAATTCCTGCTGCTAAAAAAAAAAAAAAAATCTCAGCACCACACAGAGAGGCTGCACCATGCACCAAAAAACCTGTGACCCCGTTCAGGAGCACAGAACCAGCTGAAATCAAGGCTGAGAGCCTCCCTGACCCCTGAGTGAAAAACTGCAAAAAGCCATTTCCTAATGCAGGGCATGGGTAAGGTTAACTCTTTCAGTGCTGTAAAATTCCTTTTAAACATAGATAAACCTGCTGGAGCCACTTCTCCTGAATCAAAGAGAAAGAAAGGTGAAGGCACGGGAAGAGAACAACACAGAGACTCCATCAGTGGGAAAAGAGCCAAATCCCAGATGGGAAGAGAATGAGAAAGGTCTTTGTTTTGGGCTGGAATTCTCATGTAAGGCTATGGTGAAGATAAAATTGATACACACACCATCCATCAGACTCCTTTCCCTGAAACTCATGGGATGCACGGGGGGGATGGAACATTCCAACCACAGCCATGAGCAGAGGATAAAACAAGCAGATGCTGAAGCAGCTGTGATTTGATGAGAAGCTTGAATAGAGAGAGAGATGAAGGAGATGAAAATCTTTGCCCCAGGATAGAAGAAGAAGAAAACTTCTGTTTCCCAGGGAGGGATGAAGACGACTTTTGTCTCTGTGCTAGAGCAGTTCATCCTTAAAACTGCACCACAAAAAAATGAGATGATCCATGGTGGTAGTTATGGAAAGACTGCCCAACGTGAGAGGGACTTCACGATTGTGGATTTCCGGGCAGCTGCTATTTGTGAAAATTAAAACCACGAGAGATCTGTTTATTGTGGAAGGGTCTCTGTGGCTTGGCAAGAGAAACTCCTCTGCCTAAAGGAACTGAAGAAAGATCATTTTATTGGTGGTAAACTGACTGAAAATACCAGGTTTTGTCTCTTTACATTGTCAGTGGAAAAAGAAAGAGAACTTGGAGGAGGAAAAGGATTCTGAAGGTTTATTCTGATTTCTTGTTATTTTTCTTTTAGTTCTGTTAATAAAGCTTTCTGCATACCCTTTAAAGTTTTGAGCCTGTTTATGCCTTTCTCCTAATCCCTATCTCACAGCAGAAAATGAATAAATAATTCTAGTGGGTGCCCTGGCGTTTGGCCAGTGCCCAACCCACCACGTTGAATTGGTGTGCTGGCCAAGAAACCTGGAACTGGCAAACCAAAACCCCTGCAGGATGGACTCAGGCCTGATTTTGCAATCCCCCTCCCTGGGGATGGGGTTTGCAGGGAGGAGATGTCCGTGGGATCTCCTGGGAACTGACTGCAGCAGTGGCATCCATCAGAAAATGCTGCAGGAGGCAGAGCCCTCCAGCAAACTGCAGCTCAGTTCAGGGGGAACAGAGCCCCTGGATTTCTGCTTGGGAATTAAGATGTTTTGTGCCATTACACGGAAATCATGATCTCTTTAAAATCCATCCCTTTTAAATCCATCCTTTTTTTTTTTTTTTGTCTGCACTCCATATTTTAGTTCTGCCCCTTCCTGTGCATACAGAAGTGTCCCATCTAAAGGACTGTTCAGAGACCCCCTTTGGGCCACCTGGTTTTATGGAGACAGGACATGGAGTGTCCCTGCAGGGCCCATTGCTGTGGAGCAGGGACATGGACGTGACTCCACGTGCCACAGCAGCTGCAGAAATTACAGCTGGGAAGGATAAGGGATGGCCAAAGCCTTGGCCTCTATTGCCTCAGCCCTAATCTTAAAGTACACAAATAAGGATGCCAGGGAATTAAACCTGTGTCTGAGGTCATGGTGGGAATGGGGAGTGAGCGAGGTTGGAGTAGAAACAAAAAAAAAAAAAATTGCAATAAAATTTGTAGAATTCCCTGCATTCGAGCCATGCTGGATCTCAAACAGCTCGGTGCTTGTAACGTGGCAGGATGCTTTATGATGGCCCATTCCCACAAGGTGAATTAAAACAAGGATTAAAAAGCCCTTATAAATCAGATTTTATAGCTGCCTAAACCACCTGCAAACTGTTGGTCCTTGTTTTCAAAATCTGCCATCATTCTGCTGTCAGATTGATCCTGGTTTCATTAGCAGGGCTGGCATTGCCTGTGCTGGCAGGAGCCACCAGCTGCATAAATTACCCCGGGAGTAATTGTGAGCAATGTCTTCATTCTGTCAACAGCATTCCAGAGTGCCAAGGATGCCCTTTATGCACTATTTTTAATTGTCTCTGCTGGGTGTGTTTGCAGCAGATTTCACCTAAATGAGAAATGACAGAAAGGCTGACGTGGGCCTGTGGTGGTGATGTGAAATCCAAGAAGAACATTTACCAAGGGGCTCGCTGCTATTTGTGAACAGTTTGTAATTCAAAGGGGAGCTTGAAATACTGAGGATGAGTGAAGGAGTGCTTTGGTGGCCCAGAGAAATCTTGTAAATGAAAATCTGAGCTTTGTTCTTTGTGGGGGAGTTAAACTCTGGTTCACCAAGTGCTGCAGGTGACGGGAACTCTCTGAATTTTGGAGGAAAATCTTGATTTCTCTCAGTGCAGCCATTCTTCCATCAGAGGTTCTTAGCTTACAGAGGTGTTTTGGAAATGGCACAAAATTTATAAAATCCGTGTGAGCCCCCAGCACATTGTGTGTGACCAAAATCAACATCTGGGGGGATCAAAATCAACATCTGGGGTGTGCTTCACCTTTCTTCAAGGTTCCCCCAGTGCTGGATGCATTAAACACCTGGAAGAGGATAATGGCTGCAAGTTCTGTGTCACCAGTTTGGAGAATTGTCTCAAAATCTTTCTGGATAAACGAGGTGTCCATAAATGTGGAATTAATGAGCATAAGAGGAGCCAGCAGCCAGCAATCACATCTGTGCCCTAAATCCTGGGCAGCCTGTGCTCAGAGGGCTCCTCTGTGCCACGAGTGGGTTTTACAGCTCAAGATTTCACATAAAAATTACTTTTTTCTCTTCGGTTGTGAGTAAAAATTCTTAAAAAACAAACAAAAAAGCCCCAGGGGAGAGCCAGGGAATTGTTAAAGCTCTCCAAGGCTCTGTGCTGTGCTCACACCTCTCCATCCCTTTTTCCTTTCAAACCCTGAGCCGTGGTGACCATGGCAGGAAGAGTTTTTCCCATCAATCACGCCTGGATTCTGGCTGCCAATGCACAATTTAGCATCTGCTCCAGTCTGGGATCTGAGTCACACCGAGGTTTAAACCTGCTCAAAATCCTATTAAAGCCAGTGCTGAGGCCCCATACACTGAGCTGGGTTTAGTGTAGATCTGCTTTACAGATTTCTTCGGGTGTCTCAGCACCTTTGGGGTTTTTTTTTTGGTGAGTGAATACCTTTGGATGAGCTATGGTTAAATTTGTCTGGGACCACAGGATGTGGGGTCCTTATTCTTTGAAATTGGAGTGGAATGTGGAATGAGCTGTCCTCCTCCTATTTACAGCTTTCAAAAGAGATCAAAGAATAAACCCATGAAAATTCATGTATTTTTGGTATTTTTATATGAACTGCCTGAGCTGCTGCACCACAGAGTTTTGACAAAAGCCAAGCTAAAATTCAAATAAGAACAATCTCCACTGTTTTATTTTTCATTGGTAGCACTGAAGAATGAGTAACAATTCCATATTATGACTGTTATTAATTGTAAGCTGTTTAATGCTTTTTTTGCTTTATTACTACTTAGCTGAAGATAAATGCCAAAGCCAGCTGCTTTACAAATCTTTACATAACATTGCAGAGCTATCTATAAGACATTTATTATTTTCATAAACTTTCCTAACTACTATTACTGAGAAGTTTTTAGATTATATTAGAGGCTTACCTGGTCCAGCAGTAAACCAACAAACCCCAGTGTTTGCTGCACCAAAACTGTACTCAGCTCATTCTCACTTGCCAAATTTGGCTCTACAACAACTGGAACTCCTTTTGAACTTGGAAATCTTAGCCAGGAATGATTCTCCAAGCCCTCACTCTAAAATGAGGTTTGAGTTACTGCAGACTCTGGTACAGTATTTAAGGAATTGATAGTGCATTGTTTTAAATCACCATTTTATTTCTCATGTACTACTAGTTGTGTGTTTTGTCTGATTTATTTAGTTGTGTGTATTATCTGATTTATTTAGTTGTGTGTATTATCTGATTTATTTAGTTGTGTGTATTATCTGATTTATTTAGTTGTGTGTTTTGTCTGATTTATTTCTGCTCAATGTAAGTTTACTGTTTTGCCACATATTGTTTTGTTTTTTATGTTGCTTTCATGTGCATACTAAGACACACCTTAAAAAACAAAAGAAAGGGGAGTATGGCTCCTCAAGAACACTTACACTAATTTTTACACCAAAAAATTTTGAAATCAAATCAAATTTGATCCCTAGCAGAGCGATACTGCTTTGAAGATTTGCATGTGCAGAGACAATTTCTAAAAGTTTTTATATAAAGATCTTTAATTGAATATCCAATGATAAGGCTTAGCTAATTTATTAACCTAGGGAGAAGGTGTGCATGAGTTTTATCACCAGCAGGTCCAAAGCTGTTACCTGCCCTTCTGGACAAACATTGATCATCTCCAAGAGAATAAGGGCCAGAGAAAAGAAAAATTACCTGAATTGCCATCCAGCCCTGGTGACCAGGACAAGAACAGAAGTGGGACTGCCAAGACCTGGCTGGAAAGACTTTAAAGGCTTTTGCTGCATGAATCTGAGCATTTCTCAATCTATCCAAGGCAGCACACAGGCCCTTCGAGATGGTGTCACCAAACTAAGAGTTGTGCACAGTAGACACTGGCTTGGGCAAATATTTGGGGGCTGGGGGCTTAGTGGCTGGCTTAAGAATTTAGTGAAAACAGGAATTCATGTTTCAGCTGCATTGCTGCTTTTGATGCTCTGTCTGCCATGCATTTTGCAATGTGTTCAGAAACTGATGGAAAAGTTTATGAAGAGAATTTTACTGGTGGAACAGAAAGGGGGAAATTTGGGAATACAGCTGGAGAGCAGGGCTCAGAGCACTGCTCAGCCTGTGACTGAAGTGGGTCAGCTAAAGCTAAGTCTAAGTCTAGTGCTAAAGCCAAGTCTAGTGAGCTGCAAGCCCTGGAAAATCAAGGCTTGAATGAGGAAGCAGAATGAGGAAGCTTGAATGAACCCTGAGTGAGGAAACAAAAGATGTGCTTTGTTTAAAATAAATCATGCAGGGCCCTCCGTGCCTGTGCAGAGCTCTGATTAGGTAATATTACCTAAAAACACCAATCATGTGGTTGCTGCTATTTTTTAGTAACAATCTTTGGATTGTATGTACTTTGGAAAAGTATAAAAACTGATTTGTAGAATCAATAAACTGGCTTCATGGATCCAAACCGTGGAGACCCCGTCTCTGTGACACAGAGAAGAGAAATATTCCCTGGAAGTGAATATTGGATCTCCAGCTCTGGCATGATGTGTTGAAGTCAGCAGAACGTTTTCTGTTGACTTCCCTGTGCCCAGCCTCCTATGAACATGTTTTATTCATTAACCTCAACACCTTGTGAAGGAGCAAGTGACAGAAATTATTAAACATTTGCTGCCTTCAATTTATCCCCCTTAAATTCTGCTGGGGCTTTAATAGCTCAGGAAAAAGTTTGCAAGGTGATGGAGCAGGAGTCCATCTGTTCAGACAGATTAAAGGGAGCAGAGGACAATTTTGGAAGGATGAACACTGAAGGCATTGTTATTGCTCAATTACAGAGAGTGGGGACCAATAAATCCACCTGCAGGATGTGCTGATTGCTCTGGGAATGCACACCTCTGCTCCAAGGCAAGGATCTTCCAGCTGGATGTGACCTCTGAAGCCAGGCAGAAAGCTGGAAAGGGAATTTTGGCACAGGGAACAGCTGGCTTTGCTTCACATCCTGCTCTGGGGGGCTTGGAAAAGTCACTGGGGGCACTGGGGAGTAACTGGGTGTACTGGGATGGACAGAGCCTCTGGAATGGTCATGGCCAGCCCCTGTGGACACACACATTGACAGAGCTGGGGAATCCCAGCTTGGGAATTCCTTCCAGGCCTGGATTTCTCCTGACTCTCAGCTCCATTCCCAGGCTGACAAGCTGACTGCAGCTTCAGTTAGGGAGGAGTCTCCCAGGGTGACAACACGGTGACAAACAGAGTGGAATTCATCACCAACATTAACCCCTGGTGTCTTTCCCGTGGGACACATCCTGAGGTGCTGTCCCAAGGATGTTTTTCCCAATTGTCCCATGAGCTCCTGTGCTGTCCTGGCTGCACTGACACACTTTCAATCCGGGCTGGCTGTACAATAAATTGGCCTTTTTTGGGTGTTGCTGTCCTTTCTCTCTCTGTGCAGGGCAGTGACCACACCAGCCCCCTCCTCAAAGCAGCTCCAGACTAATTAGAACAGTAATTAGAACCCCTAGAACAGCACAGGACCACATCCATTGGAGCCTGAAGTGCTCCAAGGGTGGAAAATGCACAGCCTGTGATGGAAACCCATTCCTGTGTTTGAGCACCTCACAGGAAAGGTGTTAAGGAAACTTTTGTAAGGTTAGAAAGTTAAACTTCAAAAAGTTTAATTTTTTAAAGGTTTTCAAGGAAACTTTTCCCAAGGTTTGCACGTTACTCTTCAAAAAGTTTAATTTTTAAAAGTTTTTAAGGAAACTTTTGTAAGGTTTGAAAGTTAAACTTCAAAAAGTTTAATTTTTTAAAGGTTTTTAAGGAAACTTTTCCCAAGGTTTGCACGGAACTTCTGGTGTTTCAGCTTGTTCCCTTTGGCTCCTGTTCTCTCTCAGAGGAGGATCAGGATTTGTCCTTGGACACAGGGATGGGATCCCCTGAGCCCTCCCCAGGGTCCTGCCACCCCCAGCCCTCCTCATCTGACAGATGCTCCAACCCCATCATCATCTTCAATCATCTCTGGTGTCTGATGAATGGAACCTTAGACTTGGAATATTTTAGGCTGCATCCAGGGAAGTAATTTAATTTCACACTTTATGGTTCTCTTCTCTTTTTAAAGGGAAAAAAAAAAAGCAAACAGTGTTAAAAACTTTGTGTTTAAAATAATAAAAAGAAATTGGATTTCTAGATCCAGTAGAGGGGAGGGTGGAAGAACTGGGCAGAGTTCACGTGGGAAGGTGAGATCAGAGGAAGGATTTAAAATTTTGGTCGTGGAGGAAAATCTTTGCCACCAAGCAGTTAACTCAGATCCCAAGGAATTCAGTCTTTGAGGATCCCACTTAAATTCATACCCAGGACAACTGACACTTAAAGATTTATTTAAAAAAAAAAACATCCAAAAACTTCTGAAGAAACTGCCTTTAGTCAATTTGATACTTGTGAAATTTCTGCCAAATTGCAATGAACTCTTGGTTAACCTGTCATTGTTATAAAGACTGAATTTTGCCAAAATACCAAATTTCCCTCATTAAAACAATAATTAGAGCTGGTGATGTGTTTTATATCACTTTGAACAATAAGTAGATATATTTTACTGGAGTAATTTCACTTTTTCCATTAAAAAAAAAAAAAAAGTTGCAAAATTGGGTTTTAATTTCCCCAAAGGTTATCTGGGTTTATCTGCCCTGGAGGAACCAAATGCCCTAAAGACAGCTTGGATTGCTTCTCCAATTATGGCTCTTTTCCTAACTAATAATTTTTAAATATTCCCTTTTAATGCTTTGCATGGCTCTTGAAAATACCAGCAATATTGCTCATAAATCATTGTCATTTCCTTTAGCTCTCCTGGATTAATATAAATTCACTTTAATTACCACTCTGTTTGGAGCAGGTGCCTTTGATCCTGCCTGGGTTTGGGCTGGGGTAATTCAGCTCATTAAAGAGCTGGGTTAAGGTTGGGGTCATTAAATGGCCAAGGAGACACTGGGAAAAGAATTTATGTGCTGGGGGCAATTCCAGCTTGCCTTGGGGAGCTTTATTCCTGAACTGGATGCATTTCTGAACGGTTTTATTCGGATTTTTTTTCTCCCCAGTGCCTTCTCCCTGCTGTTGGCTTTGTCCACACAGCTCTGAAAAAAATGGGTGTGAATTAATGGTGGTGGTAACTGGCCCAGGCACTCCTGGAGGTGTGGCAGTGTACGTATTTATTTCCTGTAGAAAGCGGTATTTGGGGGTGGGAAGAGCCCAGGCTGCTGTTTGCAGGTGTTGCAGGTGTT
>NW_014650660.1:799931-814251 GCF_001447265.1 Sturnus vulgaris | reverse complement strand
TCTCAGTGCTGGTTTTATCTCCAAGCAGATCCAGAGCTCATTTGTAAAGACAAATTCAACATTCCTCTCCATGAGGAACAGGTTGAGCACAGTGAGGAAATGTGAGCACAGACCAACTTTGGGGTGACTGGAGGCCAAAAAAAAAACACCTGGAGCTTCCAGGTGCTTTAGAAAATGTTGGCCATCAAATTCTTATAACAGATAACAAAAAAGTGCCCCCAGCTCCTCCACACGATCACATTGTGGACAATCTCTTTAAAAACAAAAGAGAATAAAACATTTCTTGAGCCTCCAATGAATATCAAGTGAAGCCAGCAGCTTGGCAGAAAATTAAGATATTAAAGATGTTCCTTGCATCCATCTGGTGGCTTTGTGGTGCTGTCTCTTGGTGGCTGCACCAGTTTAAAAATAATTCTGGAATAGAAAGTTCTTGGCCCTGCTGATGCTCTTGTTTAGTTGTTTTTTGGGTTTTTTTAAATATATTTTTCTTTCAAATAAGGTTTGCTCAGAGGAAAGTTCCCTCTTATTGTGGTTTGTGATTCCTTGTCCTTTCTCCCAGCTTTGTTTCAGGGGAGTTTTTGTAGGAGCAGAGCTGATGGAGGAATTATCGATATTAAAAACGCCCTGCAGTGACATCAATCAGTGCCTTTCTGTTCAACAAAAAAAATTTCCTTAATTTCTGAAACTGCCCAGAGCCTGCACTCCTCCCTCCACGTGCCTGCTCTGCTGCCAGGCAGCAGGACTATCATTACTATTATTATCATTATTATTTTTATTTTTTATTTTTATTGAGGATTAATTTTTAATTTTTTAAATTTAATTTTTATTTTTATTGAGGAGTATTCTTCTGATTTATTTTATTTTTTCTTTAATTTCATTTTTAATTTTTTTATTTATTTGTTTATTATTTATTTTTTTAAATTGAGGATTATTTTCATGATTTATTTTATTTCTTTTTCTATTTAATTATCATTTTTTATTATTTTTATTTTTATTTATTTATTTGTTTGTTTTTTAAATTGAGGATTATTTTTAGGATTTTATTTATTTATATTTATTTAATTTTCATTTTTATTATTTTTCTTTTTTATTTATGTGTTTATTTAGAATTTCTTTTTATTGAGGATTATTTTTATTATTTATTTTATTTATTTTTAATTTAATTAACTTTTAAAAGTTTTTTATTTATTTGTTTATTATTTATTTTTACTTTTATTGAGGATCATTGTTATAATTTATTTTATTGATTTTTATTTAATTTTAATTTTTTATTAGTTTTAATTTTTATTTGTTCATTATTTATTTTTACTTTTATTGAGGATTATTTTTATGATTTATTTTATTGATTTTTATTTAATTTTAATTTTTTATTAGTTTTATTTTTTATTTGTTCATTATTTATTTTTACTTTTATTGAGGATTATTTTTATGATTTATTTTATTGATTTTTATTTAATTTTAATTTTTTATTAGTTTTAATTTTTATTTGTTCATTATTTATTTTTACTTTTATTGAGGATTACCTTTTATTATTTAATTTAATTTAATTTTATTTATTTATTTATTTATTTATTTATTTGTTTGTTTATTTCTTTATATTAAGGATTATTTTTCTTTTCTCACGTGTTATCTTCTGTGATCAGCTGAATGAGAAGGGATCTGCCAAAAGGAAAACGATCCCTGAAGGATCTGAAGGATCTGAAGGATCTGAAGGACCTGAAGGATCTGAAGGATTTGCACCTGAAGGTGCAGAAAAGAAAATGGGTTCTGGGGTGTGGGAGCCCCCATTTCTGTTGGATTAAATCTTCAATTAAAGTCATTTAATGGTGTAAAAAACCCCCAATTTCCAGTCCAGGTTACTTTTCCTCTGCTGCATTTCTCTCTTTTTTTTTTTTTTTTTGGAGCTGCCTTGGCCCAGCCAGGAGTGAAATGTGCCCGAGGGGGGCAGAGCCGGGAGTGGATCATTACCGCCAGAAAAAACCATCAAAATTCCGTGTATTGCCGTGCTTTGGGACAAGAAAAGCTGCGGGTTTGCCCCAATTTACTCGGTTCCAAAATCACTCCGAAAAAAAGGGAAAGGCTGAGAGCTGCTGTGGGATTAAAACACAAAAATGGAAAGAATTCCACGAGGGACCATTGCCACGAGGCAGCCCAGGGCTGACCAAACATTGCTGCTTTCCTGCCCACCGAGGTTTCCCGCATTTATTCTGCCCAAAAAAAGTTCCTTTTGTGGGGTGATCCCGAGCAGGGTGAGGGATGCACCTTTGCTGGGGGATGCTCTCACCATCCCACGTCTCATTTCTCTGCTTTTCCGACACGAGCTGGGAAGTGTTAAAACGTGAGAGCTGGAGAGGTGAGCAACTGGAAATGAGCAAATTCCCATTTTTGTGTTTTTAACAACCACCCAGGCCCAAATTCATTGGCCGTGTTGTGCCAAGAGCTCACCTTGGAAATCACAGTGACATTTTATCTGCCACCCTGGGAATGCAGGGAGCCACCTCCCGTAGCCCAGAGCCCTCTTGAATAAATGCAGCACAAGATGAATTTAAAAATAATAATAAAAAAAAAAGAGTTCCTCAGCTGGTTTATGTGCTGGTGATTGTGCAAATATCAGCAGATGACGTTGATTTTGTAGAACAACCCTCTTTAAACATCCATGGGGTCAGGTTTTTTGTGCTCTGGGGTGTGTTGAAACTTCTGTTTTCGGAAGGTTTGGGGCAGATTTTGAAATGTTTCATCAGCAGCAGGCACAAACGTTCACCTTTTCCCTTTTCCTTCTTTTCTGGGCTGGTTTTTCCAAGAGCTGTGGCCGTGTCCTGGTGGGAGGGGACACTGCAGAATTGAGCACCTGAGGCTGCAGAGCTGCTGGGCTGCCCCCAGCTCTTCCCTCAGAAAATTCCAGCCTCCAGCAGAGTGGGAATGAACCCACTCATCATTAAACCGTGGCTTCCAGGCAGGTAAAACCTGAGTTTGACCCGCAGATTTCAGGGTTTTTTTTTTTATTCTAAAAATCCTATTCATCGCTTAGATCTGAAGCATCTCCCCCGATGGCCTTTGGAATTCTTGGGAAAAGCCATTAATTTGGAGCAAGGATGGCAATTATGCTCATATGAGAGCAAAAAAAGGAACTGCTTTGCTGCTTTGCTGTCTTGGATGACTGAGCAATTCATTATTTGTGTAGGAATCTTATTTTCCATTGCTGGCTGATCAGCCAGTCAGGACTGTAAATCAAATTAATTTGAATACATGAGATTGTGAGAAGCAACGTTTCACTTTGGGTTCAGAAATAAGAAATAATCAGCCCACAAGAACTTCAGTGCTTTGGAGCTCACTCCTTGGCAGAGCTCTAGGCAGGGTGGGAGGTCCAGGAGGGAAATGTGATGATTAAAAATGAATTTCTTGTTTCTTGGACGGTAGGAAGAGCTGAGCTCAGTTTGTTAGGACAGGACATCTGTCCCTCTGCCTTATGAGCTGGGGAAAAGGCAAATTTCAACAGGAGGAGCAGCCAGTCCTGCTCCCTGCAACGTTTCCACTTGGCCAAAGCTGCTGCTCTCCTGGGAGATCCTTCTGGAACTCCACAAAAATGGACCAGGGACATTTTCCTGCTGGGTCTGGACCAGGAGAGGCTCCTCAGCCAGAGGGATGGATGGGCAGAGGTGCTGAAAAAAATAAGTGGCAGAGAAAGTGGAAAAGGAACATCCTGCCAGCTTTTATTTTATTTTATTTTATTTTATTTTATTTTATTTTATTTTATTTTATTTTATTTTATTATTATTTTATTTTAAATTATATTATAATACTTTATTTTATTTTTATTTTATTTTTATTTTAGTATTTAATTATTTCATTTTTTATTTTATTTTATTTTACTTTATTATTATTTTATTTTATTATTATTTTATTTTACTATTTTATATTTTATTATTTAATTTTTAATTTTTATTTTATTTTATTTTATTTATTTTATTTTACTGTAATTTATTTTATTTATTTTTAAAATTTTCATTTTATTTTATTTTACTTTATTTTATTATTTATTATTTTATTTTACTTTAATGTGTTTTATTTATTTTTAAATTTTTATTTTATTTTACTTTATTTTATTATTATTTTATTTTATTATTTTATTTTATTATTTTATTATTTTATTTTATTTTTTATTATTTAATTTTTTAATTTTTTTAAAAATTTTATTTATATCTGCAGATAATATTTAATGTTCTCTGCAGATGAATGGCTGTGATCAGTTCACAGAGTCAGAATGTGCTGAGTTAGGAGGGTCCCACCAGGATCAAATCCCTCACAGGACACCCCCACAATCCCCCCCGTGCCCCTGAGCTCCTCCTTGCTTTGTGGTCGGCAGCAGATTTTCACTCTTAACAAAAATAACTTTAAAATTCCTTGGCTTTCCATCATTTTAGACGGGATTCTTGTTGTGGGGCGTGCTGGAAGTGGTGACATTCCTCCAGAGAGGGCTCCGGTGTGGAGCGGGGTCAGGAAGGCCAAGATTCAATCCCGGCGCTGCTGCGGGAGGACGAGCTCGATTTTCAGCGGGGATCCGAGAGAAGGAGAACTGAGACACAAAACTGGGCAGAGAGGAGAAAAATCGGAGTTTGGTTTCTCCAAACCCAGCAGCTGCCGTGGATTCCTGAATTCCCGAATTCCTGAATTCCTGAATTCCTGAATTCCTGAATTCCCGAACTCCCGAATTCCTGAATTCCTGAATTCCTGAATTCCTGAATTTCTGAATTCCCTAATTCCTGAATTCCTGAATTCCTGAATTCCTGAATTCCCGAATTCCCGAACTCCCGAATTCCCGAATTCCTGAATTCCCGAATTCCTGAATTCCCTAATTCCTGAATTCCTGAATTCCCGAATTCCCGAGTTCCTGAATTCCTGAATTCCCGAATTCCCGAATTCCTGAATTCCTGAATTCCCGAATTCCCGAATTCCTGAATTCCTGAATTCCTGAATTCCCGAATTCCCGAATTCCCGAATTCCTGAATTCCCGAATTCCCGAATTCCCGAATTCCTGAATTCCCGAATTCCCGAATTCCTGAATTCCCGAATTCCTGAATTCCCGAATTCCTGAATTCCCGAATTCCTGGTGCTGGACAGGCCGAGCTCTAAGGCAGGAAATGCAGGCAGTGATCAGGAAAATGAGCCCCCAATTCCTCTCTGCTGTAGAATCCTGAAAAATGCTGAGAACAGCCCAGGAAAAACATCCTTGGAGTGTCAAAACCACTTCAGTGTCCCCAGCAGACCTGGATTCCTGGGAAACAGGAGCATGGACAGTGGGATTGAATAAAAACAGTGTTTAATTCACTTTATAAACAATTTATTCCCGTTGAGTATAAATTTACTTCCTATAACACATTTCAAGGCATGGAATGGCCCCCTTGGCATTTCCTAAATAAATAATAAACTCTATAAACCCTAAATAAATAATAAACCCTAATGAAGTTTTTGATGAACCACCCAGCTTTTTTTTTTTTTTTTGGTATTTTCATGGTAGAAATCCTTCACAGGCACTTTTTTTGGGGGGGGGATCCCTGAGAGTTGGAAATTAATATTATTGGAGTTCTTGAAGAAAACAAGTGTGGGACAGTTTCTGCTGCTGAGCTTTGATTAAAACCTCTTCATGTTTATTTTGGAGGGAATCACGAGGCATTTGGGTGCTGCTAAATTGAAATGGCTCAAAGGGAACTCTGAGGTCCAGATTTGGAGCAATGAATGAGGGAAATCAAACCCCACTTCAGATTCTCCAAGCTGCCAAGCAAATGGAAACAACAAAAACTACAGAAATAATTTTGTTTGGGGATTGTGGTTTTAGGGAGATGGGGCATGGGAGGGTTTTAATGCTGCACTCTTTAATAATTCCCATATATGTGACTTTTTCCCCAAAAAAATTTGCACATTTGCTCGAATTCTAAAGGAGAGGGATTGATATTCAGGTGTTAAACTGAACGCTGAGCTTTTCCTGACCATCCCTCCACAATTTTGGGCTTTTTAAAGGTATTTAAGCATCTAAAGAAAGTCATGGATGTAAGTTCATAGAATTCCAGGATGGTTTTAAATTCCTTAAATCTCCTCCCCATGGGTGGGGACACCTTCCCCCAGACCAGGCTGCTCCAAGCCTCATCCAGCCTGGCCTAAAATTGTTTGGGTTTTGGGGTTTTGGGTTTTTTTTTGTGCTGAAGGTGGTTTTTATATTTTTATTATTTTTATTTTTATAATCTGAGCTGGTTTGGGGAATCCTGAAGAACATTAATTCCCACATTTAGGCAGTTGGGCACCTCCAGAAAACTCATCCACAGAGTATCTGCTATTTTGTACAGCAGGAAGAAAGATTTTTAAACCCCAAACCAATCCCACATCTGTTGAATTTCTGGTGTAAATGTGTGTGAAAATCGCATAGATCATTTCCAAGAGCGTTTATTCTAAACCTGAATTTTAAGCCATGTTTTTTTGTTTTTTTTTTCCCATGGATTCCATTCTTTTGGCACAGCTTTTAGTCCATCTCCAGTTGCAATTCAGAAGTTCCTTTCACATGCCAGAGTCCTTCCAAGCCCAGATGAAATGAGGGAGCATCAGTGCAGGAACTGAGCCCCACCACAAACCCCCCTCTCCTTTGGACCTGACCAAGACCTGCTTGACTGAGCCTGGAATGCAGCTTTAAAATGCCATTATTTCTGTCTGCCATTATGTGGGCACAGAAATATTGATGCATTTGACCACAAGTGCTAAAGAGAGAGAAAAATCAGTTTTGTTGTCAGGCCTGGGTGGGTGAGTTCCCAAGCTGAAGGTGCCTCACTCGGGTGGATCCTTTTGAAAAGGGACAGATTTGTAAATGTTAATATGCAAAGATGTATATTAACATTAACATGCATGATATTGCATAGCTTTTAAAGAAAGAAATTTCATGTTGGTTCTGTTAAAAGTCTTTCTATTCACGGTGCTGCTTAATTAAGGTGAATTTTTTCATTACAAGGGGAAAAAAAAAATCCCTTTACAAAGAGGCTGTAGAATATTAGATGAAATTCATCGTGTACAGAGGGAAGGAGTCAGGATATTGAAGGAAGAAGAATCGCTTTCTAGAGCCCTGAATTTCCCATTTCTTGCCTCTGCCCTGAGTGGGATTCTCATTTTCCTGTAGCCCTGACGGGCAGGAGGTGCCTTTCTGCTCAAAATGCATTTCTACAATCTTTCAAAAAATGACTTCTTTAATTTTTGAAGTGCTGTGCTTCTGATTTTCCAACGCTGGGCCTAAGACAATTCCTGTCAAATTTCCAAAGGGAACAGAGCGAATCCAAGTGCTTTCCATCACATGTGAAACCTGTATTGACTCTGAGGCTGGAAATCCTAATCAAGTAGAGTGCATTATCAAGCCTGATAAATCTTCTAATCAATAAAGCCTGCAGTGTGTGCCACAGCCCAGAGCCAGGGCAGGAAATACGATTTGCGGGAAAGGCACAGAATTCCTGCACCTTTATTTAGGATGAGTCTCTGAGTTATGGCACTGCTGCTTTATGGGAGGGTTTAAGGTGACTCTGAGCTGAAATCAGTGAGGTTTTAATCCAAATTTAGGGTTTTTTTTTTTTCCAGCTGTCATAGTCCAGGGGTGCCACAGAAAGGAGGAGCAGGATTTTGGAGGGGCTGTGCTGGTTGTTTTTTTTTTTTTTTTTTTCAGCTGTCATAGTCCAGGGGTGCCACAGAAAGGAGGAGCAGGATTTTGGAGGGGCTGTGCTGGTTGGATCAGATGTGTGTGCACAGGGTGGGGATATCCTTGTGCCCCATTCCTCCCTTTTCCATGTGTTTATCCCTTTGCCAGAGTCCCAGGGAGAGCTGAACCCCACAGACTCGAGGAGTGAGAAGCCCCTGATGTCCCTTTGCAGCTCAGGGAGCTTTGGGCTGAGCTGAGCAGAGTTTGCCATGATTTGGAACAGCAGAGCAGCCTTTTCCCACTGGATCCCAGAGGAAAACCAGAGCCTTGCACATCATCCCTGCAGCTTTGGAGGAAAACTGCACCTTGTGCAGGAGCCCTGCTCCAGCAGAACCACATCTGTCACTGCAGGAGGATGCAGCCACCATGGGATGGGACTGCACCAACCCTGACTGACTGACGGGGGCCCCTTGGATTCTCACTCTGCCCCTGCTCTGGGTTTGCTCTCTGCAATGCTGGATTTCTGTTGTAATTTTCCTGGTAAAGAACTGTTATTCCTATTCCCATCTCTTTGCCTGAGAGCCCCTTAATTTCAAAATTATAATAATTTGGAGGTAAGGGGTTTACATTCTCCATTTCAAGAGAGGCTCCTGCCTTTCTTAGCAAACACCCGTCCTTCAAACCACGACACATCCCCAGATGGGCCACTCATAAGAGCTGGGCTTGATCCCTGTGAGTCCCTCCCAGCTGAGAATATTCCATGGGAGTTGTGTTTTGGGAACAGACCCCTCAGTTGTGTTTTGGGATCTGACCCCTCAGTTGTTTTTTGGGAACTGATCTCTCAGCTGTGTTTTGGGAACAGACCCCTCAGTTGTGTTTTGGGATCTGACCCCTCAGGCTGTTGTGCACACACAGCCCCTGTTCCACGAGGCTGTGGATAGTGTTTAGTGTCCTGCTGGCTCCATGTGGGAATATTCCTGATGGGAAGGTCCCTGTGGGTGCAGTGGATGCTCTGCAGGCTGTGGTGGGTGTTGGGTGCAGCTCTCACCCCACATCTCTGGGGCAGCTGCAGGAAGAGTCGTTCCCTGAACTCAGGATGCAGCAGGAAAAACTGTTTTTACTTCTCTCAACCGCACATTTATTAAATTTCCAACCTGGAAATCTCTCCCCCTGCCAGGATTTCTCTGAAGAAGAAGGATAACCTTGGCAGGCTGCTGAAATCCTGATTCCCTTGGCAGGGGGAGGCCAAGTGCTGCCTGTGCCCCGAAGGCAGACGCTGCTAAATCCTCTCCTGGGGCTGCTGCTTTATTACCACGAGGGCTCAGGACTGAGCAGACACTGCAGACAAAGATATTTCACCTCCTCTTCTCCCTTCACCCGGGGAAATGATATTTTCTGTGCAGTTTTTAATCTGTCTGTCGGGCCCGTACACAATGACAAGTGAGTGTGATTTAATTTTATGATAGTGCTGCATTAGGTGACCACTTTATGTTGCTGTAAAAGAGGGATTTGGAGTGGTGGCGTGCTCTGCTTTTCCACATTTGATATCCTTGTTTCCTGCAGCCTGACAAGAAAATCTTAGGAATGTTAAGGGTGGCTTGGCTGTGGTTGCCCATGTGGATGGATTTGGGAAATTGGGTGTCACAGGAGCACTGAGGCTTTGGCATCATTTTATTGGGACTTGTCAAAATGTTCTTCTCTCTCATGACCATGACAGGACCCAGGGAAGGGCTGGAGCTCTGTCAGGAAAGGTTTAGGTTGGATTTTGGGAAAGATTCTTCCCCCAGGGAATGGGCACGGCTCCAGAGCTCCAGGAGTGTTTGGGAAACCCTCCCAGGGATGCCCAGGCTGGGATTTTGGGGTGTTTGGGTCAGAGATCCCTGGGGTCCCTTCCCACACGGGATATTCTCTGATTCCATGAACATCAAGCCCAACTGGTTTTTCCTTTCTGAAGTTCCATGTGCCATGACCAGCTGAGGTCTGTCGATTTTTTCTGTTATTTTTTACCAATCCTGGTAGAAATTAATTGTAAGTAATGAGTAGCAGCACCTTCCCTCAGCTGGGCAGGAGATTAAACACTGGGAATTGTATTGGAAAACAGGAATTGTACAGGAAAAAGCACAGTAAATTGGGGTTTGTTTCTGACTCTCGAATAGAAAAATGTCTGTGCTACAGATCAAGAGAAGCACAGTTGGTGTCACTGATTTTTTTATCTTGATAGAAGTGAGATAAGGCAGAACTGGTGCTGCTGTGTATGACTCTGGAAAAACCTTGTGTGGAAAACTGCTTACAATTCCAGGCACTTGTATTGGAGGGAGATAAACAGAAACAGATGCAGAGGAGAGGTTTCAGGGTGGTTTAGGAAATGATCAACAAGAGATTGGAATACTCCTGCTTCCTTGGCTTATCACAGCACGCTGAGTTGTGCAGCACGTGGGTGTGCACAGGGAAAAGGAGGAATAGGCAAAAAATGAAAGCTGAGCTTCAATGGACAAATGTGGATTGAGAACTTTCCTTGTCTTTAGAACAAGCTCAACGTGCATTTCAAACCTTCTGACAGGAAGAGTGCAGGTGAAAATTCACTGGTTTGGGGATTGTGGTTTATTAAACTTTATTAAAAAAAAAAAGAAGAAGAAATAAACTCGAACCACCCAAACAACAAGAGGTGTAAATTAGGATTATAATCTTACCATTATGTTCTCTATTTTAATTAATGAGCAAATTTTGTCTTCTCTGTTTTAATTAATCAACGAATTGCTTTTGTCTTTTCTAGGACACGGTCTGTCCTGGTTGGAAGTTGTGTCCCTCTCCCAGGGAGTTGATTTAAACATCTCCATATCCAGAAGGAATTAAATTGAGCAGCCAAGCCTTCCCAGCGATGCAGGAATTCTCAGTTGCAGCCTCATCAGCAAAGGTGGAAGAACAGGGATTTTCCTTGCTCTCATTTCAGGATCGACCAAGTGCAAGTGAAGGAATGTCCCTGCTGTCCCCTCTCCCATCCCACATCTCAGATTTCTGGGAAGCTCCTCTGTTTTCACAGCTCTTCATCGATGTTCAGGAATTAAATCCAACACCTTCACGGTGAGACTCGTGTTGCTTTTGATCAGTTTTGCTCTCAGTAAAGTCACTCACTGTGCGATGCTCGCGGTGCTCCTTCACAGCCCTGCTAAAATAAAACAAGTTTGAATTCCTGCCTGGCGCTGAACGGGAGCGTGCACTCCCCCATCAGCCAGGCAGGACACTTGTGCTCATCCACAATTCCCGAGTGCGTGCTAAACGCTGCTGGAAAAGGACATTTCTTGTCTTCAGCTGAACTGACAGCCCCTCTTTCAATATCAGCTCCTCGTGCTTGGGAAATCAAGACACATGATTGTCTCTTTTTGTTTTCAGCTAAGTAGAAAAGATTTCTTTTTAATGTCTGGGTGAGGGAAAATCTCTGCTATTTGCTGTGATGTTTCCTTTCAAGAGGCAGCGCTTTGTTTTGGTGGATAACTATTGCTTTTCCCTTTGCTTGTCTGCCTTAAAAATTTCTGTGGGTACACACAGCTGTGATGAAGCTCCTTTCCTTCCACTGCCACTCAGAGTCTTTTCAGCAAGAGCTTTGTTTAGAGCTGAAAAATCATGATGTTGAGAAGTTGCCTGAAGAAAAAACATTGGAAGGTAACGTGTAGTGAGCAGGAGTCTTTTTTTTTTTTTTTTTTTCAGTTTGTTTTTATCATGATTAATTAAATTGGGCTTTGTGTACCTGATTGTAACAGGCAGCAAAACAAGAGGATGAGTGAGCTGGACAAACTGAGGCTAAAGGAAAAGGAGAGGTGGGAGGTGATGTTTTTATTCCACTCAACCACTTCAGTTGTCCAGTCAGTGACTGAGGGGCTCTTTAATGCCTTTCACCAGCAGTTTTCTGTCTCTTCAGCCGCAGGTTTTTTGTTCCACGTGGTGTCTCAGCACAGGCACACACACTGGGAATGAATGATCAGGTCCTGGCCTTGGACACTTCCAGGGATGGGGCAGCCACAGCTTCCCTGGGGAGAATTTCATCCTAAAAACTCATCTAAACCTCTCCATTTCAAACCATTTCAAGCTAATAAAAACCTTATTTAATGTTTTATAATTTTTTATTTTTTTTTTTTATCCTCAAAGGTTAATTTAAAAAAAAAAAATTATGTCTGTGTATAACCATGGGAGGGTGTTATTCTGAGGGAATTTGAGCTCTGCTTTTTCCTCTTGATATTTATTTATTTATTTCAAACCACTCCCCCTTGTCCTGCCATTGCACATTCTGCCTGTGGATCTTTCCAGAAGGGGATATCCAGCCCAAGGACCCTCTGCAAAGCAGGAATTTGTTACCCAGCCTGACCATTTATAGAACATTTATAGACTCCTCCTGCATTACTGGAGGAGCAGAAGTTGAGGTCAGTGGCAATACCTATTTAGAAAGAATTTATTACATTTTAGTCTATTTTTTTTTTTTCAGTGCTGGCATGAACAAGAGCACACCTGGACCCTCCCAATAACAAAGTGTGTGTCTAGAGGTGAAAAAAAAGGCTTTTGTCTCTCAGTGCCACTGCTCTGGTCCCTGCTGCTGTTTAAAATGACACATCCTCATATTCCTCATATTCCTCATATTCCTCATATTCCAGCTACTGGGACTTCAGGGAAAATATTGCTCAGAAATATTCCCAGGCTCGTGACAGGAGGAGCAAGAGCCAAGCTCCAGGTGGGGTTTGAAAAGCCTTGAAGGGTTCCAGGCTGAGCTCTGTGCCCCCACCCTGAGCAGACAGGTCCCTGTGTGTGCTCCCAGCACTGCCCAGCTTGGCTCAGACCACTGGGAAGAGGTGCAAGGGATTCATGTCAGGCAAATAAAACACTGAAACACCAACCTGAGATCAGGACAGATTTCCAATCTTCTCCATTCTCTCAGGAAAATGAATGTTGAAATTGGGGTATCCTGATCCAGGTTTCTCTTCCACCTGGCTGGGTGGAACACACAGCCCTGCCAGGGTTTGCATTTTCAAATGGCATCTCCTTATGAGCAGATCTGAATTTTTCCCAGTGGTGTGGTGAAGCTGGTGGAGAGAATTCCCTTCCTTAAGCTGCTCCATGTGTAAAATTAAATCAGGAACCGGGGGGGACTCAGTCAGGCTGCAGAGCTGCCTTAAGAACCTGGGTCTGCCTGAACCTTGTGGTGCTTGACAAGCTCAGGCCAAACCTTTCCTCCTTCAATCTCCCCAAAGAAGTCACAGAAGAATGAGCTGAACAATTTGGCAAGGCTCACCATAAGCATTTCACCTGCAGGAGGAAGGGCATTCCAAAGGAAATTTTGAACAGCTCTCTAATTCCCAGGCAAATCAGAGAGTACAACAGAAATATTTGTGTCCCTGAATTTAAAAGGATGTGCTGTAATACCTACATACCACAGGATGGAGTTACAGACTTAACTTTAGATTTGTCTGCCTTTTAGCCCAACTGGTAATGTTTGTTTTAATATCTTTTTGGTGGTTTGTTTTTTTTTTTTAAAATACATTTACTTGCAACAGATGTGTTCAAGCATATTGGAGAGGATTCTTCCACCTTGCAAAGGGCAGAACAAGGTCACAGCAGGCACAAATCCTGCCTGTGCTGTGCTGGGGGAACAGATGGGGCTTGGAGCTTGTGCCATTGCTCTGAGTGCTTTAATCTTCTGTGATTCAGTGCTCAACAAAGTCACAAAATCACAAAATCATTCAGGTTGGAAAGGACCTCCAAGCATCCAGTCCAACCTCCAGCCAAGCCCTGGGTACCCATAAATCATATAAATCATATAAATCATATAAATCATATAAATAAATAATAGAAATAATGTGATAAATCATTTCTATCATAAATCAAACCATAAATCATATCAAAAGGTGCCACATCTGCCTGAGTGCTGAACCCCCAGCAGGGATGGGGACTCTGTTGCAATGTTTACCAGCTCCTCCAGTGAGGATATTCTCCCTGATAATCCAACCTCAGCCTCCCCTGGCACAAGCCGAGCCGTTTCTCTGCAGCCTGGAAGAGGCTGTGCTCCAGGGTGGAGGGTTCCCAAAATCCTGCTGCTGACCTGGTGCCCTGGGGCTGGACATGCACTGGGGCAGGGCATGCACTGGGGCTGGGCATGCACTGGAGCAGGGCATGCACTGGGGCAGGGCATGCACTGGGGCTGGTCATGCACTGGGCTGGACATGCACTGGAGCAGGGCATGCACTGGAGCAGGGCATGCACTGGGGCAGGGAATGCATTGGAGCTGGGCATGCACTGGGGCAGGGCATGCACTGGGGCTGGGCATGCATTGGAGCAGGGCATGCACTGGGGCAGGGCATGCATTGGGGCAGGGCATGCACTGGGGCTGGACATGCATTGGAGCAGGGCATGCATTGGGGCAGGGCATGCACTGGGGCAGGGCATGCATTGGAGCAGGGCATGCACTGGAGCTGGGCATGCACTGGAGCAGGGCATGCACTGGGGCTGGGCATGAATTGGGGCTGGGCATGCATTGGAGCAGGACATGCACTGGAGCAGGGCATGCATTGGAGCAGGGCATGCATTGGAGCTGGGCATGCACTGGGGCTGGCCATGCAACCATGCAGGGCATGCACTGGAGCTGGGCATGCAGTGGGGCTGGGCATGCATTGG
>NW_014650660.1:784336-794636 GCF_001447265.1 Sturnus vulgaris | reverse complement strand
AAATGGTGCAAAGCCCAGCTCACAGCCCCACAAAACCCCAAACTCTTCTCCTCTGTATCTGTCTCTTACCATCCACCCTAGCACTGAAGCCAGGGGGATGTGGCTGTTTGGGACCCCCAACCCCAGCAGGGTTTATTAACGAGGAGCAGTTTCTCATTTCAGTGCTCAGTAACTCTGTAATGCTCCTCTAAAGCTGCCTGTGGGATGGCAGCAATGCCTGGTGTGATGTTACAGGCCTTTCATAACATTCCAGAGTAATTAGGACAGAAAATTGAACTGAAACTTTAAACCCCCCCTTTCAGCTCTGTTCTCTCTCCATGTACCACTCTTGAGCAGGCAAGGGCAGTAATTTAATATTGACTTCTGGCTGCAAGATTACCATATAATCTAAATGCTAATAACAATTAAAGCACAGCATGGTGATTAAAGTGTCTCTTGGAATATTGAAAATACAGGTAATAAATGGGGCAAGGATGTGAGGCAGAGTTGGAGTTTAAGGATCTGTTCTGAGGGGCTGTGCTGAAAAAAAAATGGTTTGGGCTGGAGAAGTTTTGTGCACAGTCTGTGCTTCTTTCATGCTTCAAGCCCTCAAACACAGTCTTGTTTGATATGTTTTTATTCCAGGCTCTATCGTATGGAAAGCAGACCTTTGAAGCCCAAATCTGAATTATTTTTGTTACATTCTCCCATTTCTATAAGCAATAGTTTGTCTTAGGTTCAAGGGATGGCTTCCCTCAGAAATTGAGAAGAATATTTCCCTCTGGAAGTTAGTTCTTGTTAATGAAGTACACACTTCAGAGTTTTCTAGGAGGCAGAAGAGCCATGAAAGGCAGCTAAAACAAGAAAGAAAGGAAATAAAAATGCAGAAACCTTTTAAAAAACCTACAGTCAGTGTGAAAACGTGTGACATCCACTAAACTTGGGAAACACTGGGATAAATGTGCAGCACAAAAGGTCTCTGAGCTCAGCTGTTGGTTCTTCCAAAGCTCTGTTTGTGTTTCCCTTTGCTTGTAGCTCAAATCCTGAATTTCATGGATTTTTAATGGGTTTATTCACAGCAGTTTAATGGAGATGAAATGTAAGTGTTGGAACAAGAAGAATTGTGCTGGTGGATCCTGGGATCCAGGAATTGGAGAGGGACAGGGATGATTCCGTGGATCCAGGGTCTGAATCCTCAGTTTTTGCTTTTTGCAATAATAAATTGAGAGGGAAAACTCCCTCTGTGGGTTCTGATTTCCTGCAGCCAGGTCCAGCCTGGAGCCAAACTTTGGAAAACCCTTTGAAGGAGTTCACTGAGACCCTCGGCAGGTTCAAAAGCCTCTGGACTTCTCTCCCTCATCCAGCTCCTTTCCACTGCTGAGTTAATGCTGAGAACTGAATTCTCAGTACTTTTCAATTATTTAAAGAAAAAAAAAAAAAAAAAAAAAACTTTTCTGCCCTTTCTTAAAAAAAAAAAAAAAAAAAAAAAAAAAAGGCTTTGTGAGATTGTTCATTTCTTCCCAATCTCTGAATTTCCCCATCTGCTCCCACAGATGCAGAGTGAGGCAGCAGGGCATGGAACAGTTGTCACAAAGCTCACAGTGACTGTCCAGGGACCCTTCCCCAGCCACTGGCTCCTTGTGGGGCTTTTTTTCAGCCTGGTTTAATTTTCTGCCTGTGGCTCTCACCAGCCACACTGACTTATTTTGCCCTTTCCCCATTTTTTTCCCCTCTATATGTCTTAGACAAAGGAAGGGGACAAAACAAGGCTATAAAATAAATCAATTACTAGCTCTTCCAAGAAGCTGTTGCAGCTTGACTCATCTCTGTTCCTTTTCGTGCTCAGAGAAAGGCAAAGAGAAATAGTTGACATTATTATTATTTTGGTTTGTATTTTTAGCTTCCTGTGCTGTTCAAGTATCTTGGAATTGTCAGGATTTGTATTTGGCTTTCAGCTCTTTCCCCTTTGCATTTCTCTTTTTTCAATCCCATACTTTAAGATTTCTAAGTTTAGCACAAAAAAACCAAACGGTGTCTATCTCAGGAGGATTTCCCCATGGATTCCTTTTGCAGGGATCAGTTAAAGGGCAGCAGCATCTGCTGAGCACAACCTGGAGGAGCCAGCTGGTTGGAAAAGCTGCTGCTCCTCTGGTTCTGTTCCTCTCTGGGTTCTGTTCCTCTCTGGGTTCTGGGTTCTGCTCCTCTCTGGTTCTGTTCCCCTCTGGTTCTGCTCCTCTCTGGTTCTGTTCCTCTCTGGGTTCTGGGTTCTGGGTTCTGTTCCTCTCTGGGTTCTGCTCCTCTCTGGTTCTGCTCCCCTCTGGTTCTGTTCCTCTCTGGTTCTGTTCCCCTCTGGTTCTGTTCCTCTCTGGGTTCTGTTCCCCTCTGGTTCTGTTCCTCTCTGGGTTCTGGGTTCTGGGTTCTGGGTTCTGGGTTCTGGGTTCTGTTCCCCTCTGGTTCTGTTTCTCAGCTCTGTGTCACCCCTGGTCACCCAGGTGAGCCGCAGGTGGCAGATCGTCCCTGGAGATGGGAGGAGTTCCCAGAATTATTCCTCAACTCAGCACCTTGAGACCGAGGGTGTTTCTGTGATGGGGATTGCAGAGGGGAAAAAAAACAGCTTGAAAAACATTAAATCCTCATTTAGGCTTCTGTGAAGGTCTTTGGTGACAGAGCCTGAGGGGCCTCTGCTCAACTCTAACCCAGGTGTCTGAATCGTCACAGGATCCGGGAATGGTTTGGGTTGGGATTTAAATCCCATCAGAGCCACCCCTGCCATGGCAGGGACCCCTCCCACTGTCCCAGGGGGCTCCAGCCTGGCCTGGGACACTTCCAGGGATCCAGGGGCAGCCACAGCAAATCTGGGAATTCCATCCCAGCCAGGAATTCCTTCCCAATATCCCACCTCCCCCTATTCTCCATCAGTTTGAAGCCATTCCCTGTGTCCTGTCCCTCCATCCCTTGGGAATTGTCTCTCTCCATCTTTCCTGCAGTTCCTTCAGGCACTGAGGGGCTGTAGCCATGGAAAGGGATTTTAACCCTTTAAGGGCAGCAGAAATAAGATGCACAGCTCCATGGGGGTCTGTCATGATGGAAAGAGCCAAGTTTATTGAGAAACACCCTTGGTTTGATAGCAGGACTGCAACTCCCAGAGCAGAGAAAAGGAGATTGGTTCAGAGAGAAGACACCCCATGGCCAGGGCCTGGGCACACACCACAACAGGGCTTCTAGCTTGGTATTAATTCCTTTTTATTGTCACCAAATGATCACCCTGGCAGAAATTCTCCCTGGCCTTGAGCTGCACCAGCTCATCAGGCTGGGAACAGAGCTGAGAAGATCCAGCCTGGAATATTTTCCAGGCTGTCATTTTCTGACTTTCTCAATGTGTGTCCCACAAGGGGCCACAATTTGTCCACCCCAAGCTTCTCCTCTCCAGGCTGGACAATCCCAGCTCTCCCAGCAAAGCTGCTCCATCCCTCTGCTCATCCTGGAGCCTCCTCTGGGCTCTCCCCAACACTTCCCTGTCCTCCCTGTGCTGGGACCCAGCACTAGAACAGCTCTGCAGGTGAGCTCTCACCTGAGCGGGGCAGAATTCCCTTTTTTTTTTTTCTCCTTTTCCCTTCCTTTGTGGGGCTGGGAGGAGCAGCAGGAGCAGCACAAAGGCTCCTGTGCTGGCAGAGCCGTGCTGGGACAGCCCATGGATCATCCTGATCCCTGCTCTGGCTGCAGCTGAGCAGGGACAGAGATCCCTGTGTGCCTCAGGCTCGGGAATAAAGGCCCTGAGCCCTCTGTGTGAGCCCGTGCTCAAAGGGTAGAAAGGGAGAAAATTAACTCAACGTTCTTGTAACCACTTGAACAAGATGCAAATAAAATGGAGAAAGGCTTTTGTGTGTGTGTGTGTTGGGGTGTTTGTGAGCTGGGATTTGCAGAGCAGATCCATTATCCTTGATGAAAACGTTTTGACTGCTTTTTGTCAGAGCCCTTCTGTGCTCTAAGTGCTTCTCTTCATCATAATGGGCTTCCCTGATAGATATCCCTGCCATTGCCACCAATCCGGCTCCAAGCTTTATTCCTTTCAAATTTAAGAATGTGGGTTTTATGATAATGCTTTTCCTGTGGCTGGTGAGCAGTGCCCAGGGGTTTGAAGCATTTATTATTGTTAATAATCCATGTTTAATAGAACTGCTTTCTTCTGGAGATGGCAAAGAACTTGATCAATTTGGCAGAGGGGAATTATTTCACCTGGTAATGAAATACCCTCATCTCGTGGGCCAGAAGAGGAATAAGATGGGACAGAGCAGTTCAGCAGAAGAAATGCTGGGTGGTTTGTGAAGCTGTAATGTGAATATCCTTTGCTATTTTGGGCTCCTCTCTTCATTCTGAGCAAGCAACAAGCAGGAAAAAAAAAAAAAAAAGAAACTGTGTGATGCAGATGGAGATTTTCCTGCCACAAGGTCATTTTCCTGCCACAACTGGACACAGGCAAGGACGAGGAGCTCTGGTTTGAAGCTGCCAGGAATAAATTGGACAGGGCATCTTTACCCCACGGGAGAGGATCAGCCAGGACTCTCTGGG
The DNA here is from genome assembly GCF_001447265.1 of Sturnus vulgaris. Next base: position 790,088 of record NW_014650660.1, on the reverse strand, counting down.
AGGGCATCACTCCTCTGAGCTGGGTTTATTTCTCCTCTGAGCTGGCTTTATTTCTCCTCTGAGCTGGCTTTATTTCTCCCTGAGCTGGGCTCAGCCCAGGGGAAGGACAGGGAGTTCGTGGGGAGCCCCAGGACACCCTTTGGATGGGACACTCACTGCCTGTCCCTGTGCTCCTCTGGCACAGCCGTGCAGAATTTCAGCATTTCAGCCTCCTGGCAAGGGGGGTTTGTAAGGCAAACTCGGCTGGTTTGTACTCCTGGGAATTGTGCACAGAAGGAAAACAGGGAAAACACAAATCCTCTGCCATAAAACTGCCCCAAACTGCAAGATCCTGTCTGGGTGCTCCTGTAAACCAGGGAAAACACAAATCCTCTGCCATAAAACTGCCCCAAACTGCAAAATCCTGTCTGGGTGCTCCTGTGGAACAGGGAAATCACAAATCCTCTGCCATAAAACTGCCCCAAACTGCAAAATCCTCTTTGGGTGCTCCTGTAAACCAGGGAAAACACAAATCCTCTGCCATAAAACTGCCCCAAACTGCAAGATCCTGTCTGGGTGCTCCTGTGGAACAGGGAAAACACAAATCCTCTGCCATAAAATTGCCCCAAACTGCAAAATCCTGTCTGGGTGCTCCTGTAAAACAGGGAGCAGTGTCTGGGCTCAGCTGCCAGGGACAATGGAGAGGTTCAGAGTCCTTGGAAATGCCCAAGCCGTGGGATCTCAAGGTTCAGAATCCTTGGAAATGCCCGAGCCGTGGGATCTCAAGGTTCAGAATCCTTGGAAATGCCCGAGCCGTGGGATCTCAAGGTTCAGAGTCCTTGGAAATGCCCAAGCCGTGGGATCTCAAGGTTCAGAATCCTTGGAAATGCCCGAGCCGTGGGATCTCAGCTGCTTCCAGCTTTTCCCCTGCACATTTCCCGTGTGTTTCTGCTCAAAGGGAGCTGGGAGGAGCAGCTCGTGGATGACCTGGATCATTTCTGAAGCCTGACACAAAGCAGGGGATTGTCTTCCCTCAGCACTGCTGGGAGGTGTCTGTGCTCCCAAAGAGGGGCTGGGAGTGTGCAAATGCAATTCCTTGCTCATTTAAAAGCTCTGAATCCTTAATTTTTCTTTTAAAAGCATTCCCAGTCCAGTAGGATTTGAGCTTTGCCTCTGCAGCTCCATTTGTCCCCCTTGTGGGGTTTGTATCCATCTGACCTTGTGAGTGGTGAGTTCTTCCAGAAAAGGATCATGAACTTGGGAAATTCTGTTTGGGTGGTTGCTAGAGATGCTGCAGTGAAGGAACTGATGGCCTGTGTCAATCCTCACCCTACCAGCAAAATCATCTCAGAACAAAGGAATGTGAAGGATGAGAAACGTTCACCTGACCCCTCAACTGCCATTGCTGTTTAACTGTTGTAGGAGCTAATTAAATAGAAATTTTGCTCCGTTTGAGGTTAACAGCCCTGAATTTCTTTAAGTCAACTGGGAACTAATTTGGGCTCACCTGACAATTGGATCCATTTATCTCATTATGCCTATTAATTTGCTTTGCATTATGTTTCTTTTCAAGGACTGAACCTGAGTGGCTTGACATTACTTTCCATTTTAAAACCCGTTTGCAGCGTTTTATTTTCTAATTGCCATTTCATTTGTCATCTTCCCCAACCCTGTGCCATGATGATCTCCTCAGGAGGAGCAGCAGATGGATTTTTCAGGTACTTAAGTTTGGAAAACTCACAAGTTTAGAGCACCAGCGACTGTAGCTGTTTTTCAATGATTGCTTTTAATTGATTTTAAGAGCATCCCCCACCTCCTCCTGTACCTTTAGGACTCTCACCTCAGAAAAGGCAGCTCGGGGATGGATTTATTTGTGCCCGGGCTCAGAGCTGGCTGTGAGGAACCACTGGGGAATGGCAGAAGCAGGAAAGGTGGCCCTGACCCCTGCTGAGAACACTTTATTTCAGGCTCCAACAACTCAATATTCAAAGCAAAGCAATATCCTCAACCGGTCTGAAAAGCAGCAGAGACTTTGTACTAAAAATACCAAAGGCTTTCCATCGAGCTGCTCCAGCTGAGCAGCGTTGTTTGCTCTGAGATAATTAGCAGAGTCCTCAGAGCCTTCTCAATGGCTTTGTGCACGTCCTGACAGCCCAAAAAAACACAGAAGGAATTCAGCGAGGCTACTCAGAACATCATCTAAATACCGGATTAATGACTCATCTCCCGGGCCGAGGGGAGAGGCAGAAAAGGATGGAATAAAAAAAAAAAAAAAAAAAAAAAAAAAGCGATTTTTCCATGCTCGTTCCGTGACAGCCATCACCGGTGCTGTCCCCAGGGGAACCTTCCCTGCTCCGAGCCAAACTCTTCCCACTTGGGACCTGCTGGTTTGGGGAGCAGCACGGAGATTTTTCCCGGATTTATTATCCTGAAACTTCCAGCCAAGTGTGTTAAACACCATTCTTCAAACTTGCAAGAAGGAAAACTTAAAATAAAATAAAATAAAACAAAACAAAATAAAATAAAATAAAATAAAATAAAATAAAATAAAATAAAATAAAATAAAATAAAATAAAATAAAATAAAATAAAATAGCTTTTTGGTGTTTTGTTTTGTTGGTCAGAATTCTGTTGGGTGGAAGGAGATGGTTTAAGGTCCCTTCCACCCCAAAACATTGGTGGATTTTATGATTTCCTGCCAGGATTTTATGATTTCCTGCCCGGATTTTAAGATTTCCTGCCAGGATTTTATGATTTCCTGCCCGGATTTTATGATTTTCCTGTCCGGATTTTATTATTTTCCTGTCAGGATTTTATGATTTCCTGCCAGGATTTTATTATTTTCCTGCCAGGATTTTATGATTTTTCTGCCCCATTCCCACCATGGGATTGGAGCTGGGGATTGAGCTCTAGACAAGAACTGAACCCTGAGCAAGGCTTTGATCATCAAAGGGATGCACAAATTAAATACCTGCAGCTTTGATTTCTCTCATTCACTGCTCCTTTTATTATAATTATTTTATTTTTTTTTAATAAAATCATTCAAGGCCATCTTTGGAAGGTACCTGCAGTCACCTGTGGATGTGCAGAAGTGATGGGATTGTTTCCTTGCCCAGTCTGGCTGCTTGTAAAGGGATTTTTATCTCTGTTAGGTGTGATTTTATGACATTCCCTCAGTGTTTAATATCATTCCAGTCTCTGGTATTGACATCTGCATATGAAATGCAGAATCTCTGAGCAGCACAGGCTGATGTGACCTCGGGATGTGCTGTGTGATTGCAAATGATGCCAAATTTGTCTTCTGAATAAACTTTTATGACATTCTGTAAGGTTGATTTAAAAGCAGCCATGTTCTACACGGGGTTATTTAGAATTCTCTGAAACCTTCCTGGGAGGAAAAAGCAAAATGTCCCACAAGGGACACACTGAGTTCAGGGTTTTTGTTTTTTTTTTTGTTTAATTTGTAACAGCCAAAATAATTTCTAGCACTGTCAGGGCAATAATAATTCTAATCTTACTTTGATTGCATTTCTAGTTAGTATTTTTATATAGCAGAGATCAAAGGTGTCTCCATGCAGGTTTACCTGAGAAATGGGTGAGATTTTTATGCTCAAAGAAAGCCCAATAGAATGCAGACACTTCAGACTTAGTTCTTAAAATGATTAACAATCAGTTAAATGAGATAAAAATAGAACTGATGCTCCTTAACTGAGATAATTTTAATTATTGTCATTTTAAATCATGATATGAGAGAAAATCGCCTTGCTAGGCTTTGCTGGCTGACACTGAGCCCTCCCTTGGTGCAAGGTCTGGGGAGAATTTTGTGCTAAATCACATTTGGGACTTGCTCAGTGCTTTTGTGCTGTTCTCCTACACAAGGTTAAAGATTCCCAGCAATAATTATATTTCTATTCATGTGAATTTTCAGTAGTCTCAGGAAAAACATATTTGAATGCCTTTGCTTTGTGACAGAATTTCAACATTGTTTTAAATACAGAAAACCTCAATATTTCCTGTATTTTAAACAATATAATTTTGATCTTCCAGGGTCTAATCTGAATTTTTTTTGCCTGTGCTCTGCATTGCCCAGGGCCAGTAAAGGTGGCACAAACCTGAGCCCTTGCTCAGCTGGGTCACTCCTTTTATTTACATTGGTCCTTTTGGGGCCAATTCACAGTGTTAGACACAATCCCAAATCAGAACTTCCATCCCAAAGAAACAATTCCAGGACTTGGCAGCAGAACCCTCAGGTTTATTCGAGTTTTCCTGGATTCCAGAGCCCCTGCACTGGGAATTTTGAGGGTATGTGTTTGCTGGTGCTGCCTGGCCATGGAGCATTGATTTTTTAATTTTTTTTTTCCTGGCAGCAAGTGCCAGAGGAAGTTTCCATTTTCCCACCTGGAGACTCAGATCACTCCCATCCTTTAAATAACCCAATAATGACAAGGAGATCACTCAGCAATGCCCAGCACGAGCCTCCATGGCTCCTCCTCAGGCACCCAAAACATCTCTACTCTTATTCTAATTATTTTTTACTATTTCTGCCTCAAAAATTTTGGGACATGAAGTAGTGTAAGTAGATTTTTCCATATAATTCCCTAATCTGTGTGTGGAAAAATAGAGATTTTTAGTGACTTGTGTTCTTTGCTGTGTTTTCTCTGGGGATCTGGCAGAGCAGAGCTCCCAAACCAACCCAGTTGGTGTCAAAATTATTTCATCATTAATGATTTTACTACACTAAAACTCACTGCCCTTTGTCTTGCTCCTTAAATTAAATTATAATCTTTGCTTGCATTAGACCTCAGTGGCTTGGAAACTGAAGTTGTGATATTTGGAATTCAAAAGCAAGATCAAACTACCTGTTCAAGTGCAAAAAAACTGGATTTTTTTTTTTTTTTTCTTCCTAGAGAGACTGCAGAGGGTAGATTTCATTAAAAAGGGAGGCTGGGGAAAAGCCTTTCTCACCAGAGTCTGCATTTCTGGCAAACATGTCATTCCTCTGCTTATTTATCATCTCCCCTTCATAAATGTCAAGTGTAACAACAAAAGGCTTTAATAAACTTGTCAGAATTGTTTCATGCCAGATTGTGTGAAAAGGTTATGGATAATAATAAAAACAAGACCTGAAACAAGCCTGAATTCTGCTCCAGGAGGAGCCTTGGTCTCTGTGTCTCTCCTGAGAACTTTTGTGCTGCAGTCAGAAATTCTTTTGTGCCGTGCATTAAACCCTTCATCAGAGCCACATACGTGCACATGCTACTGAGTGCAAAAAAAGGAGTATTTTAAGCCAGGCATTTCAGGCCTGATGACTCAATTTGAGGAGCTGGTGACAAGCTCCCTTTCTGAGATATGTCAGATAACGAGAAATAACCTGGCACCTTCCTGCTCACTGAAAATTTTATTTTTGTTTTTTTTTTTTTTGAAGCCGCTAAGGATCAGAATAGGTTTTTTTGGACCCAGTTCAGCAAAGCACTTGCCTCAGCGCTCAACTTTAACTGGTTATGTGCAATTTGTTGCTATTTATTAAAAGCACAGAGTACATCTTATCACTGAGTGAGCTGCTGTCCTCCCACGCTGCCTCCACCGCATTTAATTCTCCCCTCTCCATCCTCTTGCATAATCATTCCATGACAATGCCTGGGGAAAGGAGGAATTGGCTTCACACGTTCCTGCCTGCCCAGTTTGTGTCTGGATGCTTGGCTGGGGACCCTGTGTTCTCCACAGAGTCCCTGGATTGCTGATGGTTCCCTGAGTGCTCATCTCAAAGATTTCCT
>NW_014650660.1:768684-782661 GCF_001447265.1 Sturnus vulgaris | reverse complement strand
AGAAAGAAAGAAAGAAAGAAAGAAAGAAAGAAAGAAAGAAAGAAAGAAAGAAAGAAAGAAAGAAAGAAAGAAAGAAAGAAAGAAAGAAAGAGAAAGAAAATACTGATGTCTATTAGTAAGTAATATTCTAATTACTATCAACCTTTTCTTTTCCCCAGGCCCTAGTGAACACAAAGAGGCTGAGCTGTGTCATCCCTTTTTTCTCTCCATTCCTTACAGCTGCTGGGCACTGGTTCCTGGAGTTTGAGCACAGATTGCTGCTCAGCTCAGGTTGTTCCACTCAGTGCTCAGCAGCTGCCTTGGGGACAGCCCCACTGTGACACTGCCTGCACACAGGTGGTGCTGAGAACTTCCAGGGATGGGATTCAGGAAATATTTACAGGGAAAAATGTTTAACTCAGGGATTCCCCAAAGGAATGACTGCCAAGACTGAAATGGGGGAACGATTATGGCACCAATGAATGTTTTTGTGTGAGTTCCTTCCTGGTCTCTGGGTCTCAATTAAATGTCTCTGTGTCTAATTTTGGGGTGTTAATTCTTGACTCCAGCCCTCACTGCCAGGAGTTAAACATTCACTGTTGCTCATCCAGGAGCTGTGCTGGGCTTTTCCTTCCACTGATCTTGGACAGAAAAAAAAAAAAAAAAAAAGGGATTTGAGCTGTGTGACAGCTACAATTAATACTGATTGCCCTGATTAGTGAACTCTGATGGAGGTCAGAGCAGGGGATCCTCTGCAGTCTGACCTTCACCTTCCAAAATTAAACTTGGTTACTCAGGAGTTCCTTGCCTGAGCTGGGACACCAGGGTGCAGGTGACAAGCTGAGAGTAAGAAAAAAAAAAAATCCCAAACAATTTTATGATATTCAAAATACGACCAAGAGGTTAAACTGTGAGGTGTAAAACTTGAGTAGAAGGCTGGAATCTGGCTCTGGAACAGATGCAGCCCAACAGCAAAATAAGAGGCTTTAATAATGACATGAGTTTGAAATGAAAAGGATTAGTTGGTTTGCAATAAAAGCTACGAGAAAGGAGCATGAACAAAACAAAATCATTTTGGGAGTGGGGAAAAAAAGCCCCATAAAGCTGTTTGGAGAAGGGAGATTGAAATTCAGCAACGGCTGTGAAAATCACAGTGAAATCTCAAATACTGTGAACAATAATGAGGGAGGGAGAACTGATTCTGTGCTGTTTGCTTGTATTGCCTTCAATTTCCAAATGTGCTGCATGAAAGGCATGAAAAAGGACAAGTGTGAAAACCAAAACTAATAAGGGAAATTAGGGGGGAATTAATGAGGAACATTTCAGAAATTCTTTTGCTGCCCTTGTTTATTGATGAGCATTTAGGATTTCCCATGGCAGCTCAAGGATTTCGATTCTGACAAACTGCAAATGTTTCATTTCCTGGATGGGCAATGTTGGAGTTTTCCTGGGGGTTTTGTCCTTCTGCTGAGTTCCTTAGGGAATCCTGGAATGGTTTGGGTGGGAAAGGACCTGAAATCCCATCAGAGCCACCCCTGCCATGGCAGGGACCCCTCCCACTGTCCCTGGGGCTCCAGCCTGGCCTGGGACACTTCCAGGGATCCAGGGGCAGCCACAGCAAATCTGGGAATTCCATCCCAGCCCCTCACACCCTCACAGGGATAAATTTCTTCCTAAATGGCAGAGATTTTTTATTATTATTATCATTATTATTATTATCATCATTATTATTATTATCATTATTAATAATAATAATAATAGTAATAATGCTGGGGCTGTTTTCACTATCACTCACGACTTGATGAGGGACTCATCCAGGTTAAAATCCCAGCTCTGTCCTGTACCTTGGCTCAGTTATGGTCCCTGTTTGTCCCTCAGAGCCACTCTGGAGGCAGAACTCGAGTTCTGAACTTGCCCCCTGTGTGAGCAGAGATTCTTGCACAGTTTCTCAGTGATTTATGCTCGGGCATATTTCATCAGGAAGCTCTGGAGAATTGTTTTAGCACTATCACACCTCTCTGATTCATTTTTCTCTGGGAAGTCATTTCTGGGAGGCCAAATTGCAGAGATACCAGGGGAGGGGGTGTTTGTGGGAACATTTCCTGCTGCAGATAATGCTGCAGCTGTAATTCCTGGTGATAGACCAATTCCAAATCCTGCTATCTCGTCTTTCAGCAGGGAATGAGGTCCCACTTCTGTAAAACATAACAGATCTCTGATATCTTCATTGGGTATAATTTAAGGGTTTTTCCCTCTTCTAAGGCTCGAGAGAGCTGAGATTTTCAGTTTTCCAGGCGGGTTTGCAGCTGCTCTGTGCTACATGAGAACATGACAGAGAAGATGCATCCGTGTGCCAAAAAATTAGCTGGTGGTTCAGGCACAAGACAGGAATTTTATTGCTGAAATTTATTTTCTGGGCTGCAGGAAAGGATTTGCTGGAGAGAGACGGCGCCAAAGCTGCTGCATTTGACAATCAGAGAATGGGGAATCGAATTCCTCCTGGTGGGGACAGAGCTCACAAAAGAAATGGAACTTCTCTAATGGAATTATTTGTGTTTGAGCTCTCTGACTCCATCCCTGTTTAATTCAGTTGTGGCAAAAGGAGACCACGCAGACCTGAGGCCCATTTTACCCAGGCCATTATTCTGATGGAGAATCTTAAAAAACTTTTTGTGATGCTGAAAAGAAATAAAGAACCTCAGCAGAAATGAATGCCAAAGCTTTGGTGATGTGTCTGCCTGCATCACGAAGGAGTAAATGTTGTAGAGTTCCTTTTATTAGTAAGAAAAATGATCCAAAAGCAGTGATACTATTACTTAAATTACACAAAAGCAGTGAAACTGGAAGCAGAGATTTTAAACACAATTATCTTACTGCTCATTGTAAACACTTGGGGTGCAACAACCCTGTGTGGGCATTTTTATGAGTTGAAATGAATCCTTTAATTTGTTTAAGCATTTGTAAGTACTATAAGTCACTGAAGCATTGGTAACTCGTACACAGTAAAAACTAATGACTCTCAAATATTAAAATGCGAGTTATAAAGAGATTTTCATGCTGTGGTTGAAATTCTGGAGCATGCCCTGGCCATTATTGACCTGGAGAGTGACACTGTCATTAGTGACTTAATTGGCACAGCTCGGGCAGTTTGTGCTGGTGCCAGCTCTTTTGAAGATTTGGGTGCTCAGAGTTCTCCTTCAATAGAAAACCCACTGAACATCCAGCAAAATCTGGTTTTGTCATTAACAGGAATGGCAGAGTTAAAACGCTCTGTTAAATATCCAATAAATCTTTAGTCTCTTCCTTTTGACCCGATCAAAGGCTCTGTAGTGATACAACTGCAGCTGATAATTTAAGAAAATTTCTTTTCTTTTCTGCTGCCAGTCCTGGGGACAATGGCCCTGTGCTTCAGATCAATAGATATTTTCTTGGAGGGGTGATTTAGCTTTGACTGGAAAGGAAAGCAATTAAGTCAGGCGTGGAGAGGCTTTGGGAGTGTGCAGATGTATTCACGGGGATGGCAGCTTAATGACCTACTTTTGTGATAGCATGGAAATGATAAACGTGTTGCAAGTAAATATCAAATGCCAGCCAAACAGTTTCCATAGTAATGATAAAGGAAATGGAATTGTAGTCAATCAAATGAATATTCAGTTGGTGCAGTTCATTTACACCGAGGTGCACTCATCTCAAACCTCTGTTTTGTGATGTCCAAGCAGGGATTTTTCTGCAGTTGGCAAAAAAAAAAAAAAAAAAAACAACAAACCAACATTTCTCACCCTTCAAAACTTTTGTTGTGGAAATTCCATCGTGGAACATTGGTGCTGTAAGACAGTGTCCAGTATTTATTTATTTATTTCCCAAATCTTTATGAAGATGGATATTCCAGCCAGTGGGAAAAGCCTGGCCTCATTTCTCTGGAGGGAAGCAACAGCTGAGTGTCCCTCGTTCCCTGATGTTCCTGTCACGTGCAAATAAAAATCTTTTATTTGATTTGTTCGAGATTTCCCTGGAAATTTCCTGTATAATCCTGGTCAGCGTTCTATTCTTAGGCTTGCATATTCATATTTTTGGGGAAATGTGTATCTGGACTTAAATATTCTCTGTTTAGTGCAGGACCACTGGGAGGGGTCCTTGAAAACACAAGAGGGGACAGAGAGCTGCTGGTAAAAAATATCACAGTGTGTTAGCACGGTCCTTAAAAACAGTGAATTTTGTCAAGGATTTCCACTAATGATAAATATTTATTCCCATTCAAAAAGGAAAGCCATTACTGCTGTCTTCAGAATGTCCTTGAGTATGTTTTTAGTGTGGCTTTAATCAAATGTCATTTTAACTCCCGTCCTATGCTGCAAATCTCTGGTGAAATTCTATTAATTTTCAATTAAACTTCAAGTAAACCAATTAGCATTCTCATTTCTATAGAGCAACAAAGGCAGAATCTGTAATGAGTCTTTCCAGTTGCTCACAGAGGAATAAATGGTCTGGATGGATTTCTCCAGTGTGTATCTCTGGGAAACTTTGTCAAGTGTCTATTACCTTTATCATTTCCATTGCTGCTTCAGGCTCTAAATTGGCTTTCTTGTGGTGAACAAAACCATTTCCAGCCCCTTCTCTCCCTAAGCTGCATTCCAGGATTCTTTGTTCTTCACTGGAAATCTTTAACCTTGCACTCAGGTGTGTTTTTATCAGAGCTGAGGCACTGTGGAGAACTCTCTGTCCTGAGCAACTTCAGCGCCTCAGTCCGAGGGAGGGCAGGAGAAGGAATTTCCCCTTTTCACTCGAAATGCAGGAATGGAAATGTGGGAGTGATCCCAGCTGGGAACAGCCTCCAGCCCAGCTCTGCTCTGCTCTGATCCCTGCCCTGAGCAGCCTCATTTCCCAAATGTGTTCCCTGAGCAGGGATCCTGGAATTCCTCCAGCCTGGGCAGCAGAACTTGCAGAATTCCTCTGAGCCTGTGGCTGTCCGTGGTGCTCGGCTCTGCCTTGGTTAGTGCTGAAAACACAAAATCCCCCCATGGTTACAGGCAGGGCCTTTATTGAAGAGCTCTGGGAATCAGGGCTGCAGACCCAAATCTGACTCCCACATGGATCCCACATGAACATGTTTTTATACCCTTGTTGTTATATCACTAGATATTAATTATTAAACCCATATTGTTCTATTGCACACATTGATCTTATCCAAGCAGGAATTCCTGTCATTTTCATTAATCCCCCCAAATATCCTTTCTCATCATTCTTGTCATGATTCCATCGTTCCTCATGATTCTTATTACAATTAAACAATAATTATATTCAATTACCAAACAACCATTACATTGAACAATCACATCATTTATCCCATGATGATTACACAGGTGGAGCTTCACCTGATCCAGAGAAAACAAAGCTCAAGATTCGTTCCCAGGGCCCAGTTCCCTTTCCCAGCCCTACCAGACCCGACCTTCCTTTCCACCCCTGCATCTCTTGGATGCAATTCCCGGGATTTTAGGAACATTTTAACCCTGTGCCATCACCTTCCTGGGGGTTTAATCCCATTGCCAGGACCCTTCCCCTGGCTGTGCCACCTCCAGAGCTGTCCTTGGGTGGAGCAGGGAGATCCTGGTTGGGCTGGGCTGGTTCTATGCCAGGTGTGGGGGTGTGAGCTGGGCTTTGCACCATTTATTAGTGGTTTGTCATTGGTTTTGTTTGTTTTCTCTCAGAGCCAGGATTATTAGAAAGGTGATTGAGATGGTTTCTCTTGTTTGGACTTGGATGTTTATTGTATCTGATCAGAAATTACACAAAGTGTGACAGCACCTCCAGCTCCTTGCTGGAAGTGGGGAAAAGGCTCCAGCTGAGGCTGCTCCAAGGCCTTTTAAAGCCAAACAAACCAATAAAAGTTTAACACCTCCATTATTGATCCTTTGGACCCAATCATGGATTCCCACCACCCTTAGAGTGACATTTGACCAACCAAAGGTCACTGCCCGAGTTCTGTGCAGAAGAAGGAAGAGAAGAAGATGAACAAAGAAAAAGACACCACCCCAAATTCTCCATCCTGTCCCACATCCACCCCTGTGCTGTAAAAACCTCAAATTTAAACCTCATCCCCCAGTGCAAACACACACACCTGACCCACTGCACATTGGGGATTTCTAACTCATTATTCACATTTCCAAGCCTTCCCCAAGGTTCCAGCTCCAGAGCAGTGTTTGCCAGGGGCTCTGTGCCTGGGAGCACAGAAAGCTCCAAAACTCCAGATTTTTTGGGATCCATCACCAGGTTCTCTGTGGGAAATGGAGCCACTGCAGCTGCAGCCAGGCTGGAGTCACACTTGTCTCTTCTGATATCCTTTAAACCCAAAATCCTGGCACAGGCTCAGCCTGGCTGAATGCCACTCTGCAATCAGAAATCGAGTCAGGAAGCTCAGCCAGCTCTGTGAGGTGTCCTGGGTACCTGGGAGGGGCTGTGCTCCACCCAGAGCACTTCAGCTGCTTCCTGCTGTGAAATCCTGATGACAGAGCCATGGGGAGATCCACACAGCCACTTTCCACCTCCAAAAATAGAATTATTTCTGCTTAGGGCAGAGGAGATTTCGCTCAGAATCGCTGAGGGTGGCAAAGAGCTGCAGGATCATGGAGTCCAGGCTGTGCCCAATGCCCACCTTGTCCCCAGCCCAGAGCACTGAGTGTCACCTTGGACACCTCCAGGGATGGGGAATCCAAACCTCCCTGGCAGCCCCTGCCAAGGCCTGGTCACCCTTTCCATGGGGAAATTCCTGCTGATGTCCGACCTGAACCTCCTCTGGCACACCTGAGGCTGTTCCCTCTTGTTTTCCACTTTTTACCTGGAGCAGAGCCTGATCCCCTCCTTCCTACAAGCTCCTTCAGGGAATTGTAGAGGGAATCCAGTTCTCCCCTGAGCTTCCCCACCCAGAAAAATTCTGGAGCCCAAGCAGAGATGAACCAGACAGCCCTGAGAGAGCAAATCCCTTCTCTCTGAGAGCATTTCTGTCTCTATTTCTCAATACCACAGCCAATATATACCAGTACCAATACCAATTATAAACCTATACCAATTATGGGTTGATGCTAAATGGCACCAAATTAAATTAAATTCCCTGACTTGAGATTTAGATCCAAAGATTACTGGAGAAAAAGAAAAAAAAGAAAAGAAAAGAAAAGAAAATGAGATTTCACTGTTTGCAGGTGCAAAAAATTATATTTATATGCCTCCCAAACAAGTCTCAGTGGGGTGTTCAGGTTCTGATGGCACTTGGCTCTTTAAAGTTTTATTTCTGTGTTCTCTCAGGAACCTGAAAGCCCCTGCTCAGGGAGCTGCTGGAGCAGCTGGTGGAGTCCTGGCTGTGTTTTGCTGAGCTGGAAGCAGAGGATGTTTCTGCCCTGGCATTTGGACCTTTCCTGTTCCAGCCCTCGCAAACAGCTCACGAGTTAAGTGGCCGGAACTTGTAGGAACAGGAGAAATCGTGTTAAATTAAATAGAGCAAAAAACGGGGGTGTTTGGGCAACGGGAGCCTTTGACAAGGTTGTTTGGCTGTTTTAGGAGAGAGCAGCAGGGAGGAGGAGATCCAGAGCTCCTGTTCCTGAGAAAACAGGGAAAGGTTCTCACCAGGGAGGAGGAAATGCAGAGCTCCTGATCATATTCCTGAAAAAACAGGGAAAAGTGACCCCAGGGAGGAGGAAATGCAGAGCTCCCGATCCTGATAAAACAGGGAAGGGTTCTCACCAGGGAGGAGGAAATGCAGAGCTCCTGTTCCTGACAAAACAGGGAAAGGTTTTCACCAGGGAGGAGGAAATGCAGAGCTCCTGATCCTGTTCCTGAGAAAACAGGGAAAAGTGACAAAACAGGCAGGAGGAAATCCAGAGCTCTTGATCCTATTCCTGAAAAAACCAGAGGAAGGTTTTCAGCAGGGAAAAAGGGGAAAGGTTTTCACCAGGGAGGAGCAGATCCAGAGCTCCTATTCCTGAGAAAACAGGGAAAGGTGACCCCAGGGAAAAGGGGAAAGTTTGCCCAGGGAGGAGGAAATGCAGAGCTCCTGCTCCTATTCCTGAGAAAACAGGGAAAAGTAACAAAACAGGGAGGAGGAAATGCAGAGCTCTTGATTCTATTCCTGAAAAAAACCAGAGGAAGGTTTTCAGCAGGGAAAAAGGGGAAAGGTTTTCACCAGGGAGGAGCAGATCCAGAGCTCCTGATCCTGTTCCTGAGAAAACAGGGAAAAGTGACAAAACAGGGAGGAGGAAATGCAGAGCTCTTGATTCTATTCCTGAAAAAAAAGAGGAAGGTTTTCACCAGGGAAAAAGGGGAAAGGTTTTCACCAGGGAGGAGCAGATCCAGAGCTCCTATTCCTGAGAAAACAGGGAAAGGTGACCCCAGGGAGGAGGAAATGCAGAGCTCTTGATCCTATTCCTGAAAAAAACACAGGGTAAGGTTCTCACCAAGGAAAAAGGAGAAAGGTTCTCACCAGGGAGGAGGAAATGCAGAGCTCCTGATCCTGAGAAAACAGGGAAGGGTTCTCACCAGGGAGGAGGAAATGCAGAGCTCTTGATCCTATTCCTGATAAAACAGGGAAAGTTTTCACCAGGGAGGAGCAGATCCAGAGCTCCTGATCCTGAGAAAACAGGGAGAGGTGACCCCAGGGAGGGTCCAGCAGGAGCTGGGGGATCACAGCCCTTGGCTGCCCCGGGAGCTGGAAAAGCCAACAAAGAGCAGGGAAAACACCCGGGTGAGTCTTCCTGGTACCCAAAACCTCACCAACCCCTCCATCCAACTGTGCCCTGCTCGTGGAGAGGAGGATGATGAGGAGCCCCAGGACCTGCCTTCATCCCCCTGCTCCCAGAGCATCCCTCCTGTGCCCGGGGCCGGGCTCCCCATGGCATCCCGGGGGCACCGAGGGATTGTTCTGGGCACGGGATCCGTGCTGGGCATCCCAAAAATCCCACCCAGCTCTTGGGGGTCACTCCACTCGTGGGCTTGGGCTTAGGATTTAAGGTATGGGTGAAATAAAATTTCAAAATGTAAAAGAAAATTTCAAAATGTAAAAGAAAGTTTCAAAATGTAAAATTTTTAAAATTAAATTTTAAATTTTCAACATTTCTTTTGCTGTTCTCAGAGCTGTTCAGTTGGTGAGACAGAAGCAGAACAAATTGAGGTAAATATTGAGAATTTAAATGTACATTTCTCCTGCATTCTGTGTTATTTTTGCCCACATAACTCTGAGCTCAGTCCAGTGAGATGAAACACTCCAAAGTTACATCCCTGCACTGGGAACAGCCTCCTTCTTTAAGGAAGAAATTCCATGCAAATCTTATTTCATTTTCCTTTCACACTTCTGGTTTTTTGCAGCAGAAAAAAACCAAAAACAAACAGTGCAGGGTTATTAATGCTGCAGGTTGCAGGACTGACCTTGGCTTTCACAAAAAAGCCATTTTTCAATTTTCACCCTAAGGGACTTTGGAAAATCTCAGTATGAAAAAGTTTATTATTTTAATAATAATAATAATAATATGTGATACTGTGCTGTGTGATATGAAAATGTGCATTTTAGCAGCAGAGCCAACACACCTTGTGTTTGAAATTCCCTTTACAGTGAATATTTTTATAGTGGATATATCCCCATGTAGTGAATATTTTATAGTGAATATTTTAAAATGCTGGCCTTGAGCAGACTGAAAGCACTGCTGTGACCTCTGCTGTTTGGGATTATTGGGAATAACAAAAATTTGGGAATCTTTTTGCAGTCCCCTGATGAAAGTGAATGTGTAATTACAGATCTGAATTAATTATGTTGCCCTGGAGTTAAGTGAGATGCCAAAGGCTAAATGAGTCCCCCAGGAGTGGTGACAGAGCTGAAAATAAACCACAAATATTTTGATTTCTGTGCCTTCCCCTGTCCTCAGAGCCGTCTGGATTTCCCATGGACCAAAGAGCCTTTGGAGAGCTCAGGGGAGTTTTATAAACTCACCCCTGTAAATCCAGTTTGTACACCTGAGGTGACCAATTAGACAAAACAGCCCAGTGACAAACTGTTGTAATTAGAGAAAATCAGCCAATCCACTAATTGGAGTCACAATCCAGCCAGGGAATTTATATATTTAAACACCCAAGTACTCACAGGGGGAAGCCAAGGAATTGTTTTCTTGAAAAGAGAAAATGTGTGGAAGCCTGGACATCCTAAAGGTCTGCGAGTGGAGCAAAGGTGAATTTTTGTCACGTTTTTCTTATTTCTTAAAGCAGTCACAGCCCTTGGGGTGACACCTCAGAACCAGTGAACTCCTTGGAAAGGAATTTTTGTTTGGTTTGGGACCATGGGGAGTTCCTGGTGTGAATTTGAACTCCTTGGAAAATAATTTTTGTTTGGTTTGGGACCCAGTGGAATTCTTGATGTGAATTTGAACTCCTTGGAAAGGAATTTTTGTTTGGTTTGGGACCATGGGGAATTCCTGGTGTGAATTTGAACTCCTTGGAAAAGAATTTTTGTTTGGTTTGGGACCCTGTGGAATTTCTGGTGTGAATTTGAACTCCTTGGAAAGGAATTTTTGTTTGGTTTGGGACCCTGTGAATTCCTGGTGTGAATTTGAACTCCTTGGAAAGGAATTTTTCTCTGGTTTGTGACCCAGGGGAATTCCTAATTCCTGGTGTGAATTTGAACACGTTGTGACAAATATCACACGTTGATGTTCAGTGTTTTCACCCAGATATACTTGAAATATTATTTTCCCAGCAGCAATAATAATAGTTAATTATTATTTAACTTGGTTCTGTATTAGTTATTACCATAATTGATCGTTTGGAATAAACAAGCTCTTCATTTGCATTCCTGCAAAATTTTTGTGCCTATCCTTAAACAGGAGCAAAAAAAAAAAAATAAAAAGGAGGGGAAGCAGAGGTGGCTGTGCTTAGCTGCAGTTATTTCTGACACAGGGTGTAATTAAATCTCTAATTCCATTTAGCACATGTGAATGCAGTAAATGAGATAAATGCAGGAGTGGCTTCCCTTGTACAAGTATCCCTGACTGGGATGGAAAAAATGGAATTTTCACTTTTCTAGGTCTGTGCTCTACTCCATAAGAGCCCGTTTCCACAATAAATGGAGTTAGTGGTTTAAATAAAAGTGAAAAATGAAGGATTTAGGGGGTTTAGGGCAGGAAGAGCTGCAGTGTGAACAGAAATGCTGCTGCCAGTGATGCTCCCCTGTGCTAAAAGCTGATGGTGTGAACAGAAAAAAAGTGAGGAAAAAGCTTGTGGGGGTTTGGTCATGTTCCCTGAATTTTTTATTCTCTTTCCAATTTTTATTTCTCTTTCCAACACAAAGCCAGTGTCAAAGACAAAGCCAAGGCACCACCAGAAGGGATTTACATTTTTTTTTTAATTATTTATTTCCTTGAAAAGCAGAAAAAAAGAGAGATTGGGAGTTTCAGAGAGCTGCCTTGGACACTGGGATATTTATCCCCCCCCCAAAAAAAAACCCAGGTAAACTGAGCAGGTTCATTCCCTGCCTGCTCCTCGTTCTTCCTCAGGAAATTGTCATTAAATGAAGGGATGGCAGATTGAAGGATTGTGGATTATTCTTCCTTTTCCAAGGAGGAAGAGGAGGAGGAGGAGGAATCCAGCAGGTGCCTGAGCCTGGGTCAGCTCAGGTGTAAGGACAGCTCCAGACTCTGGTTCAGTTTTTCATCCCAGCCTGTCGTCACACCTGGACCTTTGGAACCCTAAAAACAAAATAAAACATAAAACAAACAAACAACAACAAAAAAATTCCCCAAACCAAGCAACAACAACAAAAAAAAAAAATTACAAAAAGCCCCCAAAACAAACAAACAAAAAAAACCCACCAAAAATCAAACCAAACCAAAAGCAAAAAATAGCCAAGACCAAACAAGCCCGATGAACCAAACAAAGAAAAAAAAAACCACCAAAAACCAAACAAAAAACCCCTCCAAAACAAAAAAAAAAACTCAACAAAACCAGGCACCAAAAAAAAAAAAAAAAAAAAAAAAAACCACAAAACCAAACAAAACCAAAATAAACCCACAAAAAAAAAAAAAGTGTGTCCTGTCTTTCCTGTCTTTAGTGGGTTCTTATTTGTTTGTGAGTTGTTTGTTTTTGTTTTTTAATATTTTTCATTCAGAATGACCATTCTGGGTGTTTTATCTCTCCAACTGGTTTGACAAAAGCCAGGTTAAATACATTAAAATTTCCTTCTGCTCAGCAGCTTTCCATGGCTTCAGTGCTCTCTGGTTGGGTTTTTTTTGGGGGGAGGACACAGCCCTGGCAAGGGATGGGGGTGAGTTGGTTTTGGTCATTCCATGCCTGATGGATGTGGACACACACATTGACAGAGCTGGGGAATCCCAGCTTGGGAATTCTCTCCAGGCCTGGATTTCTCCTGACTCTCAGCTCCATTCCCAGGCTGACAAGCTGACTGCAGCTTCAGTTAGGGAGGAGTCTCCCAGGGTGACAACACGGTGACAAACAGAGTGGAATTCATCACCAACATTAACCCCTGGTGTCTTTCCCGTGGGACACATCCTGAGGTGCTGTCCCAAGGATGTTTTTCCCAATTGTCCCATGAGCTCCTGTGCTGTCCTGGCTGCACTGACACACTTTCAATCCGGGCTGGCTGTACAATAAATTGGCCTTTTTTGGGTGTTGCTGCCCTTTCTCTCTCTGTGCAGGGCAGTGAGCACACATGGATTGTGCTGGGATGTTTGCAGCAGGAATTTTTCTCTAATTCTTCAAACATTTTTTGTGCAAAGCAAAACCTCTCCAATGGAGAGGAGCTGAAGCCCCTGGGTAATTCAGGGGATTCTTGGATTGATTTTTTCAATGGCAGCAGAATGAGGAAACTGCCCAGCACTGGCCCAGGATTTATTTAAAACTTGTGAGCTAATTTGAGTGACCTTATCCAGTGTCTCATTTCACACCCACTTCCATTTAAATCAGAAGCAGAGCAGAAGCATTGAAAGCTTTTTTTTTTTTTTTTCCTGATATATTTATTAGTGGTGAGACACACCTATCATAATTCACTTTGTCCTTGCATTTAGCACGTGCAGAGTTCCCATGGAAGTTCACAAAGTTTGGGGAGTGGTTTCTTGCTGTTCCATATTTCTCTCATTCCCTGGGCAATATTTTGAGGTGCCCGTGTTGATTTTGCCCTCCCCGTTTTTTTGATGTGGATCTGCAGAGAGCAGTGAGCAGCCAGCCAGGGCTGCATCTTATTTTAGGAAGAATTATGCAAACACATTTTTCCCATTTGCCACATTTTCCTATTTACCCAGCAAGGTTTGAGTCGCTCTGAGTTCCCCTACAAAGCAAAGTGGGCACCAGCACAGGGATAAAAAGAGCAGGGATGATAAAAGTGCCATTTTTCCTCTTAAGAACAAAGCTGTTTTACACTTTGCCACAAACCCCTGCTTGGTAATATATTTAGGATGATTTAGGAGTGCTTTAGCTTTTTAGGGGCGGATTGCAGGATTTCTGGAGCTGTGCACTTTCTGTAGAGCTTGGAATAAATGAAATAAATGAAATACTATCTTAGCTATTGTCCCCCATTACTGAACTATCAGAGCCTCTCTTAATCTTTAATATTCTTAATATTCTGGGACACGGACAGGTTCTATTATTCCTTTCCCACGTGAAGAACTGGGGAACAAAGAGGCTCAGGCTGAGATTTTCTTCTCAGGCTGCTCAGTTTGAGCGAACCCTCATCTCAGTTTCTCTCCGCGTAGAAGTTCGTTAGTGGGGCACTGTTAATTGGGGCAGCACCTAAATTCCTTTTTGAAAATAATTAGGAAGGGTCGGGATGGAAGGGTGAAATCAGTGGAAGTGAAATGTTTTGTCTCTGTACAGAATGGTTTGGGTCAAGTGGTTGAAATTGAAATGATTTCTTTTTAATGCACGGCATGAATTGTCTTTGCAGAAGGTGAACAGAGTCTGAAATGCTTTTCATGGGAACTGATTTGGATTTCGGGGGATTATGTGGTGTGATGGTGT
>NW_014650660.1:737138-752119 GCF_001447265.1 Sturnus vulgaris | reverse complement strand
TTTGGGTCAGTTTTAGGTCAAGTTCTGACCATAAATTTTTGCTGTGCTTTACAGAAAAAAAAAAAAAAAGAGAAAATTTTCCTCCTGGTTCTACTGAAAAGGAGGTTCAAGAGTCGACCTGAAATATTTCAAAAACCTTGAACTCCACAGTGTGAGCTGCTCCTGCTGCTCCTCACAATGGGAATTTTGTCTCCTACTCTCTCTTACATTTTTTCCTGTTATTTATTTATAAGGAAAAATTCAATATTTTCTCTTGTTCCACTTGCTTAATCCCTTCCTTTTCCTCAACGTGTCCCACCAAAACCCTTCTAAATCCAGAGCTTGGCTCCCAAACCTTCAGCTGCCTCTTTCTTCTATTCCAAGCATCACCTCAGCACCCCATATTTTATTTTTTTTTATTTTATTTTTTTTTAGCATGGAGAGAACCAGGCTGCAAAGAGTTAAAGTGAGGTCACAGCTGCCAAAACGGAGCCATCTGCTGGGTTCAAAGGTGATTAAGTATCACTGCTTTTAAATTAATAAGGGCTCTGTTAGAAGAGTAATTGGAAGTTGCATAAAATATGGATTTGGGACTTTGGGTATAAATAATAGAGCATATATTTGATAAGAGCTTTAGACTATTTCTATAAAAAGTTCCACTTTTGTGATTACTGCAGCATTCAAATCTGTAATGTTTGTGGTCTAATCCCATCTAAAGATTAGGATTAGTAGCAGAGCATTATTTCCCTAAAGCCCAGGCCCAAGTTTCCCCATTATTAAACACTGCAGGGGCAGATTTGTCCTTCGGGAGAGGATTCCAAGCGCTGGGAAATGCAAATTCCGGTTGGCTCCCGTTTGTTCTGCAGCTTTAGAAAGGATTGCCCTGAATGCGCCAGGACCATGGACAGGGCGAGGAAATGAACCCGGGATGGGAAAACGGGAACCAGCCACAAAAAATTCCACATTTTTTTGGAAGAAATTCAATTTACCAGGAAGATTTACATTAATTTTTAATTCATTGCTATTTACCCCTGTCAATTTATTTATTTTTTTTTTTTTTTAATAGGAAACTTTACAGGAATGCAGCCAAAGATTTTTTAAAACGAAAAGTTGAGTTCAAGCTGCAACAAAATTTCTGGAATGCCAGGAAAGCTCAGGAGCTGAGATTATCCCAGTGAGAGCACAGGGTTAAAATGTTCCTAAAATCCCGGGAATTGCATCCAAGAGATGCAGGGGTGGAAAGAAAGGTCGGGTCTGGTAGGGCTGGGAAAGGGAACTGGGCCCTGGGAACGAATCTTGAGCTTTGTTTTCTCTGGATCAGGTGAAGCTCCACCTGTGTAATCATCATGGGATAAATGATGTGATTGTTCAATGTAATGGTTGTTTGGTAATTGAATATAATTATTGTTTAATTGTAATAAGAATCATGAGGAACGATGGAATCATGACAAGAATGATGAGAAAGGATATTTGGGGGGATTAATGAAAATGACAGGAATTCCTGCTTGGATAAGATCAATGTGTGCAATAGAACAATATGGGTTTAATAATTAATATCTAGTGATATAACAACAAGGGTATAAAAACATGTTCATGTGGGATCCATGTGGGAGTCAGATTTGGGTCTGCAGCCCTGATTCCCAGAGCTCTTCCATAAAGGCCCTGCCTGTAACCATGGTGGGAAAAATGTGATTAAATATTCTTGGGAAAAATGAGATTAAATATTCCTGTTTTTCCTGAGTCAGGAAAATCTTTGTTTTAGCTCTGGCTCCTTGATTTAATTTTTTCCCTGCTCTTCTCTTCACAAGCAGCATCTGCTGCCTCTTTTCTGTCTGAGGTGGAAGTCGAGGTGACAATGTTGTGATAATTGGGGAAAGCCTCCCTGCACATTTCCAAATGCAGGGATAAAGTCACTCCCAAGCTCCTTTTGGTCCATCCTGACCAAATAATTTAAATAAAATTAATTCCTTTCAGGAGGATGTGAGGACCTGCTGTCCCACTGAATTAATTGGAAAAAAATAATTGTTTGCTCCTCCACAAAGGCACCACCCCCAGCTGTAGATGAGCTCTACATGGAACTGCTCCAGCCCACGTTCCCCCTCTGGATTCATCCTGTTATAAAACCTGATTTAAGCATTCCTGGTTTGCCAATAAAACCTGAGATGAACCAAAAAAAAAGGAGGGAGAGGAAGAAGAGGAGCTGAGTTTGGGATTGATCCAACCTCCCTTCACTGTGGAGACACAGAAACCCCAGGAGGAATAAACAGAGCATTGCTGCTCCTGTCCTGCCTTTTTGTCATCTTTAACTCTCTGAGGGACCCGAAGAAAAAACCATTTTGTGTGTATGAAGGAGCCAAAAATCCCAATTCCTGTCAATTCCTGCTGGCTCCCAGTTTCTGAAATGTGGGGTCTCCCTTTGGGCTCCTGTGGTGACAATGCCCAGAGGCTGCTCCAGGTGTTCAGGAGGTGACAAAAGGTGGCTTGTGGCCAGTGACAATGGGCTCCTTCCCACCGGCCTTGACTTTGGGGGATTCTAAACCCCCCCTGCAGCCCCTCCAGCCTCTGATACCAGCACAGAGCTCTGCACCAGGCTGAGGTGGCTTCAGGAGATGGGCCCCAGCTGGTTTTGGAAATGTTTCTGTTCTCCTGAAAAGCATTTGTACAGGAAAAGATGAAAGAAAACAACGGCAAAGGATAGAGAAGAATCCAGTCAGACAAGCACCATAAATTAGATTTATTCAGGTATTCAGAGTATACTCAGAGTATGTTCAAACAGCTGATATTTAGTCTCTGGAATATTTTTTTTTTTTCTTTTAAACAAACCATCCAGGGGCGTTTTTAAGGCTGCCTCGATCTTGCTGGCATTCAGGAATTTCAAATCTACATGAAGTGTTTTATTGGTCACATCCCTTCACCAGCTGAGGGAAAGCAAAGCTCATCCCAGTTTTACACATTCCCAGTTTTACACATTCCCAGTTTTACACATTCCCAGTTTTACACATTCCCAGTTTTATCCCAGGGAGGGACTGGGCAGTGCCTGCACTGAGCTGCACATCTGGAGCCAGCTGAGACTTTTTAGCCTTTCTTTTTAACATCACTCACTTTAATTTCTGTCTTTTCACTTTCAATTCTCCCCAGGTGAAATTCAGAAGACTTACAAATAAATTCTGCTGTTCCATTGCCCAGAAGAGAAATGATCAGATTTAGAACTGGCTGCTCTCCTTTTGCTCTGATTGTTTCTTAATTAAACAGAGCCACACTTGGCTTTTTTTCCCTGTGTCCACTGCAGAAGTTTTAATTGTAACACAACTATTTAGGGAGTGAAGAGATGGATTTTTGGTTTATTGGTGCCTTTTTTAGGAGTGGAAGAGGAAATAATGTTGTCACCTCCTTTCTATGCATTTAACCCAGCACACAAAGAAATCAGCAGCTGTTGTTAATTGATATTGAAACCTGATCTAAGTCAATTTGTTTGGAATTTAGGATTAAATAATTTAAACAACTTCTGACAACACACTGTTCTCAAAGGCTCTCCCTTGTAAATTCCCCCCAAAGTAAATCACTTCCAGTGAATTATTTACGAGACAATTTCATAGGGAGAGCTTCAAAAACCCCTCCAGGCGAGAATAAAATGATCTTCAGTGTTCCAGTCACAATTTATTTGGATAATTGGCTGCCTTTCCTCCTCAGGGAGCACTGGGGCTTTATGAGCTCCTGCCACCTCTCTGCACTGGCCCAAACTGGGGAGGATTTCCCCCAAATTTACCCTGGAGATTTGCAGTGCACTTGCACAAACTTCTCTGCTTTTTAATTTTTTTTTTTTTTTTTTTTTTTATTTTTGCTTGTTTATTTTGAATTCTTTCAAAATAATTCACACTCCCCAGTGTGTGATTTGGTGGTAAAGGAAATGTGTGATAAAGAAATGGCTTTTCCAGCCTGTTTTGTTCTTTCACGTGGGTGTTTGAGTGTAGACTCTGCAAAACTTCACAGAAAATCAGTTTATTTCTGTGGAGGGGGGAAAAAAAAACAAAAAAAAACCAAGTTAAATGTGGATGTTTTAATTCCAAGTATTCCAGGGATTCATCCCTCATCCCTTGCAAAGGAACTGAGGAACCACAGCCCTGAGCCAAGGGGAGCTGGATCAGATTGGATTGGGGTGCTCAGCTCCTCCCCCTGCTCTGCTCCAGCAAATTCAACTTTTTCATGGGATTTCTGCAAATTATCACACAGGGCTGTGCCCTCATTTTATTCACTTGCACCTTAGAGAAAGGAAGAAAAAGAAAAGAGCAGCAAAATGGCAAAGGCAGGGTCATTGGATTTCGGGTTTTTCACCCGAGGGTTCTGCCTTTCTATGGAAAAATTGGAATTTTCTCCAGCAACCAGGCTTGTGCTGTTGGAAAGTCAAACACGAGAATGGTATGAAAGAAATCTTTTTGATCAATTAGAAAAAAAATCCCAAACACCACCATCACCCAAAACATCTCAGTCTGTAAAATTTGGGCAACTCAGTTTTGGAAAGCAAAGAGGAAAGGGCTGGGAAATGCTGATTTTTTTAATAAATATTGACAAGTGTCATAATTCTGTTGTCTTCCATTTCCTCCCCAGATTTTTTTATTCTCTGCAGAGCCCCTGGTGGCACCTGCAGGTGTGGGAGCTCAGCCTGTGCTGCTGACAATAACAGAGAAAAAGGAATTAAATCCTTCTCTGATCACTGCACTAAAGGCCTTCAGCACATTTTCTGTTTAGCTTTGGATTTTCCAGAAGATCCTGGAGACATTGAGTGGATCCTGCTTTTCTTTCAATAATCCAACCTAAAACCAGTTCCAAACTGCCCAAACTCAAGGTATGTAATCCAGATATAAATATTAGATTTCATATTTCAAATCATGTCTTACTTAAACTCCCTGCCAGTGCTTGTAACTGGTGCAAGAATCCATCTCCTCCACAGATTTTTCACAGTAATTTATCATTATTTAATGAAAACTTACAATAAAGAGGCCGAATTTAAATCCTATTCCCTTGAATGCTTGGAATATTTCATCTTCCCTGCCAGGAATTGGAGCAGACCCTTTAGACAGATATCAGGGCCTCCTGATCTTTTTTTTTTCTTTTTTTTCTGCTGCCTCCTTGTACTGAGTGCTGCTGCTAAAGTTATGAAAGGGATTAGAAGGTTTCATTCTCTTAAATGTCAGGGTGGGGGATATAAAATTTGGGTGTTTACAAGCAGCTCATGAAGGACAAACCTTGATTATCGAGGTTTGTTTGAGCAGCACTTCCCAATTTTCAACACTGGCTGTGTTTATTTCCCTCCCTGTGTTCAGGTGATTTTTGTTCTGTTCTGGGCAGTGAGGGAGTGAAAATGATCCAGATCTTGTTTGAGACAAATCTGGGGACTCAGAATCTCTCCTGAAGCTAAAATATCAACAGTTCTGGAGGGGTTTTGTTATTGAATATTCATTTGAAGTCTGGCGTTTGTTTTAAAGGTAACAAATTTCTCTGGATGAGAACATCGATCAGATGCAGAGCACAAGAGCCCGGAGTGTCTGAGCTCTTGTGAGAGCCAAAAAATCTCCAAATCCTGGAATGGTTTGGGTTGGAAAGGACCAAAAATCCCACCCAGAGCCACCCCTGCCATGGCAGGGACCCCTCCCACTGTCCCAGATTATCCCAGCCTGGCCTGGGACACTTCCAGGGATCCCGGGGCAGCCACAGCAAATCTGGGAATTCCATCCCAGCCCCTCACACTCTCCCTCCTCACAGGGAGGAATTTCTGCTGTGTATTTAACCTAAAGCTCCCCTTTCCCAGTCTGAATTGTCCTGGATTGTCCCATTCCAGCTTCCTTGGCAGATCCTGGGGGCTGCTCTGGGACTATTTCAGTTCAGTTCCTGTGACCTTAGGCATTGGCAGAGGGAAAATGCTGGGTTTAATTCAGGATTTGCTGTGTCTTGGTGTGTGTGGCTTTTCTGCAGAGGTTTCCCAATCCCTGGAAGTGTCCCAGGCCAGGCTGGAGCCCCCTGGGACAGTGGGAGGGGTCCCTGCCATGGCAGGGGTGGCTCTGATGGGATTTCAGGTCCCTTCCAAGCCAAAGGAATTCAGGATTCCATGTGCTGGTTTCAATGGGATTTGGGGAAGAAATCTGGGATGTCCCTGGATCCCTGTTCCAGGCCCAGCTGGAGCAGCCTGGGATAGTGGAAGGTGTCCCTGCCCATGGGGGGACTGGATGGACTTGGAGGTCCCCTCCAATCCAAGATCCCATGGGCAGGTTTAGATGGGATATTGGGAAGGAATTCCTGGCTGGGATGGAATTCCCAGATTTGCTGTGGCTGCCCCTGTGTCCCTGGCAGTGTCCCAGGCCAGGCTGGAGCCCCCTGGGACAGTGGGAGGGATCCCTGCCATGGCAGGGGTGGGATGAGAGATTTTAAGGTCCCAAACCATTCCATGATTCCTATAAATGCTGGTTCCTATAAATGCAGGTTCCTATAAATGCTGATTTATGGGGAATTCACTGGGAGCTGATTTTCCAGCTGTTGTTTAACTGCAGCCTGAACCTCCAGGCTCTGTAAGAAATACCTGCAATCATTTGTAGCTGCTTTGTTGTTTTGCCTTCTCAGTTACCTCAGAACAGGCATTTTCTGTTCCTCATGACCTGCTGCTCAGGAGGTTTCTGCAAATTCCTAAAATGTTCATTTCCCTGCACCCCCTGGAGCTCTGAGCCTGCACATGGAAATGTGGAAACCTTGTCTTGTGTATGTTGATGCCTTTAGGAAAATTCTCTTTGTTGTGTTTTTTGGTTGTTTATTTTTTTTAATTTTTTTTAGAAGAGAGGAGAATACTTGGGAATAGCAAGAAAGTCTGAACAGGGAAACAGCTTGTTCTGGAATTGTGGAATTATTCTGAGTGAGTGGAGAACCAGGCCAGGAGTGTCCTGGGAGAGGACCCAGCTTGGCTTTAGGAAACTTTTTACTCTGAAAGTGCTCATGAAACAAAGCTCCACAGCAGAATAGAAAACTTCATCTCAAATCCCCAAAAAACCATTCCATGTGAGAAGGGAAAGGTTGGAAAAAAAAAAGAGTTATATTGCTGTTTCCAGGGTTCTTTGCAGTTAAAGAGAAAGAAAATTAATTCCTGAGAGTTTTGCTGAGTGGCAGCTGGGAGCTTTGGCCAGTGACAGACTTTTTATTTATTTATATTTATAGACAGAAATAGGATTGAAAAAATTCTTTATTTGGGGCTGGGGCAAATAAAACTGCTTTGAAAAGAGCACTGATCACACCCCATGGCCACACACAACAAACAGCATTTTTTTTACCATTTTTCAGCCACTTAAACCAACTGCTTTTGCAGTGTTCAACATCCCAGCTTGTTGTTAATACCCTCAAAGCCAAGCTTAGTTCCACACTTGGAGCACATTTGTCTCATG
The DNA here is from genome assembly GCF_001447265.1 of Sturnus vulgaris. The sequence continues at coordinate 744,719 of NW_014650660.1, read as the reverse complement.
GAAGGAAAATTGTTGTCATGTCCCTTCCTCCCTTTTTCAGTTTAAGATGTAAATTGTCATTTTTTCATTCCCCTGTTGTGACAAGGATGGGCTCATCACAGCACCAAGACACCTGGAATAATCCTCTGCTGGAACTGCATCCAAGTTTTTGGGCTGTGAATGTCTGAGCCCTGGCCACTGTGGTTTCACAATAGTCAAGAATAAAAGCATTAATAAATTCCTCAGCCCTGGAGGGAGGATGGTGCTACCTGAGAGTGTTGCCTGCTGTTCCACAGCCAAAATCCTGCAAAATCCAGTGCTCAGGAACAGGGACAGGCCCTGCCTGCTGTGGCACCCAAACCCACCTGGGGCTTGATTCTCAGATCTGCTGGGGGCCCAGTAATTTCCTCTGCTCTAAAGGCATCATCTGATTAAAAAGAGGGAAAAAAAATCTCCTTTTCAGGCATTTTCTTTTGTTGAATTTTCTTAGGCTCTGCTACATGGAAAAAAAGACAAACCCTAAAATCACACTTTTGTTCCCAGTTTGCTCTAATTGAACTCCAGCTCTTAATCATCATGGTTAGAGCTGGTTCCAGCCAAATGTGGATGGGTTAAACACCTTTGTCTGAGAGGCTCTGGACACCATTCTAACAGAAATAAATCATATTTAAGAAATGAACACTTCCAGCAATTCCCCTTGCCCTCAGTGGGAAATGCTGAGGAAACAAGACTGGGTGTTTCCCTCAAGACTGCAAGAAGTTGATATGGGAATATTTGAAGGGATTTAATTCGAGAGAGACAGAAAGAACCTCCCAATTCTGAATTCCCAACAGAAGGAGGGCAGGTGACAAGGACTGGGGACCTTGGTTCATTCTCCTTTGGTGGTTTTTGTTTCAGCCCAGAGCAAACACAGCCCTGAGAGCTCTCCCAGGACAAGGAATTCTCACCCTGCAATGCTCTGACAGGCAGGAAAAACTCATCTCTCATTTTGTTGTTGTGTAGCAGCGCTGGTCAAACATTCCATAACTTATTTTAGGTCATTTAATCCAATTAACACACAGCTAATTTAGCATGACATGAGCTGTGGCTGCGCAGCTCCAGCTTTTTTTTGTTAAATACAACATTGAGTCGTTGCCCTGACACCCCAAAGAGGCACAATCAGTCACTGATTAATTAGCACCAGGATGTCAGGCTCTAATAATTGACCAAAGCTGATCTTGTCAGAAATGGCTTTTGGGTGAAATGGAAAGCACAGCCCCAAGAGCCGAGGGCAGATCTCAGGGGGCCCCTCGGGGTTTGTGGGTTCAGGGACATCCTGCAGTGCTTCCTCAGCTCCTTCCCACTGCTCCCTCTGGAAAACAGAGTTTGGCTTTGTGAGGAAAAGCTGCTCTGAGAGGCACAAAAACACCAGGAGGGCTCAGAGTGTGTGGGGAGAGGAGGCTGCAGGAGCATCCTTGGGGTGTGTGACAAGAACACTTTGAGACGGGATCTGGGGAGAGAGATGATCCTGCAGTGCCTCCTGAACTCCTCCTGTGATTCCTGAACTCCTTCTGTAATTCCTGATCTCCTCCTGTGATTCCTGATCTCCTCCCGTGCCTCCTGAACTCCTCCTGTGCCTCCTGAACTCCTTCTGTAATTCCTGAACTCCTCCTGTGCCTCCTGAACTCCTCCGGTGCCTCCTGAACTCCTCCTGTGATTCCTGATCTCCTCCTGTGCCTCCTGAACTCCTCCTGTAATTCCTGATTTCCTCCTGTAATTCCTGATCTCCTCCTCCTGTAATTCCTGATCTCCTTCTGTGCTTCCTGATCTCCTCCAGTGCCTCCTGATCTCCTCCAGTGCTTCCTGAACTCCTCCAGCGCTTCCTGATCTCCTCCTGTGATTCCTGAACTCCTCCTGTGATTCCTGAACTCCTCCTGTGCTTCCCAAATTCCTCCTCCTGTGCTTCCTGATTTCCTCCTTCTGTTTCCTCATTTGCTCCTCCTCCAGTGCTTCCTGATCTCCTTCTCTGCTCCCTGATCTCCTCCTGTAATTCCTGATCTGTGATTCCTGATCTCCTTTTGAGCTTCCTGAGTTCCTCCTTCTGTGCTTCTGATCTTCTCCAGTGATTCTTGATCTCCTCTTTCTGTGATTCCTGACCTTCTCATGTAATTCCTGATCTCCTCCTGTGCCTCCTGATCTCCTCTTTGCTTCCAGGGTGGATTTTGTGGGAACGTGGAGCAGCCCTTGGGACTCTCAGCATGTTCATGAGGGAGAGTGAAAGGGGAAAAACCAGCCCAGGGTTGTGCCAGGAGCTGTGCCAGGGAGAGCACCTGGCCCTGAACCTGTTTGTGAGGCACACACTGCTGGGATATTTATTTAAACTTCCTGTAAAGGAGCCTGAAAGAGATTTATCAGTTGGAGTGTGGGGCAAGGGAAGGGATGAGAGCCCTGTGTGGGTCTGGTCCACGCCAGCTCTGCTAACCTCGGTTCTGGTGTGGGTCTGGTCCATGCCAGCTCTGCTAACCTCGGTTCTGGTGCTGCTTTTGGCTGCAGGCAGGGGGTGACTGCCTCAGATTTTGGGGATTGTTCCAGTCTGGATCCCTGTTAGAGGAATCAGTGTTGCTTTGATGGGTGACTACCTCAGATTTTTCGTGATTGTGCCAGTCTGGATCCCTGTTAGAGGAATCAGTGTTGCTTTGTTGGTTTAACTCATTAGAGAAGCTGCTGGAGCTTTCAGGTCAAGCCCCATCCACCACTGGAGATGATTTTTTTTTACCCCTGTGGGACACAAGGGGATTGTTTGTATTTATTTTTATAACCACAAAGAATGATGTGTGCTTTCAACATGAGTGCCACTCATGCAAATGCCAATGTTTTATTTTTCCTGGACTCCCCTTAAAAAACTTGAGAATTGTCTGACAGGAGCAGATGAACAACTCGTCTGAGAATACCAACAGCACCTGCTTTTCATGCCCAGACCTCAGAAAACTTCTCAAAGGAAGCCAATAATGTTTTATATATAACATGTATAGAGCAAATAAATAAAACAGTGAGAAAAGGAAGGGAAGGTGACCTTCCCTGAGGCCACCTAATAAATAACTTGGCACGCTGGGAGAAGAATTCCTGCCACTTCAGCTCCTTGCCAGAGATAAATATTGGAAATGGCACAGTTTGGAAGGGGAGCCTCAGTCCTGCACTTGATTCAGGAACCAACACGGGGATCCAATGTCCAAAAGTGACATTAAAAAAGTGCTTGGAATAAAATCTAACTGGCAATGATTGATTTTCCTAAACCCTGAGTTAAAGGGTTTGACAAGAAGCTGTTTGAAGGCTTTTGAGGTGAGGGACTCCCAGTGTGTGTTGGAGGCATCCATTCCTTTGGGGGAAATCAAGGTCAATAAATCCCGGATTTCCTGGGAAGTGACCCAGGAATTTTGTGCCAGGCACTGCAGGGAGGGCCCTGAGGTGTCCCTGGGTCTCCTCTGGGAGCCTCCTGCTCCAGCATCCTGCCTGGGATTTGTCACCTTTCCATCCCAAACACATCCCAGGACAGGGGAGCTCGGTTTAGGAGGTGCTGGGAGCAGAGGGAGCAGTAAATACCTGCCTTTTATGAGTGCCAGTGCAATCCAAATTCAGAGACTCCCATAAAACCCCTCGAACAATCCAAACTCCACTCAAGGCTCATAAAGCAAACCCCGGTGGTAATGATGTTTCTTTCAAGGGTTTGTAGGCACGAACAAATCAGGATTTCACAGCCTGGGGACAGACCTGGAGCTGCTGCCCCTCTGAGCTCTGCAAGGTGAGGCACTGGAGCTCTGGCAGCTTTTTCAGGAGGGCCAGGATTCCTTGGAATTCCTCCCCTGGGCATTTTGTGCATTTGGGAAAACGGCAACATGCATAAAAATGGGAACTTTGTACACGTGAACCAATGCTGGTCTTTCAGGGATGAAGGTTCTTGGGTATTATCTTGTCCTGGATAGACATTATCTTTTTATTTTTTAATTAAAAAATCAGTCTTTTGTTTTTTTTGTTGTTGTAGCCCTGCCAGGCTGGTGTTTGGTCAATAACACCAATTTAGCTCCATCCTGGCCCCTGTTTCTGTCAGCAGTGGCAGATGAAGCCCATAATGAAAAGGCCACTTGAGCTGTGATTCAACAAATGCTGCTTCATGTTCCTCTGCTTAATAACAACTATTAATGGATCTCTCAGGAAAAATAGGTTCTGCTTTATTGGAAGTCTCTTAGGTGGCACTGATTTGTCACAGTTTCATGTTTATGGGAAAATTTAGGCTCAAATAACCACAAATGAAGGAGCCCAAAGGTAATTGTGGGGTTTAACATCTCTCCTTCCCCACGGAGTGAATTCCATCTGGTCTCACACTGAGTTCTCAGATTTCTCCCCAGTGTGGTTGATGGAAATATTGAGGTTTTGGGGTGGTGTTTAATCAAAAAATCACGAAGTGGTTTGGGTTTGAAGGGACCTTAAAGCTCATCCAGTGACACCCCCTGCCATGGGACACCTTCCAGCAGCTCCCAGCCCTGTCCAGCTTCTCCTTGGCATTGCAGTCACAGCACAAAATCTTCCTTTTTTTTTTTTTTTTTTTTCTTTTTTTATTTTTTTTTTTTTGTTTTTGTTTTTGTTTTTGTTTTTGTTTTTTGTTTGCTCTTTTAATTCAGAGCCTTTGGTGACATGGCACGAGTAAAACTTGATCATTATTTGCTGCCTCTCAGTGCACACACCTGAGGAGGGAGGAAATCAGGGATTTGCCAATATAAGTAATAAATAAGTAATAAACCAATTTGCTCGGCTTTAACCCCTTTCTTTGTGGGGGATGCTGAGAAATAAACTCAATTTAAACACCCTGGAGTGTGTGGGACGTGCCCCAGAGTGATGGATGTGGGGCACAGAGCTCAATAAAAAGGGTTTGGGAACCCAAACTTCATTCCTGCTGTGGTTTAAGGCTGTTTTTTTTTTAGGGTGGTGATGGGGACACGTTTCAGGATTTGTGACCTGCTCGGGAATGTCACAATTCCAGGGACAGAGCCCGTTTGAGCCACGCTCTGCAGGCTGAACAGGGATCAGAGCCATTGTGAATCTTGTCCCTTTCAGGTTTTACGACCAGATCCTTTTATTCTTTTTAATCTTCCCGGAATAAAAGAGATGGGGAAGGGGGGAGGAAAAGAAATGATCTTATTACGACTTCTGAGAGTGGCTTTGTAGCTGAGAGTAAGAACCTCAGTGAAATGGGAACGGGACAATAAATTGTCTTTGCTTGTTCCTCACTGGCCTTTATTTTCATTAAACATTCACAGGCACCGTTGCAGTTACTTAAATCAACATGATGACCCACTTTAAAAAGATCAGTTGGAAGAAAATATACCTTTAATTCTATTCAGTGATGGCTTTATAAACTTTATGGAGTGAGTAAATGTCTTCATGTGCATGTGGGGCTCACATGTGAGCAGAGGATGCTGAGGGGTGTCTGTGCATCCTTTGTGTGCTTGGCTTAATAAAAAAACCAACTTTGCATCCAAGTTACACCTCGGGAAAACCAGTCCCTGTGTGGACTTGAATTAGGCACATTCTGCATTATAAATAAAGAAATTGTGTCCCCACTAAGCTGGTGATGCAATTCTCCTATGGGGCCGAGATTTCATAGAAATCATAAAATTTTCATAGCAACTTCAGTGTCTGAAATTGTTCTGGCTCTGAGGAAATTCCAGATAAAAGTTCAGTACCTGCAGTGTCTTCACTGGGAATTTTCTTTTCCTTGGAAAAGCCTGAGCAGTGCATTCCTAGCCCAGAAAAGGATCTGGGTCAGGTAATTAACTTCCATTGTGTGAGTGTTGCAATTTAATTCACCCAGAGAACCCACACATCTTCTCGTGGCTGGCATCCTCTCCCCCAGGATGCAGAATGGGAATTATCCAATCACTTCTCCATCCTGGCAATCCTGACCCAGTCCCTTCACTGCAGACAGGAACCAAAGACAGGAGCAAACAACCAGGTACCCACTGATCCAATCTGTGTGTGATGAGAAGGTGAACAAGCCCAGGTCTGTCTGAATATTTTCTGTCTCCACTGAACTCCCCAAATTGTCTAAAGCACCATCTCCCTTTCATTTTTGTTTTATTTTGGCTCCCAGGCAGCCTGATTTCATTATGACAACTGCTATTTTATCCAAGTATTAAGAATCTGTGTTTGCTGCGTGACAACATAAATTTTATCAGCCAGTAACAAGCATCATAAAATCAGTTTGCAGTAGCTCTTTCTTGGCAGCTTGATAATCCACGCTGTAGAAATGAGATGTTCTCTGGGGCTCCTTTTCAGTGCTAATGTAGTGCATGAATGCAGAGCTTTTATTTTCAGTGCATTTTAGAATCAGGCAAGGATATTATTTGGCATCAGGAGGCACAAGTGCTCCTAGTTCTGCTCAGCTCCTGTTCCTGTGCAGCACTAAATCTCCTTTTCCTAAGGCATCATCATTCCCTGCTGTAATAAATGCTAAAAACAAATGAAAAAGAAAAATTCAAGTATAGCAGAGCTGAACTTTCGGAGATGGATTGCAGCAGCGCTTTAACTTGCGCTTCAATTCTGCACAAATTGCTTTCGATTTTACCCGCTTTGCATTTAGGAAAAAAAAAAAAAAAAAAAAAACCAAAAAAAACCCACCAAAATTCCATTTCTCCTGCAGATGCAAGGGCTGCCCCCAGAGAGCCAGATTAGCTCCTGTCATCCGTGCTGGATGCTGCAAACTCTGTTAGCAACCCCCAGCAGCTCCAAATGAAGTTGCACGGAGGGAGAGCTCTCAATAGAAATCGATTTGCAGCACAAAATGCCTGATTTGCAGTTTTATGGCTTAAAACTCCTTAAGCACCGTGATTTATTGTTTGCAGTTAGGAGGGAAGGCTGAGGGGGTTGATTCTCCTGATTTGGGCTTTTTAAGTTTTATTGGTGGCGTTTGCTTTCAAATATTAAATGTAAAACAATGCTGTTAAATATCAGATGAGTCTCAATCGTTGCTGGATCCTAATCTCACGTGGGAATTTGCATCACGTGCAGGATTTTTCCTGGTAAATGTCAGGATTCTCCTCACGTTACCTCAAGGGTAATTCAGGATATCCAAGGTGTATTTCGAGAAGGGAAAAGTGAACCCCAGGGGCTGCTCAAGGTCATCAAAGTGAATCTTAATTACTGAATGTGTTTATAAATATATTTATTTATAAATAATGGCCACGGAATATGACAGGTGTGGGACAGCTGCTCCACAGGCACGAAGTTGTTTGAATGTAGGGGAATCATTTGGTGAATTTAAGGTAAATTTGAGGTAAATTGAAGGAAAATTGTCCTCTTTGCTGAGGCTCAGTTCCAATAGAAGCAAGCATGTGCAGCCTGGAGTGACTGAACAGAGACAGGAACAGAACTGGCAGGGAAGGCTTCAAATTAACTCCTTGTTCCTGTTGGTACTGGGGATTTCATCCAAATTTCATTGGCAGCAGCAGAAATTTTCTCTCTTTTTTGACTCAGGCACAGAGTAACAACCACGGAGCAGGAATGCAGGAGGGGTTGGGGGAATCCAGGTGTGCTCTGGGAATGCAGGGGTGGTTTTTATGGAATGGAGGT
>NW_014650660.1:665155-676189 GCF_001447265.1 Sturnus vulgaris | reverse complement strand
TGGGGTTTAAATTTGAGGTTTTTACAGCACAGGGGTGGATGTGGGACAGGATGGAGAATTTGGGGTGGTGTCTTTTTCTTTGTTCATCTTCTTCTCTTCCTTCTTCTGCACAGAACTCGGGCAGTGACCTTTGGTTGGTCAAATGTCACTCTAAGGGTGGTGGGAATCCATGATTGGGTCCAAAGGATCAATAATGGAGGTGTTCAACTTTTCTTGGTTTGTTTGGCTTTAAAAGGCCTTGGAGCAGCCTCAGCTGGAGCCTTTTCCCCACTTCCAGCAAGGAGCTGGAGGTGCTGTCATATTTTCTGTAATTCTTTGATAAAATATAATAAACATCCAAATCCAAACATGAGAATCACCTCAATCATGTTTCCATTAATCCTGGCTCTGAAGGAAAACAAACAAAACTCTATATCAATAAAACTACCCTTAACAGACACACAATATCCATCCCCTAAATGTGAGAGCCAATCATCCCAATACTCATCTCTAACAGCAGGAATATAATTTCTTTCTGTTTCTTCAGATTTCCAGAATTTTCTTTTAATCTTGCGTATATTCTTGAATTTGTTGCTCTGACGAGGAAAAAGAATAAAATCCACCCAGAATTGAATATTACTTGCAATATCTGAACAACTTTTTCTCTAGTGATTGCCAACAATTGGTAAATTGTTCTGGGAACTGATCTGGTGAAAGTGTTCCTGTCCATGGCAGGGGGTTGGAACAAGATGATCTTTAAAGTCCATTCCAACCCAAACCATTCTGTGATTTGATAATGTGCAGTAATTTTGTGCTATAATTTCCAGGCTGGTTGTGCCTGTGGTTTTTTTTTTTTTCCAGGGTCACCTGGAAATTCTGGAAATGCTCTGATTTTCTGATTTTTTTTAATGTCCCTCCTTAAAGTTTCTTTTTCTCCTGTCAGAGACACATCGTGAGAAAATGCAGAAATGCTTTTCTTCTAACGAAGACTTGAAAATCCTCAGTGTAAAATTATGGCTTCTGCTGAGGAGGGCGGCTCGGCAGAGGAAATTTCACTATGGAAAAAGGAAAAAAAAAACCCTAAAAGAAAAGCTTTAAACCGTTTTTTTTCCACAGTTATCCCAGGGAGTGAAGTTTCCTGAACTGAACAAGCAGGAACGAAGCTGGAATTTGGATTTGTGTTGTGTAGAGGACACAAGTCCCTGTCACAGGACGTTTTTCTCTGCTGCTAAAGAAAGTTCAGGACGGATCTTTGCACGTTCTCCTCTTTGCAGATTCTGCTCCAGAGGCCACCTCGAGCAGCAGAGGGGACTCAGGGAAGGCAGGCTGGGATTTGGTCCTGTTCTTTCCATGGAATACAGGTTGGATTTGGAACCCAGAGTGGTTTCCAGGCTCATGGAAGCAATTCTGTCTCTTCAGTCACAGCCATGGCAGAACTGATTCTCTTTTTTTTTTTTTTTTTTTTTTCAAAGGGTGATGTTGCTTCTCCCTGACTTTCTGTGAGATTTGGATCACCCCAAGGGAGACCAAGGGCCTTGAGCCTGCTGAGTTAAGGAAGGACTTTGCTCAGGGCTCAGAAGCTCCCACTTGGAATTCCAGGGCTTTGTCAGGAGAAGTTGTAGGCTGTGAGGGCTCAAATCTGTCTGGAATCCGTCTGAAATCTGAATTCTGAGAGCTCTGCCCCTGTGCTGGTGCAGCTGGGTGTGAGAGCCTGACAGAGAGACAGAGGCTCCAGCCAGCTCCTAAAATGCTGTTTATTGCACAGTTTATTTTAATAAATTTTGAAATGCTGTTCATTGCACAGTTTATTTTAATAAATCTTGAAATGCTGTTCATTGCACAGACGAGGTTCCAGCAGTTGGGGGTGGTGGGTGAGCCCAGAGCTGTGGCTGTGGCCAAGCTGTGGGTCCTGGAGCCCAATTCTAGTTCTGGTTACAATTCATTATAAACTTTTCATTCCAGAGCATCTTAATACATGGCTACCAACCAACATCACACACAACACCTTTTATATTTACATATAACCTCTCAAACTGCTGAAATGACCACATTATATCAGTGATCAGCCAATCATTGGAGTTAGTAGTTACATGTTAAATTTTGGGACTTGTTCTGCAGTGGAAATTTCTGAGATCTTTTCTCTACATTGGCTTTGTTGTTTGCCTGTGAAAATCCTTTTGTTTGGTGAAAACATCTTTTGTTTGAGGTGGGTTTATCCTTTGCTCTCAGTCATAAAATCCCCTTCCAGCTCACTTTGCTCTGTGCTTTCCAGTCACCCAGCCAGACTGGCTCAGCAATTCTTTTCTTCTATACTAAAACTCGCTTTCATTCCTATAGAACCTTCTGTATATCTGCTCAACTCCTCCATTCAATTCTCGTCCTTCCCAACAGCTGGGCAGATGTTTCTCATCTGCCATGGAATGGAACACAGAGATGGAGCTACAAAGGGTTTGCTACGGCTTGTAGGTGCTGGGGTTGAGAGCCACCTGCAAACCCTCGGGTATGAAAAGGGAGTTTGAACAAATGGGCTGGGTTTGGTGTCTGTGCAGAGCATCCCCTCGTCGGGGCTGAGCACGGCTCAGCATTTCCTCCTCTGATTGAAGAGTTCCACACTTGCTTTTCACTCCTGAGCTTTGTCCTGCGATCCAAAATTGGATTGTTCAGCCCTCGCTACTCCCAGTCAAAGGAGGTGAGCACAAAGAGGAGAACACAAAGAAAACTTCGGGAAAGGAATCTGTCAGCTCTTTGAGAGGATTTTGCCAGAGAGAAAAGAAAAGAGTTTTATTTTAAAATCATGAAGAACCTGTCAGGTGTTTCTTAAAGCATGGGATCACCCCCAATCCATTGTGTGCCACTCCAAGTGATTGAGCTTCAGCTTCAAGAACTTTGCACTTCAAACTCAGTTATTGAATCCCAGAATCCTGGAATGGTTTGGCTTGGAAAGGACCTGAAATCCCATCCAGAGCCACCCCTGCCATGGCAGGGACCCCTCCCACTGTCCCAGGGGGCTCCAGCCTGGCCTGGGACACTTCCAGGGATCCAGGGGCAGCCACAGCTCCTCTGGGAATTCCATCCCAGCCAGGAATTCCTTCCCAAAATCCCACCCCAATCTCCACTTTTCCAATGGGAAGCCATTCCCTGTGTCCTGTCCCTCCATCCCTTGTCCCCAGTCCCTCTCCAGCTCTCCTGGAACCCTTTTGGACCCTGGAAGGGGCTCTCAGGTCCCTCTGGAATATTCTCTTCTCCAGATGAACTCCAGCTCTCCCAGCCTGGCTCCAGAGCAGAGGAGATCCTGGGTAGGAGGGATTTGTGTCCAGAGAAAGTTGGATTTCTGTCTGGGAATCTCCAGATGCCAGCCTGGAATGGGAGCTGATGTCCCTGGCACTGCCACAGGGCTCCCACCTGGTGCTGCTCCAGCCAGGTGAGCTGCAAATGCCCAGGTGACCTCTGAAATTACAAATGTAAATATAAATATAAATATAAATATAAATATAAATATAAATATAAATATAATCACAAACATAAACATAAATATATATAAATATGTATAAATGTGTAAATATATAAATATATAACTGTATAAATGTGTAAATATATAAATATATAACTGTATAAATGTGTAAATATATAAATATATAAATGTATAAATGTATAAATGTATAAATATATAAATATATAAAAATAAATATATAAATGTATAAATATAAAATATGTAAATAATGCTGGCACAGCTGTTCACGTGGCAGGCAGGCAGGCAACTTGTGGAACTGATCCAACTTAAAAACACCCACTTTTGTTAATTTTTGGAGGTGATTTTAGGCCTCATTCCTCACCCAAAGCACTTCTGCAGGCGAGCAAACACGGGCTGTGGCAGGGGAGGATGTTGTGACAGCCAGACTGAGTGCTGGGGACACAGTGGGACAGTTCTGAACACACTCTTGTCTAATCAGCTTAAGGTGACGTGGAGTGACCTTCTCCTCGCCAAACAATCCAGGAATTTGTGTCAGATTTGTTCTAATGAGGAATCTCTGTGTTTACAGAAAAGAGAGAAAAAAAGCAAGGAAAAAAAAAAAATCTTTTCTTATTTTCTTACTCCGTGATGAGAGTGACAGCAACCCAGAGGAGGCACTAAATGGTCTGGAAAATTATAATGAAGGGGAAATCGACGATTTGTTGTGAAAACACCGAACTGCAAAAGCAGATTGAAGGGAGGAGGTGAAGCACCGGTGGCCTCTGAAACATCAGCGATTGTTTCCTGTACAAATGGTTGGGTTTTCAGGACAGCTGAATTCCAGGAAGAAAATCAATGTAATTCACTCCTCAAGCCTTTCATCACCGTGTTCTTTTCTTTTAAAAAGCGTTGGTTTAATGGGAGGCTTTGCATCCCAATGACTCTGGGGGGGAGTGGCTGCTCCAGAGTCTCTTTCTGGAGTTTGTGGGTTTGGGTTTGTTTTAAAAACTCATTAGGTTTTCACCCAAAATGAGATTTCTTTAGACAACTGAGAGAATTTTTCTTCAGATACATGGAAGTTTCTTCTGGTATTTTGCCTCAAGATTTTTTATTCTTGAAGTTTCTCACAGAGTGGGGTGCTCTTAGAGCTCAGTAAGGACCAGCCAGGACAAAACCCACTCCTTATATTCCAAAATATCCCATATTCTCTGGAGTGAATTCATGATACCTGCCCTTGATTTCGAAAAGAATTTTGGAATTCTCAGCCTCATTTGCTGCTCCCACTCTGTCCCTCTCCTCCCACATCACCATTAATAAAGGCAGGGACCCCTCCCACTGTCCCAGATTATCCCAGCCTGGCCTGGGACATTCCAGGGGTCCAGGGGCAGCCCCAGCAAATCCGGGAATTCCATCCCGGAAGGATTTCCTCCCAATTTCCAAAGCGAATCCACCTGAGGATGCTGAATCCCCGCAGGAGGGGGCTGTGGGCAGGGGGCTGCACCCAAATCACTTCCCTGGAATGCTCCTGGACCCTTCCAGCCAGGAAGGGAATGATCTGCTGGAGCTGCTTCCCCAAATAATTGGAGGTGTGGGGATGAAAGGAATGAAATCCAGGCTCGTGGTGTCCTGATAAACGTTTAATAGCGGGGTGTAAATGCCGATCTGATAAGGTGTTTAGTGAATTTAAATTCCATTGTTGACATTAATCCCTGGAGGAGGATTAGGCTGCAGTGAGCAGGAGCCACTCGGCTGCTGGCTGGCGATGCTCACACTCCTTTTGTGCTCATTAACGCCGCCGTTTTAATTAATGCATCTCAGATCTCCTGCAGGCCCAGCTGAATGTGTGCTCGGACCTGCCTGGTGGAAGGTGTCTTTGAAAATTGAGCTTTTCCCTAAATGAACGCAAAGACAATGCACAAAAAGCTCTTGTAAAACCAAAATTAACAATAAAAAAAAAAAAAAGAAAAAAAAAAGAAAAGATACTTTTGATTCCCATTCCCTCGGTTTTATCAGGGGAATGAATAGACTATTAAGGCTCAATATCCTTATATCATCTCCTGCCATCAGGACAGGCAGGAAATAAGTACCCAAATCACTAAATTGCTTCAAAGCTGCTCGGCAACTGCATATTGCAGAATTGATCATCTGACTCCTTTATTACCTTTCTCAAAGGAGAGAAGAAGGCAGGGAAGCAGCTCAGGATTGTCACCGGGAGCAAATCCTGGTGCTGCCATCAGGACTTGGCCAGAAGAATGACAGAATGCAAAATGTGCAATAATTCCATCAATAATCATAAACCCAGCTGGGCTTCCCTTTGGCTTTGTCCTTTCCACTCCCTTTCAGCCCCAAACCGAGCCTAAATGTGAACATGACTTAAACTTGGCCGGTTTTGTCCACGAGCACTTTCATATCCAGATATATTCTTTTGGATGCACTGATTTTCTCTGTTCCCTCCTTTCTTCCACCTGGATTTTGTAACCTGGCCCTGAAAGAGAGGGAGCCAAGTCCCCTGCAGGACTTGGGACAGGCTTTGGCTCCTGCACATAAACCCCTGTCCCCTGCAGGACTGCTGGGTGTAATTATAAAAATTATAGAGAGATTGGCTTTTCCAAGGCAGCAAAAACTGGGAGCTGAACTTTGGCTTCTCCATCACCTCTCTCTAACCAGAGGCTCCTCTGTCCTTTCCAGAATGATCCAGATGTTTTATTCATTGTGCAGGTGGCACGAATCTCCTTCTGTTCCTGAGAGCTCCTGAAATCCCTCCTTAGAGGAAGGAGATTACTCAGGTTGTCTTTTGTGCTTCATGGAATTTTCCAGCACATCCCAAAGGAGCTCTGCAGCCCAGCCCAGCTCCATCCCTCCCTGCTGCTTGTCCCAAACTTCCTCTGGGAAATTGAAATATTATTCCATGTTTGTAGAAATATCTGGTGCAGCAGGTGGGCACCATCTCCAGCCTGGTTTTCCCAAATTAACTCCTTGTCCAGGCAATCTGCCCTTGCAGCTGCTTTTTACCCTTTCTTTTACCTTTTTACCTTTTCCCCTGCTTCTTTCCCCATTTTCTTCTTCTTTACTGAGGAACTTTTTGCCTCTTAGTCACGGGCAGGGGCTGATGGAACCCCAGGGATTCTGTGCAATCAGGAAATGATGCAGAGCTCACAGAGGGGAAATAGGGGAGCTGTTGGGAGGAGGAAATAAAAAAGGAATTTTTCACTTTCCAGGACTGGGAGGCAATGCTGTCATTTGTGTCCAGCCCTCAGATGGGCTGATGCTGTTTAGCTTTGTTTCAGGGTTCACTCTTTATTAAAACCTCTGCCTGTGTTGGGTTTTACTGGTTTAAACATTTCCTGAACATTTCTGCATGAAGCAAAAAGGGTTTTAGTGGAGCTTTGGAAATTCTGTTCTCTACAAGTGATGGGAAGAGGCAGATGAGAAAATAGAAGAGAAAAACAATGAAAATGCCCAGATTGTACAACTTTGGAATGAACTTGGTGGTCTTTAAAGTCCTTTCCATGACATATCCTGCCATGGACTCTGCTCCAGAGGAGGTGAATTTAAAGATCCTTCACAGCTTTGTTTCAGGTGTCTCACTCCTTCCCTGGCAGTGAATGATGCCAATAAAGAGTTTGGATCAATTTTTGGGGTGAAATTGTATTTCAACCCACTTGGTAGAGATGGAAAATGAGGCTGAGCCACGCTGGGGCTTCCCTGGAACCACAAGGGAAGGGAAAAGTAGAGCTGGTGTCACTGAAACTGCAGGAAAAACAAAAACCCTCCAACAACATTTTAATGTTTGAGAGTCAAGGCATTGCTTTATTATCTGGCCAGGATGTAGCACAGAAATCATCTCATCCACAAAAGCCCAGGGTGTGCAGAGAGAATCATTCCATCATGGCTTTCACAGGATTTTCCAGATCTTTTATGCAATTAAAATCCATAGAAACGAATTGGGTCAGTGTTCATTGGTGCCACGTTGCTCTTTCTCAGTATTTGGTCTCCTGTTGGATCCAGATTTCCTCACTTCTGATGTTAATTAGATCTTTATTCCTTGATTTTCTTATCAGCCTTTTCTGGAGGCACAGTCTGGGGTAGATATCCCTTATGGCCATTTTATCTTTTGGGCTATTCCCAGTCTGTGCAATGTCGAGTCCATCAGACCTGGTGCAGCAATGCCCTGAAACAAAACTTTAAATTCTTTTTCCCGGGGCAAAAGCAAACAAAACCCCTTGACTGAAGTTAAACAAAAATATTTAAGGTATTGTTTCCAACCCTGGGATCATCCCACGTTGGCAACAGAGATGTCTTGTGTAAAGTGAAACTTAAATGGTGCTCGATGTGGAGCTTGGAAATGCAAAACAAACCCTTCAAAGATTTGTTCCTTTACCTCAAAACCTGCAGGATCTTGCTGAAAACCCAAAATTCACCTCAAAACTCAAAAGAAATTTAGAAATGTAGGAAAAGATTCCATCACCTTGGCTGTGCTCACCCTCTGCTGTGGCTGCAGAGAACACAACCAAGGGCTCCGTTTTTGCCCCTTTTTTGAGGTGGGTTTAAACAGCCAGCTCCTGTTTATGTTTTCTCTGCAATGCTTCTGTACAGAAACACTGTCAGCAAAATGAATTTTGCTCTGGGCTTATCTTTCTTTCAGTGCAGCTTACAGAGGACCTGCCAGGTAAATGTTTGTGGCCTCACACAGGTCTGCAGATTGCTGCTATCATCTTGATGACAAAAATATGGGACTTCCACTCCTGCCTTCTGGGAGTCAGGAGGTTAAGAAAATTACTTAAATTTTTCCTTCATTTCCCAGAGTGTCTTTTTGAAATGAGAAATACCCACATCAGTCCCAGAATCACTGAGCCCTGCTCTTTCTCACCCCTCCAAATGGAAGAACCAGAAAATTGACAGCCAAGCTAAAAGGGAGGGAGGGAGGGAGGAGAACCTTGAGGGGTCAGCAAAGGACAATTTCAGCCCCTCAAAAATCAACTTGTGCTGAAGGAAGGGTTGGGCACTCTCTTAACCTGTGGTTTAGACTCAGTTCTGCTCCTTGTCTGACAGATCCTAAACAACTTGTGGGGTTTCCCCCCATCATTTCCATTATTCTGCATTTTGGAGGATGCAGAAAATCAGTGTATAAATCCAGTGTGGAGATTTAGGATCCATCCATTTGCAGGAGCTCTGAGTTAGTAATAAGGAGTCAGATTTTATCATCATCATCACCATAATTTATTTCTGCTGCTTAATAATTCAGGACTGCTGAAGAGGATTCTTGGTTGGTTTCCATCTGGGGAAACATGGGTTGTATATGAGAGTTAATCCTGGCAACAATCACCATCCCTGTTGGTAAAAGTCCCAATTCCTAAATATTGGCTGAAGGAAAACAATCAAAGGAAACATCCCCTTGTCTCAGTTGGGTTTTACAGGTCACAGCCTGGTGTGTGATTAAAAGTGACACCTCCTTGTGTCAGTACTGCCCTTAAAATATTTGATTCTCAAGGTCCTTGAGTAAAGTCACTGTGAATTGTAAATCCGAGGGTCCCATAGGTGGTTTAAGGTGTACATTTGGGGCTTTTGGATTTCCTGCAGGAGCTGCTGGTCCTGATGGTGGGGACTGAGAGCTCTCTAAAGGCAGGTTTGGGAATTCCTGATTTATTGCAAAGGGCCCTGCCTGGAGCTGCCAGCCCCAGCTCAGAGCAGGCTGTGAGAGCAGCAGGGCAAGAGGAAAAGGAGCAAAGAGAGGGCAGGGGGTGAGAGGGAAGAGGTGGAGAGTAAGAGTGGTAAGAGAAGAGAGGAAAGTAAGAGAAATAAGAGAAATAAGAGAGGTAAGAGAGGTAAGAGTGTGAGGTTCCCATTACATCTTCTTCTTCTGAATATTCCAATTTTCACTCACCAATCTAATACAAGATACAAATCCCATGGCATTTCCATACAGCCTATAAGAATCACTGCATTACCAGACTGTGTTACACTTTAAACCCTAAAAACAACTCTAAACCCTAAAAACAACTCTAAACCCTAAAATCAGCTCTTTGGACCCCTCTGCCAAGCTAGCAGGGTCTTCTCTGACCCTTGGACCTGTCTGCAGGCAGAGGGGATTGTTCA
Organism: Sturnus vulgaris; assembly: GCF_001447265.1. Next base: position 666,663 of record NW_014650660.1, on the reverse strand, counting down.
GTCAAGAGGGGATTATTTTCAGTGGCCACACTATTGTTTTCCAGTTGTTCAGTAACTAAAGTTTGGTGTCTCAAAGATGGCTTTCATTTCAATCTCGCTTATAGTTCCCATTTTCTCAAAAAATCTTTTGCCAGGCAATCATATTTATAAGGTTTTCCATTTTCATCTTCCCCAACATTTCCCTTTTGAAGGTTTCTTTGCTCACTATTTGATGGCTAGATACAATGTTAATGACATCATTTAGCTGCATATGTAGAATTCCTTTGTATAATCACAACACCAAAAACCCAGTGCAAAATCAGCTGGGTTGTCCATTTCTGTAAATAAAGATGGTTTGCAGCATTACAGAGTCAACAAAACTGCACCATTCTGTTATCTAAGGACACCTCTGGAGTTGTTTCTTGAGGCCAGAGGGAATTCAGTTTCTCACACAGCTGTTGAGTCATGTAAGAGATGTAAGAGTGTAAGACACTGCAGGTCCTGCACAAGTCACAGGAATTGACATTAATTTAACATCATCCTTGTCATTTGCAGAGGTGGTGAGCACAAGGCTGACTTAATGAAATATGGTCAATAATGTCTGGTAGAAAGGGTTTCAGATCTCGGTTTCATTCTGCCCTAATTGATGGCACCTCATTAGAGAAGTGAATTTAAAGTGTCCATTTTGGTTTGGATTTTTGTTTCCTTTTAAGTGCTGCAGTACTTGAGATTGTCAAATCAGCACTTCCATGAGTATTCATTTTGCAAAAGCCAATATTGGGTAATAGTTGTAAACTAAAACAAAAACATTCCTCTGTATAAATTAAGTCATATTTTAAAGAAATGGGCAGCCTAGGAGAAAAGTATAAAAGAAACCAACAAGCATTGTTGAAATGAAATGCAAAATGTTACTGCTGTCTGAAATACCTTTGAAATAGATTTATCAAGACCCTTAGAACGTATTTGTAGGTTCACAAGTTAAGTTTCAGGAAAAATCAAATCACGTCAAAGAAAATTCTATAAAGCAATGAAGAGCATATGCACCTTTTCCTTATAACCTTGGAATTTTACTCCTTAAAAGTTGCTAAGTTTCTATATTGGTCTATTTACAAGGCAGCTGTTTGTCCTAGGAAGCTCAGATAAATTCCCCTTTTAATTGCAAATAAAACCTTGCACCTTCCTTTAACCCAAGGCATGAAACCCTAAACTGTGCAGCCAGGGGGGCACAGGCCACGCTGTGCTCGTGGTCTCAAACAAGGGGAGCACAAACCTTCAGATCCAGCCAGCCATGGAAACGTGCTGGTTAAAAACTTTTTATCCAACAGTGTAAGGAGTGTGCCAGGGCTTTTGAACCACCCATGAGTGTTTTGTCTCAGTCTCATCTGTTTCTGTTCAGAGCCAGGATTATTAGAAAGGTGATTGAGGTGATTCTCGTGTTTGGATTTGGATGTTTATTATATTTTATCAAAGAATTACAGAAAATATGACAGCACCTCCAGCTCCTTGCTGGAAGTGGGGAAAAGGCTCCA
>NW_014650660.1:644110-656063 GCF_001447265.1 Sturnus vulgaris | reverse complement strand
TCTTTGGGTTTGGGGTTTATTGGGCTCAAATTCACCTGGAATTTTTGCAGGGAAAATTTTTTTTTTTCCAAGCCCTCAGCAGTTTAGGAGCAGAGATCCCTTTATGTGGAGCTGCTGCACTGGGCTGGCTGCTCCAACCAAAGAGCTCCCAGATTTTAGGGACAGAAGACAACACTTGACTATTTTGGGCTAAACTTAGGTTTATTTTAGCATTTGCATTCCCTTCCTTGAGCTTGAACTCTGCTGAATTTTTAGGGTTGGAAAAAACCTCCAAGATCAAGTTGAAGCTTTGGCTGAATCTCATTTTTTTTCCCCCCAATTTGTCCAAGGGATTTAACATTTCACAGACCCTCCTCTGCTCAGTTGGTCCTGCTAGAAGGACTTTCAGTGCACCCAAACCTTGGAGAATTCAGGCTTTTCAAAATTAAAATTTAAATTATGTTTAAAGATTGAAATGAGGCTCTAGAGGAGCATCTTGATGTTGTTAAAAGCAGAAAATCCTCTGTGCTCCCCCCATTTTCCTCAGTGAGCCTTAACCCAGCTTGAGGCTCCACTGCTTAAACCCAAAATGCAGCATTCTGCTTTAATGCTGAGCATTATAATAAATGGGGGATGTTGTTCCACATTCCAGCACTTTTACAAACCTCTTGCCATGCAATTCTTCCATATTTTCAAATAACAACACCCAATTAAGCACTTGAATCAGTGCTGCCCTCAGCAGAGATGTAATTAAGCAGGTGTTTAAATCCCTTGTTAAATTAGTCTCTTATATTTTTCTTTCCTAATCTCCCATTACTATTCCTGTGCAGGAAAATAATGGGAAAACAAATGAATCCTGAAGCTTTGGCTGCAGGCTTGTAGGGGTCAAACTGTATCAGCCATGCAAAGAAGATCTATGAGATCTAATCAAATTTGAGGGGGGAAAAAAAAAAATAAAAAATAAAGCTTTAAAGAGGAGCTGGTGAATAACAGCAGTGAAAGGCAAAACATCACTTCCCTGGGAAGGGAAAAAAAAAAAAAAAGTGAAGTGAAATAAAAATGCACTTGCAGAAGGGCATTATGTGGCACTTTTCCCAAGTAATGGCTCGACTGCTGTAATTGTGAATGCTCACAAAATGCATCCGTGGCCCGGCCATAAAGAGAATAGGGAAACAAAGAGGTTGCTAATTCAATTACAGATGTTAGAGATCAAGCTCTCTGCTATTCATCCAAATGAAAATTTACACGAAATAACATTCTCCTGAATTGCCTCAGCAGCTTAATGGACTAAAACTCTCCCCACTAACAGATTGGCCAGGCTTGGAGAGGTCCTGAAAATTGTCCCTGTGCTGGATACCTTTAACCAAGCCTGCTCTGATGGAATAAATGGAATAAAGTCACATCATCACTTCCACTCTGAGAGAATCATCCAAGAGTTTTTATGCAAAGTTTGTTGTGGTTGTGGCCACAGCAGGACATTCAGGGTCTTACAGAGATCCCATTTTTTTTCCAGAATCTGCAGATTGGACCCCAATATAAATATTTTTTCATTTTTTAAATATTTCATCTAAATAAAATAAATTACATAAATATAAATTTATAAATTTATATAAATTTATATACATATATATATTTATATTTATATAAATATAAAAAAATAATATAAATAAATTTTGAAAAGAGACAAAACATCTCATGAAAATATCTCATGACCCTTGAAAAATGTTATGAGGTTATGCTGGAGCAGCTCTGCTGCTGCTGGGAAAAAGTAACCAAAAGTTGAGCCAAGAACTTTTTTTATTTCAGGTGTTTTAAAGATTCCATTTCTTTTGTGCTGGTTAAACTTTGTTCAGATGGATTTGGGAGAGAAAAGTGAATGGGACTCAGATTTCAAATTGGTATAGAAATGATCCCCTGCATGAATTTGGTTTGCTCAAAAAAATGAGACTTGGTTTTACACAACTTCCTGATTTTTACACAACTCCCAGGGACATTTGGGTGGGATCAGTTTCTCCATAGGTTTCTCTGTGACATCCAGTGCTTGTGGTCACCTCCAGATCTTTCCAAAATCTGCTTTTGGAGATTTCTGTGTCCCCCAGGAAGTGACATGGGGAGGAGCTCTTTGGAGTCAGCCTTGGGCCTCTTCAGCCACGAGAAGAGAAAAATAAAGATAAGATGAAGATGAAGATGAAGATGAGATAAAGAAAAAGATGAAGATGAAAATGAAAATGAAGATGAAGATGAAGATGAAGATAAAGATAAAGATAAAGATAAAGATAAAGATAAAGATAAAGATAAAGATAAAGATGAAAATGAAGATAAGATAAAGATGAAGATGAAGATGAAGATGAAGATAAAAATAAAAATAAAGATAAAAATAAAACTAAAGATGAAGATGAAGATGAAGATAAAGATAAAGATAAAGATGAAGATAAAATAAAAATAAATATTAAAATAAAGATAAAAATAAAGATAAAGGTGCCTTTATCATCCTGATCCCTGATGGGAGGGAGTTGGAATTTTGGGTCCAGGCTCTCCTGGGTCGTTCCCAGCCATAGGGTGAAGATTGAAACACAGGAAATATTTTAATTTAACAAAATTAAAAGTTGTGTGCTCTGAGAGAGGCCTGGAATGCATTTCCCAGAGGAGTCTCCATCCCTGGGGACACTCAGCATTGCCTGGCCCAGCTGGGCTCTGCGTGGAGAATTCCCAGAGCAGGATTTGGATTCCACTTCCAACCCACAACTGCTCCTGAGATTTAAGAACCAAATCCACTGGGAAAGGCAAGAAATGTCCCAAACTTTGAAATGTGAGAGTTCAAGCTCCCAAATCAGTTCCAATTCCGAGAGTGGGAGTGATGTAAAACCCAGGGAAAAAAAAAAAAACCCTGATTTTATTCCATTCACCCTTCAAAAAGTTTCCACATCACCGTGTGCTTCTGGTGCTTGTTATGAAACACCTCAAACCTTTTTTTTTTTTTTTTAATATGTTTTTAAATTCCCCTAATTCTTCCATTTGTACAGCTATGACTTCACACTCAAAATAGCCTCAATTCTTTCGGGGAAATTTTGAATCCTAAGCGAAGCAGCAAATAACACGTTTCTGCTTAATCCCATGATGATTAAATATAGAGTGTGAAAACGCTATTGATGAAGAGCTCCTTGCTTAAAAGGTTACTTTCCTAAAAATAAAAAAAGGGGCCCAGACACGTTTGCTGTGCTGGGGCTCATTTTCTCTGCCTGCCAGGGACAAAAAGCTGCGTTTAAAGGTCACAGCTTCTTTTGTATGTTAATAAACAATTAGCATGGCTGGGCACCGACAAATTCACAATTCCGGGATGAACATCTCCTGGATGAACATTTCCTCCAAAAATCCTGCTGTTTAATCAGCTCTGGCTAACAATTATTCCTTGTGGGACTCCCCTCCCTCCCTTCCCCGAGATTATTATTTTTATTATTGTAACGTTTTGCAGGCGATAAGGGAAAAGCATTTAGAAGGAAATTAGGGATTTTTCCCTCGCAGGCAGTTCTGCTGTTGGATGCAGATGATGAGATTTATGTGCTGGCAATCCCGATGGGATGTTTGGGGTTTCTCACATGGCACTGCCCCCCAAACCCTGAGCATCTGCCCCACACCGAAATTCCTGCAGTCGTGGCCAGGAACCCTCCCTGGCCAAAGGCCAGAGAGCACAGGTTCAATCACCCACAAAAACCTCGCTCTCCCCATTCCCAAACTGCCCAGGAACATCTGGAAATCCATTTATTTATTCCTTCCTAATCTCTGGAAAACACTGTTCAGACTTCTCAGAATGACTTTCACCTGCCCTGATTATTTTCTTGGCTTTCCTATTAGTGCTGCCTTTTTTTTTTTTTTTTTTTGGATGCCAAGGGATATTCTCTTGCTAAGTTTCCAAAATAGAGAAATATTGAGTCAGATTTTTTTTTTTTTACTTTTAAAATTTTATTTATTTATTTTTTGATGGCAGAAGAGCTGATGCTGCTGCAGGTGAGAGGAGCAGGGAGCAGGGAGGCTCCAAGGATGTTCCTCCCCTGCCTGCAGCCAGGTTCCTTGGCAGGGTACCCAGGTAAATCAGTGATCAATAAATCAATAATCAGGAAATCCCCTTTGTCCCCGTGTCCTCCCTGCCCCGTCCCCAGGTTTGCTCCATCCTGCTGCAGATTTTCAGCCCGGAAATCTCAGTTTTACCCAGTCCAGCTTTGTAGGAATCCTCCAGGGCTGAACGAGGTGCAGGGAGGTTTGTCCCGGATGGGAGGTGAGCCTGGAATGTTGGAATTCCCAACAGGAGCTGGAGGAAGAGCAGTGACACCTCAGACCCGGCAGGACAAGGCACCGAGCCCACCCGGTGGGGCAGAAAAGTTGCAGCAGTTCGGGTGAATGGAAATATTGGCATTTTCCAGGGAGAGAAATTCTTGGGGCCAAGGAGATGAGCCCTGCCAGTCCAGCACTGACTGCACAGCTCAAGGCAAACTCTGGCAGGAATTATCTCTTGGATTGTTTCCTATCCCCTCCTTGATGCAACTTCAGTCAACAAAAAATATCTGGGGATTTCAGAGCAGATGAATGTATTTGAAATTTGAATATTTTTGAAAAATATTTGGGTATTTGGGGGAGCTGCTGGAGCAGCTCCAAAGCCCCATCTCAAAGGGATTTTGCTGCTTCTGCTACACTGAATATTCAGTTTACATTTGTGTGTGGATGTGTGTGTGCAGGGGTCTGGGCCCTCTTGCTTTTGATTGTTTGTTTTTAATTAATTTCTTTGTTGTTTCCAGCACCCGGAGCAAAGGAGCCACGGCAGTTTGAGACAACGGTGAGCAGATACAGCCCCACACAGACACAAAACAAAGGAACAAATTCCACTCCTTGGGCAAGGTCTAGGAACTCCCTGCCACGGGTGAGAGCCTCACTCTGCACACAGGGTGAGATAAAAACCATCAAAAGAGAGAAATCACTGGGGAAAGGGTGGGAGAGTCCCTCAGTAAAGAGCATTTTCTGCTTTAATTAACCTGGTCAGTGTGATATGGAAAGAACTGTTCCCAATGCCAAAAGAACTTTCCAAAAATCCTCAAAATAAAGTTTGGATTTAGATTTCGTTTATAAATGGGTGTTAAAGAATTAACACCACGGGAATTGGGTGGTGGGTTTGGTTCTTTCACCGAGGAAAGTTGGCACGTGAAGATTCAGTTTGGAAATTGGGGGGAAATTCTTCCCTGTGAGGGTGAGGAGGGGCTGGGATGGAATTCCCAGATTTGCTGTGGCTGCCCCTGGATCCCTGGAAGTGTCCCAGGCCAGGCTGGGGTCCTCTGGGACAGTGGGAGGGGTCCCTGCCATGGCAGGGGTGGCTCTGATGGGATTTGAGGCTCTTTCCCACCCAACCCATTCCAGGATTCTCTGAAATCCCCCCAGTAAAGTGTCTGGTCCGGGACATCCCAGAGCTCAGCTCTGCCTGACCCAGATTTGAACACTGGGCCACTTTTCCTGGCCATCCCCAAGCTCCATTTCCCAGGAATTCCAGTGCAGAGGCAGCTCCTGGTGCTCCCTCCATTCCTTGGAATGGAATTTTGTCTGGGTACAATTCAGCTGAAAAGCAAATGCTGTGGAAAATTTACATTACACCCCAGAGTTTCATTGAGCACAGAGCATTTTTCAATTCCAGAGTGCAAAGCTTAAACCGGGCAAAGAATTCATTATTTTAATGATAATAATTTACACTTGCATGGGAGCTTTCATCCAAGAAAATACCACCTTAGAATTTTCCCTTCACAGCCTCTCCAAGATGGGATAATTTCACCTTGATAAGTGTGTGCATTATGTTTGCCTTTGCTGCTTCTGAAGGGAAAAAAAAAAAAAAAAAAAAAAAGAAGATTATTATAGTTTGTACAGTTGAGTGTTTATTATAGAAATATTTTACATTTATATTGTAGTTTTCTTAAAATCTGAATGTGGTTTTGAAACCCTGCTTTAAAGCCATCAATCCCCTCTTAACAAAAATTATCCCAGTGCTGTGTCCTTGGGGAAACTGAGGGAAAATCCTCCTGGGGCTGCTCTGGGGCTTTTTTTTTTTTTTTTTTTTTTGTTTCCTTTTTGAAGGAAGCAGTGGCTGATTTGCATCTCTGGGAATGGGAGCCCATTACTGACATCAAATCTGCTGGTCCAGCTCAGCTGGGACCTTAAAAAAAAATCAAATATTTTCTCTTAAAAGGGATTTCTCCATCTGCAAGGCTCAGAGTGGGGATATTTTCCGTGGTTTCAGTCCAGCTTTTAATATCTTTGTCTATGGAAAATGCAGCAGATCCTCCTTTTCTGTCTGTAATGGCAAATTGAGCCAATTTGGCCTCTTTTGATGAGCAATAAATTCCCCAGACCAAAGCTGATTTCTTGCAGCTTTTGTCTTTTTGGAGGCTCTGCATAAATATACAAAAGTTTATTTCTATTTTTTTTTCTTCTGCAATTCTCTTTGCACTATTTACTCATTTTTAAAAAAACAAAATTATCATTTTTTAAAATTTTTTGTTTGTTTGTTTTTTCTTCCCCCCCCCCAAACTGTTTGGGAATTTTTAATTCAAACATGTGGGAGCAGCAGAAGGCAGCCCGAAAAACATGGAAGGCAAAACCATTTCATGGCAAGGATTTGATAAAAATCCTAAATGAGCCAAACTGGGCTTAAAAAGCATTTTCCAGAGGAAATATTCCAATTACAGCACAGATTGCAGGATATATGTCCTTGGTGATAGATTCCTGCAGTGTTGGAGTGTTCTTGAATTTATAAATAAGTTTAGATTTGATTGTGTCATAAAGATCTCATGGATTATTTGGGGATTTTCTTAACTGGTGGGAGTGACAAAATTGTATCAGACTTGAACATGGTAGTAATGTAATACAGTAATTAAAACAGTAATAAAATAGTAATTAAAATGAAAGTAATGTATTAGTAATAGTAATAATAACAGTAGTAAAATAATGTGTGATAGTATAATATATAAATTACAATAATAATAATAATTATTATTATTAATGACATAATAAAATGAATATAATTTAATTAATGGACAGATAGGGCCTTATTCTGCCTTTTTCCATCACTGTCACAGCTGTTCCACTGCTTTAAAAAACCCCAACACTTCGCCTTCAAACTTAACAAAGCCTCTGATAAACTCAGAAAAATCTTTAATATCAGCACTGAGGACAAAACCATGGGGGCAATTAATTATTTCAGTCATATTCTCCATGGCAAAGAAAGAATTCATATGTTTTCAGTCTTTATTTTAATGAGTAAATTGGGGAAAAAAAAATAATAAAAGGTAATTTTGGGCTGCCCACAGGAACTCCTGCAGGATTTCATGGGCTGGGTGTTGTTGGAAAAACAGGGAGTGGTTTTTTATTTTTATTTTCCTCAGAGCATCTGAGGCACAAGAATGATTAAAGGCAGTAATTATTAATTAAATGAGGTGGTTCCATCCAGCCACTGATGCAGGGAATCATCTCCAGATAAAAACCTTTGGATTTCCCAACTTCTGTGGGCACTGCATTAACTGAAGTTTATGTCTCTCCATCCCCTCTTCTTTCCTTTTTTTTTTTTTTTTTTTTTTTTTATCTACCAGTGCCTTATTAATGAACTGTGAAAGCTGACATTTCCAATAAGGAACAATTAAATCTGGGACTAAATGAAATGAAGTCATTCATTTACAAAATAATAGCTAACAAGCACGAGGAGGAGGAAAAATGATTGCAAGTCAGGGGAGAAAAAAAAAAAAAAAAAAAGGAAAAAGAGTAAATTAAGTCTGACTCCATTAATGTTCTTTAAATACTTCTGCTGCTCCGAAAATTAAATGGGAAGCATCTTATTAACTTCCAGAAGGGAGGAGGGGGATATTCAGCATGACAAGTGTTAAAGGCAGAAATCCTTCTGAGGCCTTGGGAAGGGATTTAAATTCTTCATTTTCACCCTCCCTTCCTTGCAGAGGTGCTGGAGCAAAGAATCCTGGAATGATGGAATGGTTTGGGTTGGAAGAGACCTGAAATCCTGGTCAGGATGGGCAGAGACTCCTTCCACTGCCCCAGGTTGCTCCAAACTGGATTTGGAGACTTCCAGGGATGGGGAATTCCCTGGGCAGGAACAGAGACCTGAGAAATGGATTTCACCTCAAAATGCTGCTGAGATCAGCACCGAGGCCCCTTCCAGCCCTAAAAACTTCCCAAGGGGCTCCAGGGAGCAGGAGCAGGGCTGTGGATGTGGGGTGTGAAGGGAATTATGGAATGACCCAAATTCCAGGGAATTCCCAGCCCCACAGGAGGAATCCCCCAGGTCCTGCCCAGGTTCAGAGTGGGCACAGGAGGGACAGAAACAAGAATTGCCCGTGGGGGGTGGAGGGAATGCTGTCCTTGCAGTGGGACAGGACAAAGGGACAACACGGATTGTCTGCAGGATTCTCCACAGGATCCCCTGAATCCATTCCCCCAGCGGGAATTCACTGTGGGGCTGGGAATTCCCTGGAATTTGGGTCATTCCATAATTCCATTCACACCCCACATCCACAGCCCTGCTCCTGCTCCCTGGATCCCACAGCCCTGGAGCCCCTTGGGAAGTTTTTAGGGCTGGAAGGGGCCTCGGTGCTGATCTCAGCAGCATTTTGAGGTGAAATCCATTTCTCAGGTCTCTGTTCCTGCCCAGGGAATTCCCAGCCCCACAGGAGGAATCCCCCAGGTCCTGCCCAGGTTCAGAGTGGGCACAGGAGGGACAGAAACAAGAATTCCCCGTGGGGGAGTGGATTCAGGGGATCCTGTGGAGAATCCTGCAGACAATCCGTGCTGTCCCTTTGTCCTGTCCCACTGCAAGGACAGCATTCCCTCCAGCCCCCGTGGGTCGAGGCTGAATGGCCTCGGTTTCTGTGCTCTGGGATTTTCCATGGGAGCAGAATTCCCTCCCCTCCCCGAGACCCTTCAGCCCCAGCTCTGCATTTCTGAGAGCTGTAAACCAACCCCAGATCATTCCCTGGCAAATCCAGATGTTCACCCTCTGCTGGGTGCTGTGTCTGGATTTTACAATCCAAACCCAATCCCAGATCATTCCCTGATAAATCCAGATGTTCATTCTCTGCTGGGTGGTGTGTCTGGATTTTACAATCCAAACCCAATCCCAGGTCATTCCCTGATAAATCCAGATGTTCATTCTCTGCTGGGTGGTGTGTCTGGATTTTAGAATCCAAACCAAATCCCAGGACATTCCCTGGCAAATCCAGATGTTCATCCTCTGCTGGATGGTGTGTCTGGATTTTACAATTCAAACTCAATCCCAGATCATTCCCTGATAAATCCAGATGTTCATTCTCTGCTGGGTGGTGTGTCTGGATTTTACAATCCAAACCCAATCCCAGGCTGACCCCTCTAAACCCAAACCCCAACAAGGAATGCAAATGGGAAAGAGCAGAGCACTGCAGGAATTTCAGGGAATGCTGATTTGCTGTGCCAGCTCCAGGCTTCTCTTGCTACTTTAATGCACTTTGATTGAAAATCTCTGAAGGCTCGAGTTAATATTTTGCAATCAATTATTCTTAGGGAGATTTGTAGAATTCACCATTCTTCCCTAAGAATTTGAGTTCTACTTGAATTAATCTAAAAATCTCCATCCTTTTCTCAAACAGTCCCCACAACCCTGTGTGTTCTCTTCCCCTCAGTCTGAGGAATATTTGAAAAGGAGAATTAGAAAGAGATTCAGATCCAGGTTGAAAAAAAAAAACCCAACATTGATTTCCTCAGTTATACTTAAGGCCCTTTCCTTTTGTAAAATAAATAACCTGAATAAACACGTCAGGGAAGATTAAAACCTCATTAAAAAGTGTAAACAGAGTACAAAGAAGATAAAAAAAAAATAGAAGCTTGACTGAATTGAATAATGGCAATAATAAAATCACTACCCAATATTGCCAGTTAAAAGTCCTTGCTGAGGGGGAAGATGGGAAGCAGAGCTGCTGTTATCTCACACTCAGGATGGAGATTTCTTCTCAATAATTAGATAACATTTTAATGAATAAATTAATTCTATTATCCAGGAAATGGGAACCATTGATAAAGCAGATTCCAGGCCAGTTCCCAAATCTAATCAGGGATATTCTGCTCGAGATGCTCAGCGAGGATGGGAGGGAGCTGCAATAATTCTCCCTGCCCACCTAAAGGAGGCACAAATGCTGAGGCCACCACTCCATCCCTGCCTGCAGAAGAGCTGTAAAAATCGCAATATTAATGCAAATTATGGCTTTCGGGCTGGCAATTATCCATTTTTATTTTACTGAGGTGAGCACGATTGTTGCATATATCAAATGCTAAAGAAAACAACTTTATCTTCTTTTTAGGTGATGTCCATTGAAAGACAAATCCACAGAAAAGGTGAAATATTGCCTGGTGCAGGGAAGAACTTGAGCAGCCTTGGAGAGCACGATGAAGTTGTGTCAATGCAGCGCCAGTGCTCAAAATTTTTAATTTAAAGGCTAAGGAAAGGGAAAAGAAGTGGAGGGAACAATTTGGTGAAGGAAAGGGCAAAATGAGTGCAGAGAAGGCATGTTTCCCTAGGAAATGACAGGAGCAAGAGGAGGAATTCTATTTCTGAATTGAAAGGAAAATGTAATGCTGGAGGAGGACGGGAATGTGACTGGGCACAGGCACCTGGTGATTATCACCCCTGCCTCTCCCTGGCACACAGCAGCAGTGGGGAACGCTGTAATTGCCTGCCTGGCCTTTCAGTCAGGATCAAGCAGTGGAATTTCAATAACGAGCCCTTTCTGCAGGCTCTGAGCAGTGCTGGGAGAGCTCCCAGCCAGGGCTCTGGGCTGGGAAATGCCTCCAGTGCCACCAAACTGGGGCTGCTCCTCAGCCCTGGGTGGGATGGGCACAACCTCTGGGTGCCACCGTGGCGTTTCTAACGATAAATAATAACATTTCCACACCCCTGACGTGTGGGGAAACCTTTCCACGTCCTTTTTTCAGTCCCAGGCTGTCACCCTGCTCCTCTCCAGCACGCTGCTCTCAGAGCTGCTGTCTCTCCAGAGCCACCCTGTGCTGTGTCCAGGGTTTTCCCTTCACCACTTCCCAATAAAACCCCACAAACCAGACCCAGGGATGGCAGTGGAATAATAACCTGAGTGAGTGCAGCTCTTCCCCTGACCCTCAGTGCCTTTGCTCATGGAATTCCCTCAATTCCTTCATTCCCAGTGGGATCCTGAAGTCGGAATGCTGGACACAGCACATTGCTGCAGCCAATGCTGGAGTTTATTTCAGATTTCTGGGTGATTTTTACTGATTTTCGGTCCTTGAGGAAGCACCTGGAGCCTGGCTGTGTAAAACACTTGCAGTGGTTTTTGGTTTTGAAATTTTTTTTTTTTTTTTACATTTTCCTGCTGTGAGGTAGGATTCGGAGGAAGGCAAGACAGGCTCAGCTTAAATGGTACAAAGAGGAATTTTATTACTAGAAACGATCAGAAAAAAACCATCTCAGAATAAGACTTTAGTTCACTTTTCCTCAGTGATCTGAGGAGAAGTATCAGTGTCAGATACCAGGGAGACTGCCCAGGTCTCAGCAGGTAAAAATTTCAGAAAACCTTTACAAACCACCTCAACACTTCACAAAGGTGGGAGCTGCGTTTCATCCAGACCCGGGGAATTTTCCTGGATCAAGGAGAGAAAATGTGTGAGGAGAAATCCGAGCCCTACTCGATCATCTTTGCCAAACCTTCTAATTCAGTGCCCGAGATCCTCCTGAGGAAGAGTGCACTCCTTTTAAAATGCAATTATTGTCCATAAAGTGATAGAGTTATGGATAACTCCACTCTTCATGTGGAGAGTTTTATTCTCATTCCAGAGCTCACCCTTTGCTTTGTGCTCCTTCCTTTGGGCGTGTTTGGTGTGAGAGGACACCTGAGCCCTCCTTGCCAGCCTGGGAGAGCTGAAATTCCCTGATAAACCC
>NW_014650660.1:580305-598578 GCF_001447265.1 Sturnus vulgaris | reverse complement strand
AAAGAAAAAGAAAAGAGTTTTTCCAGAAATGAGCACACATTAGGAGAGAGGAATAAAAACTGAAGCTCAAGGTCCTCGTGTGCTCTGCCATTCAAATTGCAGCAATGGCACTGGAAATGGGAAAAATAACAAAAATAACAGCTTCATCTTGCTGTTGGACAATGTTCTCCCCCTCTGACACTTGGCAGAAAAAAGGCATCAAATTCCAAGTGTTCTTGCTCCCAGGCAGCTGAGTCAGAGGAATCTGAGAGCTGATGCTGACTCATGGCTTGGGGATGGGAATTTCAGAGCAGAGGGAGTCACAAGGCAAAGCTTCTCCCCCCTCCAGACACTGAATTTCTCCCATTCCCTTTATTCCAGATCCTGCTCTCTATCAATCCTCACTATTCCTTATTCTGACACCAAACACTGCCTATCACCCGCCAGATCCTTGGCTTTCTTATTTTTATTTTTTTTTAGCATTGAAGGCACTGCAAGGACTTTTAAATCAGTAAAAGTGGAGAAAAAAAACAGCCAGAAGCCTTGAGAAGAGGCAGTGGTGACCACAAGAAAATCGTGGAATGGGGAGGAGGTGCCCAGGTTTGCTGTGGCTGTTTCAGATTCCTCAATCCTGGGAGGAAATTGGGATTCTTTTTTTTTTTTTTTCTCTCTTTTGCAACACCTCGTCCTCTGTAATCAGCATTTATTCTGCTCCCTCACACTCTGACGCCAGCAGAAAGGTCTGAAAGTGTCCCAGAATAAATCCAGCAGGAAAGACTGGGAAGGTCACATGGAATATGAGCTGGGATGATGTGAGCCAAAGGTACAAATCTTAATGATTCCACCACAGAGAGGGAAATTGAGGTGACCCTGGAAGAGCAAAAATTCCTCAAAAGCAGAGAAATAGGTCAAGCACTGGATACAGGGTGAAAGAATTCCTGTTTATTTGGCAAAAATTCCCAGTTGCCCACAGTGCTGGGGGCTTCCTTTTAACCTGCTCCAATGCACAGGCCTTGCATGCAGCCCTGGCAACTCCAAGCCTGGTTTTAGTCTGAAGCTTCTGATTTTTGGATATAAAACTCTCCAGAGGAAGGAAGTGGACTTTGTTTGATTCTGAGAGTAATAATGCTTTGGTAACAAAAGAGAGTCTGGAGAGAACAGCCTGAAGAACTCAGCTCAGTGATCTTAAAATCTTTCTTCTTTTGAGAGGTGACTTAAATTGTTCCTGGAATGAATGATGGGTTCAGGTGCTCTTCATCCTCTGCTGCAGCTCCCTGTCACTGCAGGGGCCACTGAACTGAGGGCTTGGGCAAGGAAAGAGTCCTTGGATGGGAAAGGTGGCTCAGAATTCCCAGTCTGGATTGGAGACCCACATGTGCAGGGCTGTGTCCATTCCCTCTGCCCCATCCCTGGCAGGGTCCCAGGCCAGGCTGGACAGGGCTTGGATGCAGCCGTGGAAAGGGATTTTAACCCTTTAGGGGCAGCAGAAATAAGATGCACAGCTCCATGGGGGTCTGTCATGATGGAAAGAGCCAAGTTTATTGAGAAACACCCTTGGTTTGATAGCAGGACTGCAACTGCCAGAGCAGAGAAAAGGAGATTGGTTCAGAGAGAAGACACCCCATGGCCAGGGCCTGGGCACACACCACAACAGGGCTTCTAGCTTGGTATTAATTCCTTTTTATTGTCACCAAATGATCACCCTGGCAGAAATTCTCCCTGGCCTTGAGCTGCACCAGCTCATCAGGCTGGGAACAGAGCTGAGAAGATCCAGCCTGGAATATTTTCCAGCCTGGAATTTTCTGACTTTCTCAATGTGTGTCCCACACTTGGAGCCCCCTGGGACAGTGGGAGGTGTCCCTGCCATGGCAGGGGTGGCTCTGGATGGGATTTAAGGTCCTTTCCAACCCAAACCATCCCAGGATTCTCTCCAGTCCACCAGCAATTCCAAAAATTTTGGCTCAGCTGAGCTGTGAGCCTCGGGGGATGTGGAGACAGGAATTGCAGCAAACCCAGCTGAGCTCCTTCATCCCTGGGGGAGGCTTTGGTCCCTGTTCTGATCCCTCTCCTCAAGACCTGCTGTACCTGGAAGCAGATCCTGGACCTGGAAACCCCCCCAGGTTTTTTTTTTTTCACCCCTTGTTGAAAGGGAAATTTCATTAATTTTACCAGCAGATCAGAAAGCTGATTCCAGTTTTGATTGGATACTCCAAGACAGGTTTAGATCAAAACCACGACAGGGAAACTTTCATCTCCGTGTTCTAAAACAGCTGCTCAGTGTCTGAGACACGAGGAACTTGTTTGCAATAGAGACACAGTTCAGAAAATCACCCTCATAAGGCTCAGGCACAGCAACCCATCGATTTCTGAGGGGCTGGGAGGGATGGAAGAGGAAAAAAATTTATTTTTAGCTCTGCTATTTCTGGCTGCAGATTATTGAGACAGTGTAAATGCAGCTCTTGGATTTGAGTGTGAGGTGGGTCATGGGAGCTTTAGCAGATCAACACCTCGAGGCCAGGGCAGTTCCACCTGTGTTCTTGGAGCCTCAAATTTCAAGGCAGCACATGAAGAATTCTGCTGGATACAAATTGATTTGAATTTCCCAGGAGAAAAAAAGAAAATAAAATTATAAGGGCTGGTCCCATCAGAGATAGGAGGTCTGTGAAAATGGAGTTGTGTCTCAGTCTCCTCCCAACCAATTCCATTCATTTCAGCCACGAGTGTCAGTAACCTTGGCAACTCCAAGTTGGTTTTTTTTTTTGTTTTCTTCTCTGCTCCCGTGACAAGTAAAATTCCCTTTTTTTATTATTATATTTTTGTGGTGATGTAAAACCAGAGCTCAAATCACATCATGTTAAAGGAAGCAGAGGGGAGGGGGGAAAATGCAAATTTTATGTATCTGCAAGCTGAGATGTGACTGCAATGTTTTCAAGGTTTATTTTGTCCATAGATCTTGCTGCGTGGGGATATTTAATTCCATCTAAAATGCCACTGAAATAAAAATAAAGGGGCAGAGGTCTGGGGGAGGTTCCTGCCTTCAAAAGGAGGAGAAGTGACCAGTGAGGTGGGTGAAGCTGAAGCTCCTTTAATGTGGAGGTTCCTCAGCTAAAACCACTTCTCTCCCACCTGGGCTACAAATCCAGCCCTGAAAAGTTCAGGTGGCAGCTTTTGTTCTTCAAAACACAGCAGAAGGCTCCAGAGCTCAGAAGTTGCCTCAGAGATGGAAAGTTTGCTGAGAATGTCTCAGAAATGAGTTCTGGGCAGTTTCTGTGCCAGGACAGAGCTTTTCCTGCTGGATTCCCCCTTACCTGAGGGTGTGGAGAGGCAGCTCCGTGCTGCTGCACATCACAGCCCTCCCTCCCTCCTTGGCTGCTCCAGGCTGGCAGGAAGGAGCTGTGAACCTCAAAACCCCCAGAAAATCAACCCCAGAAGGTTCAGGCACAGCAAACAACTCATTCCTGAGGGGTTGGGTTGAATGGCAGAGGAAAAAAAAAAAAAAATCTTATTTTTAGCTCTGCTATTTCTGGCTGCAGATTATTGGGAAGTGTAAATGAACCTCTTTGATTTCAGCGTGAGGGGGTTTGTAGGACCAGCTCAATCCCAGCCCTAAACCCAGCTCAAATATCTGCACCAAGCCCTTGTTCCACAGGCTGTTCATTAACTCCATTAGGGCCAGGTTTAAACCTTGGCTTCAGCCACCTGTTCAATATTTTTCCTTTTTGAGAGTTGCAGATTCCAAGGAAGAATCACATCCACGAATTTTTAGCTGACTGGCAAAGATGGGAATTTCTTCTGGACACCCCAGAGTTTTGAGGTCTCACACAAAGACTGAATCAACACGAGGAATTCTGTATATACTCATTAATTTTCCAGGATTTTGGTGTTCCACAGCATGTGCCATGCTCAGCTTTTCCTCTGGGTTGCCCCAGCTGCATTTTAAGCACTTGATCTTTGTTTTTTTTAACCAAGATGCTGCATTTGGAAGCTGCAGATCCTCTGCTGTGTTTGTCCTATCACTGATCTATGATTTAACTTCCAAAGTTCTGCACTGCCAAAGGACTTTGATAGAAGGTCAAGCTTGTTGATTATGAAAAAGTAATTGAAATTTGTTTTATTGGGGCAGGGCAGGGAAGGGAAGATGATTTGTATGTATCTGATAATAGAAAACATTATGGTCATTTATTTCAGTTTCTGTAATTGAATTTCAAACCTTTCAAGTTGAGGCGTGTGCACTGTGGATACATCCAGCCCAGAAACTTCCTGCCATTCCCTCACCCACTCTTGATCAATTTTAGTGATTGTATGGATTTGTCTTTGCACAAGTTGATTCCCAGCCTGTAGTTAAAGAGCAGCAGCTGAAGGAGCTGCATTATTGGCAAACAGCTAACGGGGGTCAGGCTGCTAATTGCTGCTGCCAGAGCCTGCAGAGCTGCCTGTGCCATGGGGAAGTCATTCCCTGCCCCTGGAATGGGCTGGGCAGGGAAACAGGGGCTCCTGGAATTGATAATGCAGCCTTTCCCCTGTAATTCGTGTGTATTAATTAATTAATTGTGTGTATTAATGTGTATTAGTCGCTGTGTGTTCACTGAAACTCGGCACACTTCCTTCAGCAGGGCTGACTTGGGAACGTGGAGATGGCTCAGGAATTTGGGGTTTGGGATCCAGAGGGTTCTGCAGGGCTTTATTTGGCATTTCCCAGCCCTGGGGGGAGGCAGGGAAAGCAGCACAGCAGGGCAGGAGGAGCTCACCTGGGGGCTGGTCATCCAAAAATTCACCTGAGTGTGCTCTGGAAGTCTGTGCATGTCCCAGACAGAGGAGGGATGGGGAGAGGATGGCAGGACACGGATGAGGGAATTCCTTGCTTTCCTGAAGGTGATCCCAGAGCTGACAGAGCTCACCTGTGTGAAATTGGGGAATTCAGGGGAATTCAGGGCACCTGTCCCAAATGCCCTTTGCTTTGGCAGAGCTGTTGCTGCCCTGGTCATCTCCAAGCAGCTCGAAATGTTGAAGTTGGCAATGCCTGGTTTTCCCTCCCTTAAAACAAACCAATTATCCAGGCCTGACAAGAATAGAAACAGAAGGTGGTAATTTCTTGCACTCTTTAATTGCCTCCCAAAGAGGATAAAGCAGTTACTTTAAAAGTCTCAGTCTTCATCTTCACTGTTGAAATAAAGCCTTTTGAGGATAACTTGAAAGGACAGATGAAGAGCCTTGGTTTGTTAAGGGGAGCCAGGCCTAAACGAGCTGCTGCCTTCAGCAAACCCTGCCCATCATTAGGAATTCTCTCTGTCCTAGGAAACTGTGCAAATAGCAGGGGAATTAAATGTGGGGGCTCCAAAAAAAAGGAACAGGGTTTGGGTAGCTGGGGTTTCAGAAGCCAGTAGGAGTTCTTGCAGTAGGAAACAGTTCAGTGGGTAGGGAGCAGTTGAGGTGTGGATTATCCCACAGGAACCCTGCAATTTTCTCTGGGATCTCAACTTGAGAGTTTTGGGTGTCCAAGAATTCAATCCTCACATCTGTCCATGTGAAATGTTGCCATTATCCAGGATTGGCACTGGGGACTGATTTCTTTATATGATCTCCGTGGTCAGGAATGTCCCTGTGCCTCTCTCCAGTCCCTTGTGCTTGGGCAGGTTCATCATTACAGGGCTCAGGGCATGCTCCAGTTGGGGGTTTTTGGAGATTTAACCTCCCTGACCTGCCCAGTGGGGAACAAATGAGTGGCTGTGGCCAAAATCTGTTCCATGAATTCTCAGAGCGTTGCTCTCCCCATGAAAAACAAGCACAGGGACAGCTGAGATAAGAAAGTGATCCCTCAGATAATGGAGATCCTGGTGCTCACAGCACAGTGCCAGGCTGCTACTGCTGCATTTTTATGCTTATGAAAAATCTGGATGTGAATTTCCCAGCTGTCCACCCCGCCCTGGGCCAGCCTGAGCCCCCTGAAGCTCCTCGTGTCTGAACACAGGATAAAAGTGAGCTGTGCTTGTTACCTGCCAGGGCTCGGGGTGGGGAGGGAAATATTTACACTTTACAAAGTCCCTACTTGGAAATTTCAGCCGTGCAGGTGGGATGTCTTCAAAAACACACAGCAGCAAAATGTTCTTTATTGTGCCACTGCCATTCGTGCCCCACCTGGGGCCCTCGTTCCTGGCTGAAGGGATGAAATCCTGGTTTTGTGTGAATAAATCTGATCCTCTGCCTTCTTCTGGGCCTTTGACACGATTAAATTTGTTAATCCTGGTTTCTCTGTGTGTTTTCTTTGTCCCATCTCTCCTTTGTCTACCTCTTTGTGTCCATGAAAAACGGGGAGCTCTGGATGCTTCCATGCCCTGTTTGATCCATTGGACAGGTGTTTTTTAACTGGAAAAAATACTCCAAACCAAAATGAAAACAAAAGTTGGAGCCAGCTGTAATGAGAGCATGCAGAGAACATTCCCTAGGGGCTGTTCTTGAGGATGTTTGGTAATTCCTCCTTGTATGAAGTGTAACCTAAGCTGGGAAAAAATGGTGTTGGAAACGTTTCTGCTGCTGCCAGAACACACAGGAGCAAAGGAGAGCAGGGAACGGGTGAAAAAAAAAGCAGGGAAAACTTGTTTTGCTGAATAATTGCATTCCTGCAAGGAGTTTTTCCAGCATAGAAATGCCAAAAAAAAAAAAAAAAAAAAAAAAAAAAAAAAGGAATGAGGGGATTGTGCTGGAGGTGGCAGTCAGAGGGATTGGGTTTCTCCAGGAATGGGATGTGCACACTCAGAAATGTGACTGGAGCTCAGTCAGGGCTGGGAATTTGTGTCCCTCATTAAGAAGAATCCCACACAATTTCTTGTACATGACTTCTGACTGCTGTAGGTTTTAGGTCTGTTTTTTAGGTTTGTTTTTTTTTTTGTTTTAGGTCTATTTTCCTCTGGACAATTGAAGGACAATTCTGCTCCAAGGGTTTAGGGAAATCTTTCTTAACCTGAAGGAAGAAAACAGAGGAAAAGATCCTGCTGAGGAAGAAAGGAGCCACCACTAGCTGGGAACTGGGAGGGGTCTGGGGAGTTCTGTGCATGAGAGGAGCCTTTTAAAGATCTCAGTGTATATAAAATAAATAAATAAAAGTAAATTATACATATATATATAGAGAGAGTAAATACTTGTACTGGGATGTGGGTAGGACAAAAGTCCACAAGATTTTCCTTCTTTCTTCCTCTGTGAACCAACTTCTTAATTTATCTCTGTCTCCCTGCTGAATTGAGGAGATCTGTTCCTGTTCCATTGGAAACTGGTGTTTCGAAACAGTTCCTGTCCCAGATGATAGTGAAGAATCAGAATTTCCTGTAAAATAGCATGAGGGGAGAAAAGGAGCAGAACTGAACCAATTTCACATAAAAAGCTTTTATAATCAGTCATGGAAGTGATGGAAAAATCCATCCTTTGGAGTTTGGTTTTTTTTTTTTTTTGGAGAGGGTTTTTGTTTTGTTCTCAGTTTAGCCTTGTGTAGCAGATTCCAGAGTAACTGGGATTTTTTTTTTCTTTTTGCCGATGGAAATATCACAAAAATCATTAAACAGTGGCTCAGTGCAAGGGCTGAGATGCCAGGTTCTGTCTTAGGGAACAGAGGGAATATCCTGCAAATATGCAAGGAATGTGCCCAGGAGCAGGACAGGAGGGGCAGATCCCTCGGTGCTTGGAGATTAGGAAGGAAAATCAGTTTCCAGCCTGTCCCTGTGATTGCTTAAAGCCACCCATGCCCTGGATTTGAACCAGAGCCCCAAAGGGTGAGAGGCTCCGTCTCTCCCTGCCAATCCCCAGAGGATGCAGCTGCTCCCAACACGGATTTGTGACAAATCCTGCCCCGAGGGCAGCAGCCTCTGCTTTCCTTCCTCTGATCATCGATGGCAATTTAAAGATTTCCTTTTCTTTCCACTCCTCCCGTGCCCATTGCACCCTTCTGCCTTCTGCCATCTAAATCCAACTAAATCTTCTGAGAGGAGATTAACAACTGGTAGATTTGAAACAGCACAAACCAAGGTGGGTGCTCACATTCCAAGGGATTTTCCCCCACAGTTCCTTGATAGACAAAGAAGTCCTGAGCTTAATCTGCTTCTTCAAAGGAAGATTCAAAACACATCTGACCAAAAAATGCAAATATCCTTGAGCAGGGCGTTTTCCTGTTGATTCTAACCCTGACCAACCTCTGCCACAGGATCACCATCCCCTGCTCTGCTCTTCCTGGCATTCCCTGCTCCACCTTCCTTTTCTTGCTGCAAAATCCTAATAGACTTCAGGAGGATTTGTTCCAGAGCAGCATCAGTTGAGCTTTTCCACCCTTTGACCTGGGTTCTGCTGCACCTCAATTCACAGCCACGCTGTACTGCAGGGGTAAAGCTGTTGCAGGGTGTTCCTGGTTTATGGTGTGTTTTATTATTGCCCAGGTTAATGGTTTGGTCCAAATCACACTCTCCCACCCACCCTGTCAATCTACCCCGAATTCCCTGTCAATCCTATTTTGTGCCAACCCCCTGCTTGGAATTCCCCTTCTGAAATCCCCTAAAATTTGATGTCCCATTAGTCCATGTGTCCCAATTTCCCCCCTTACCTCCCTCACTGGACGATGCTTTTGTGAACCCTGCCTTTACCCCTCCCCAGAATTTCTCCAATTTGCTGATGATCTGTACCCTCCCCATGAACCTCCCCCCATATTCCAGCTGTTGCACCCTTCCAATTTTGAATCCCCCAGGGTAATAAATCCTTTTTATCCTACACAAAAGGCCTCCCCCTCCTTTGAACTCAATCTGACAGCCAGCAAGGCCATGGAGCCATAGCCTGAGCCACATCTGGGCTCCTTTTCCTGGGGTGTGACCCACTCTGGGAGTGATGAAGTGAGTGCAGCTCTGGCTGTTTCATCATAAAGCAGCTCCAGGATGTCCCTGTGTGTGGCTCTAGAGGCAGGCACGGCACACAGACAGACACACGGCATTTCAGAAGGCAAACATTCTGTTTATTACAACAGCACGCTGGCTTTTAATCCCTCTGCACAATTTACACTTTCTTCATTGGCTACAATTAGTCAGCAAAACGTTAATTGGTGCAAAATATCTACGCCTCTCTTTTCCACAAAACTTTTCTAAAAATACTTTTCCCTGTGCAGGTTTCTTCTTGCTTATCTTCTCCTTTTCCTCTTCTTGGTGTCCAGGCCGGCAGCCTCGGTCAGAGAATCCTTCTCCCAACAAACCTCATTCATTAACCCTCTCCAGCCCACAGACCAGCTGAGGGTCGGACTGTACGTGTGGAATTTGGAATTGCTGCAGGGTTGTTGGATGTTTGCAGCTCTTTGTGCTCTTTGTTTGTGCTCTCTGCTCAGCGCTTTCGTGGAGGAGAACATGAAGAACAAGGGCAGAGCGTGGCTGTGGTGCTGCCCAGCTCTGTCCTGTCCCTCTGTTTGCTGGCACTTTCTGAGGTGTTTAAAAAACAGAGACAAGGTGATCACCAGCTGACTGTTAATTAATGCAAATACACGTGTCTGCCTTGGCTCCATCCTCCAAGATCCCTTCAGTTCCCCGTGTAACTCTCCTCTTGCATGTTTTCCAAATTTTATGATCTCTTCAGAGCCAGTATTCTTTAAAACAGGATTTAAACCACGACGTTACCTTCGTGTTTAATTTCTTGTGAAAATGTTCTTGTGAAAGAAGCAGCAAAAATGGCAGTGGTGTCAGGCAGCTGCCAGGATTTCTTTGGGAATGTTCAGACAAAGGGGACGTTACAATGTGTGCAAAGACTCTCTGTCATTGTCCTATTGATTTTAGGTTCCCTGCCATGCTCAGTGCAGCTGAGGAGTGGGGGCTTCCAGAAGGGGCTGCTGATCTCAGGGCTTTATTTTGGGTTTGGCAGCCCAGCCTGGAATAATTTACAGGAGTGAGGTTTGAACTTGGGGCTGTCCTCACTTTTCTGCCCACGGTGTTTATTTGTGGGTGGCTGAAACCAGGTAAGGTCAAATCTCGATCTGTCCCCAAGATCCCTGTAGATAATTTAGACATTAATCAAGCCCTGTGCCCTCTCCTTCCCTTCCTGAGCATTCCTGACCTGGGATCAGCGTGGGGAAGCAAATAAGGACAAGTGGGAATGTTTTCAACAGCCCAGCATCCCCACTCTGCCAATCTGATTTATCCCTCCCCTGCCCATCCCTCTGCTGAAAGTTCACACTTGGAGACAACAGAAACTTGGGAGATTTTCCTTCAAAGTTTTGTCTGAGCAGAGCAGGAACACCTTCCCTTGTTCTCCCCTGTCTCAGATCAATATAATGACCTTCACCAGAGCTGTAATTGCATTGGGCAGGGATGCATCAAACCTCAGAATATCTGATTTGTCCTCAACCTGAGGTGAGGACTCTCAGTGTATTTTTTTTTTTTTCTCCCCAGCCCTCTGCAAGTGTAATTCAGTTTAAATCTGCGGGGATCGCTCTGAGATTGCTCTCATAAAGGAGGTGGATTAATATCCCTCCTGTCCTTGGCTTTACTGCAGACAGTGGCAACGAGGGGCCTAATTAGTGTGATTGGGTTGGTGCTTATGGAGGTTGCTCCAAGAGAAACTGGACTGACACCATGAAACTCATTAAACTCAGCTCTTCCAGCAGCGTGGCTTTATGTGGAAGAGAAAAGAAATCCAGCAAGAGGGAAGTCAAAGCAGAATCCTCATCAGAGTAATTAGTGCGAGTCATTATTTCCTAGAAGCCTCAAAAGGGCACATTTATTGTGAGGAGATGCCAAGGGCATGGCTGGATGGAGCTGCCTTGGGAGGGGAGGGAGGGGAGGAAGGGGAGGAAGGGGAGGAAGGGGAGGAAGGGGAGGAAGGGGAGGAAGGCTTTGCCCACGTTCCCTGTGAGGTGCTGGCTGATCCCATTAACTCAGCACAGCTAATCCCCTTTCACGGTGCTCACTCCCTGCCATTGTCTTCATCTGGCTCCTCATTTCCCTCCTGGAATTCTTCTGCCGTTCCAAGGTTTAGTGAGCAGGAGCTGAGGAAGGGACAAGCCCTGCCTGGAGTGTGGCAGTGCTCCTGGAAGGAACAGGAGCTGCTGGTAGGTCTGAGTGTCTCCAATAAATCTTTCTGCTGCTGCTGCTGCTGCTGGATCTCCTCAGAGTATCCGTGTTCCCATTCCTGGAACCCATCACGTTCTTTCCTGCTGGAGCTGGAATGTGCTGCCTCAGTCAACATTAACAATCAGCTCTGCCAGCAAACTCCCTGCACTTGGAATGACTGAAGGAGAAAAGGACATCATGGAATAGAGGAGGGAAATGGTTTTCCAAAGCCCTGGGATGCATTCCTGGGCCCCCCCATTGCAATTCCAGTGTTGGGGTCGTGTGGGGTCACCCCTGACTCAGTTCTGACCTTTCAGGTTGTGAGCACACCCTTCAGAACCTCCTGCTCTGGTCTCTGGCCACAATTCCTCATGGATGGGCCTTTTCTGGGCCCAATTTTCAGCTGCCAGAGGAGCTGTGGCTGCCCCTGGATCCCTGGAAGTGTCCAAGGCCAGGCTGGATGGGTTTGGAGCACCCTGGGATTGTGGATGATGTCCCTGCCCATGGCAGGGGTGGAATTACAGGAACTCTAAGGTCCCTTGCCACCCAAACCATTCCATGAGATCTGATTTCCATGATATTGCTAGAAACAGGTTGGGAGTTGAGTTATTGGGGAAGGAGGGGTCGGTTTGGGGTTTTAGGGGTGATTAATCTCAGAGTTTTTTTAAATAATAAAAGATATTTATTGCATTACTCTAAATTGCCCTTCTTTATCAATACAACAAAGAGGGCAAAAGTTTCATTGTGGAAAGATGATTCTTTTTATTTATGGATTTATTTTCCCTCTCTTTGGACCCTCCCCAGCAGTGCAGTGCAAGCAATTGATGCCAAAGTGAGGGAAACAAATAACTCAGCGATGCCACGGGGATGATGCCTGGTTTAAAGCTCATTTGTCAGGCAGTGTCTGCCTCTTAAAACCTTCCTTTGTTATGGAGAGCAGAGATGCTGCAAATGCAACCTGATTGCAGCTGGAAAAGATGGAAGGGCTTCGTTGTGACCTGCAGACAAAATGTGTCAAACGAGACCTTTCAGCGTGGAGAGGCCCCGAGCTCTTAATGAAATCTGTCAGGTACAGATGAATGGTTAACCTGCCTTTCATTCTCCCAGCTTATTAAAATCATTAAAAGCCAGCAATAATTATGATCTTTTCTGACTGCTGTATTTATGTCAGCCCCAGGGGTCTCGTGCCTGCAGAAGGATTCTGCTCGGATGGGAATCATTGCAGAAAGTCACTGGATGGGAAACTGGAGATTTTTTATCTTTGCTGTCCTTCTCAAGTGCAGGATCTGACCTGTAGAACACAAACAGGTGATTTTTTGCGAATTTTTTTTTTTTTTTTTTGATTTATCAATCAGGAATTGAAAATGAAATCAGATTTTATTCTAAACGGAGCAGTTCCTGATCCTCTGCCATGTGAGACAACCCAGGGATGTGCACAGGACTGAGGGGAGGTGCTGGTCTGCATCTTTTAAACCAATGCACCCCTCACAATGACGTGATGTCATTTATTCTCTATTTTTTGGCCCGTGGGTATCTCCTCATGTCTTTTCTCCTTCTTTTTCTTTTTAACAAATGACATCCCTGAGAATTCCTGACGTTCCTCTGCTTTTTCACACGGGTTGGGTTTGTTCACACAGGTATTTCTGGAAGTCTTGGTGTCACTGCTGTGGTTGTGGCTGTGAATTTTGAGGGCTTTGCTGAGTTTCATTGATTTTTACTAACACTGCTGCACTTGGGTGATCTATTCCAGAGGCCTCAAATTTAAGGCCTGACCCAGGTTTGTACTGAAGGAAATTTCAACAGTGGCAAAAGGATTTTTTTATACTCAGCACTGGAGACATTTTTCTACTCATGTAGCTCACAGAACTGAGCGTGATGGAGCTAATTTCTCAAAACTGAAAATACAGACTGACATGGAAATCCATAGAAAGAAATCCATAGAAAGATTCCTGTTTGTTTTGTATTAAATCCAAAAATCGCTTTTATTCCTGAGTTGCTGTTTGAGCTCGTCCTTGCTGTCCAGGGAGTCAAAGAATTTAATATCAGCTCTGGGGGTCTGACAGATTTTGGGGGGAAAGGGGGAGCTGATTCCCACGAAAGTCCCTGTCTGGGACTGCCATAACAGGCATTGACAAAGCAATCAGTGGAATTCTCCTTCAGCACAGATTATGCTGTAAAAGCAAAAAAAAAACCAAAACCCCAGCATTGATTTGGGTTTGTAATAAGATGACAAGTCTGTAATGATCAGCGGCTTCAGAGATTACAGAAATGTACTTTTCATTTCTCTGACACCATGTCAATACCTTTTCCAGCTGTTCTGAACACCCTGAGAGGTTTTATCTTAAAATCTGGGCTTGAGAAAGATAAACGAGAGAAAAGGTTGATCTGCCATTGAAATGGTGTCACTTCTGAATCCTTTTGTGCTTGATAAAATAGATTTTATAAAGTGTTATAAAGTACAAATGGGGTCAGGGAAGAACCTTTTGCTCCACTTCAGGTTGACCTAAGCCCTATGTTTGGGTGATTTTCAGAGCACAACATTCACGAGGTTTTGGGTTGTGAGGTGAGTTTTCCTCATATTGTGCCTCGCCAGAATTTTTGCCATCTTTTTTGAAAAAAAAAATTCAATGCTTTTAATGATCTTTTCCAACCTGAGCAAATCCACGGTGAGGCTGGTGTGGCCTGCTCACAGCCAAATCCATCCCATGTGGGTAAAACAGGCTGAAGGGAAGGCAGTGGGGCTGTGGAATGCTTTCTATTCCTTTGATCCCATCAATTATTGATCAGCCTTTCAGCAGTGATCATCTGAAAGCGATGTTTTACACCCCAGCACGTGCCAGAGGGATCTGTAGTAACCCAGCTGGAATTTCTAAACAGATTAAGCCCACAAACGCTGGTAACACTGGCAGAATTTGATTATTTTTAGCCCTTTTTTGGGGGCTAAAATAGGGATTTGCGTGATTTGCTCCCATCTCTGGTGGTGTAACACAGACTGGCCCGTTTGTTCCTTTGGCTGGCCACTCTCAGTTCCCCTGGCACTGGATTTACTCTGGGTACACATTAATGGCACTGAACTCCGGGCTGGATTCCCCAGCAGAATTCCCTCTGCAAACACTGGAGCTGCTCTGCCAGCTCCCCTCTCCTGCCCATGGGGCACACAAACCCTTCCTGTCCCTCTCTCTCTGCCGAAGCCCCGTGGATTTTGGGGGAATTTCGCTGAAATCCAGGCGTTTGTTTTGTGTTCATGTCACACGCTGTTTCTGCCACAGTCGCTCTCCTTCCCCCCTGGGCGAGCAGCACACGGAATAAAAGGAGCTTGTGTGAGATTTGGCTCGGCAGCCTCAGCTCTGCCTCTGTGCCAAAGCCCTGCAAGCTGCAGCAGCCCCCTGAGCTCAGAGCTGCTTTTCTTCTGCTCTTTTAACTTTTTTTAACTCTTTCTGAGCCTCTGGCAAGGGCAGGGCATGAGGAGGCTCCGGGCAGAGGCACCCAGTGCTCCCAGTAAGAGAGCAGCACTGGGGGAGATGGAGACACCCAGGAGCAGCCAAGGGTGGTGGAATTCCCCAAAGGGAAAATGAAAGAAGGGAAATTGGGAAGGGATCCTTCCCTGGGAGGGTGTGGAGGGGCTGGGATGGAATTCCCAGATTTGCTGTGGCTGCCCCTGGATCCCTGGAAGTGTCCCAGGCCAGGCTGGAGCCCCCTGGGACAGTGGGAGGGGTCCCTGCCATGGCAGGGGTGGGATGGGATGGTTTTAGGGTCTCTTCCAACCCAAACCATTCCAGGATTCTTTGATTTGATTTTCCCATCTCTCTGTGGGTGCTGCAGGAACAGCCCTGGGCTCTGGGAATTTTCTGGGCAGGAGGGACAGGACACAGGGAATGGCTTCAAACTGACAGAGGGCAGGGATGGATGGGATATTGGGAAGGAATTCCTGGCTGGGATGGAATTCCCAGATTTGCTGTGGCTGCCCCTGGATCCCTGGCAGTGTCCCAGGCCAGGCTGGAGCCCCCTGGGACAGTGGGAGGGGTCCCTGCCATGGCAGGGGTGGCTCTGGGTGGGATTTCAGGTCCCTTCCCACCCAAACAACTCCAGAATTCCAGGATTCCATGAAAAGCAAACTCTGGGCTGATTACACTGACCTGGGGAGGATTTTTTTTTCTGTGCTTGCACCAATCCCTGTCCCTGTGGTTCTTTCTCACAGAAACATCCACAACTGGGAGGTTTTGCTTTGTGTGGCTCGAGTGCCTTGTTGGAGCATGGTAATAATGGTCAGCTGCTCATAAATTACCTGTGCTGGGCTTTAGGGCCTAAATTTAACTGAAACTCGCTCCCAGATCTCTTGGGATTGCAGTTTCTCAGTCAGTCAGGCTCCTCAGAGGGTGCTGGGCACTGCCCAGGGAATGGGCACAGCCCGAGGCTGCCAGAGCTCCAGCAGGGTTTGGATGCCCAGGCTGGGATTTTGGGGTGTCTGTGCAGGGCAGGGGTGGGTCAGAGATCCCTGTGGGTCCCTCCCAGCTCAGGATATTCCATGATTTGATGATTCTGTGAGGTTTTTCAAACAGCTCCCCTTGTACCCCTGCTGCCTTTCCTTCTCCTCCTGGATGTCAGAGGAGCCTTCAGCCAGCCCAGGCTCAGCTCTGGTGCCTCCTGTCACTCCAGGGAGCACCCAAATCCCTGCCAGCACCTCCTGATGGAAGGAATTCCCTTTCCTGTCCCCAAAGGTGAATAAAACTAAACTCATACCAGCATTTTCCAGGACACCAAAAGCTGTTGTCTCTTTCTAGGACACCAAGCTGACTGCCAGCATCCATGGGAATTTCTTCCTGCACAACGACTTTAAAATCCATGCTGCAGTTCCCCTGAAAGGAGCCCTCTTGTCTCTCTCTTTCCTTGAGAACCGAATTTGGTTTGCAAGGAGAGGGGCCCTGTGGCAATGGCAGAGCTGCAGGAGGGCTGGCAGCAACCCCTGGCTTCCCTACAGGATTTGTGGCCTTGGGCCACTCACTTGGTGCTTGTGCCTTTTTTTAATGTGTATATTTTAATATAAAAACACGACCAGCCTTCCCAGGGCCTGCTCCTGGCTCTGCCTTCCCACATTTCCTGGAGCTTTTCTGGAACCCTTCTCACCCAGCAGATGAAGCAGAACTTGGCAGAAGGAAGAGGCAGAAAATTGTGAACTCTGCATTGGAACCAAACCCGGGACATTTCATGGAATCATGGAATGGTTTGGGTGGGAAGGGACCCTCAGGTGCTCCAGTTCCAACCCCTGCCATGGGCAGGGACAGGTCCCACTGCTCCAGCCTGGCCCTGGACACTTCCAGGGATCCAGGGGCAGCCCCAGAAAATCTGGGAATTCCATCCCAGCCCCACAATTAATTGACAGCACTTTGCCTGGTCTGGAGCTCAGTGGAAGCAGTGACTTTGGTGTTATCACCTGGGGTGGGAGATTAAATATTTTCATTAAGTCTGGAGTCTTTTCCACTCCTAAAAGCATTTCTGTAGCACTGTTTACTAAGCACAATCATTTGGCTGTTGATGTTTTTATAAAAATGAAGAAAAGGTCTCCCTTTTCTAATGCTGTGAACACTCATTGCCTTTTCCTTCCTGCAATGACAACAGGAGAATTGCCCTTAATTAAAATAACACAAAGCAATGAGAATTCTTGGGAAAAAAAATATTCATGGTGGGGGAGGAGAAATGGTAGGGGATGAAACAGATTTTTTTGCATGAGCTGTAATGAAATACTTGGGACCAAGCCTGTTTACAGCAGCCAAGCTTTTCCTTTTCCTTTTCCTTTTCCTTTTCCTTTTCCTTTTCCTTTTCCTTTTTCCTTTTCCTTTTCCTTTTCCTTTTCCTTTTCCTTTTCCTTTTCCTTTTTCCTTTTCCTTTTCCTTTTTCCTTTTCCTTTTCCTTTTTCCTTTTCCTTTTTCCTTTTCCTTTTCATTTTCCTTTTCCTTTTCCTTTTCCTTTTCCTTTTCCTTTTCCTTCTCCTTCTCCTTCTCCTTCTCCTTCTCCTTCTCCTTCTCCTTCCCCTTCCTGTTTCATAAAATCCCAAAATAGTTTGGCTTGGAAGTGATCCTAAAGCTCCCTCAGTTCAATCCCCTCATCCATATCCATCTCCCATATTCCCATTTTTTTTTTTGAGATACAGACACAGAATGTCAAATCCCTGGGAAAATGCATGCCTGGTTTGTTGTTTTTTTTTTTTTTTTTCCTTAAAAAGTCCATAGCATTGAGCTCCCTTTAATTAATTTTACAAGATGATAAATCGACAGCATTAGGACATCAGAAAGCCCATCCAGCAGAACTTTTATGGGAATAATTTGTAAATCTGCTGCTTGTAAAATATTAAAGAAAAGCTGTGGTTAAAAGTTGAGTTTGCTGCATATTGACAAGGACTGGCCTTAAAATGGGAAAACACAGAGTGAGTCTGGTGGAACCTGGGTTTGGGGACTCTGGAGGAGCTGAAGGGCTGCTCTGGGTGGGCAAAAACATTTTCATGGATTTCCTGGAATCCTGGAATGGTTTGGCTTGGAAGGACCATAAATCCCACCCAGAGCCACCCCTGCCATGGCAGGGACCCCTCCCACTGTCCCAGGGGGCTCCA
Organism: Sturnus vulgaris; assembly: GCF_001447265.1. The sequence goes on along the minus strand of NW_014650660.1, from coordinate 580,935 downwards.
GCCTGGCCTGGGACACTTCCAGGGATCCAGGGGCAGCCACAGCAAATCTGGGAATTCCATCCCAGCCAGGAATTCCTTCCCAAAATCCCATCCAGCCCTGCCCTCTGGCCATGGGAAGCCATTCCCCCTCTACTTTGCTTCTGGGTTGTGCCTTCTTGGGATTCTTCTAAACTCCAACAAGTTTTATAACAAATGATATTTTCACTCATTTTTTCCTTGAAAAAATGTTGTCCTGAAATGCTAAATTTATATATGTATTTTTTTCTTAATTATTATTTTTAAATAGGGCTGCACATAAACTTTTCATTTGGTTCATTTGGGGAAAAAAATATGGCTGACCTAAATAGCAAAAAATACCTTTGATCTTGCAGAGATTGAACTGTTAGCAGAAATTAATGACTGAAAAATGGACACGTGTGGCATCCCTCCAGAGAATAAAACACAGCTCTGAATCAAAGAATCCCAGTGCAGGAGAAAGCAGCTCCCCACAAAGCTCATGATTTTAAACAAAATAATTGGAATTTTAAAGAGGGCTCCACAGGAGGGGACTGACCAGGCTGGGCCAGAGTTCTACAGATGAAAATTCTCCATCGTGTGTTGTTTGTTCCTCAGTTTGGGTTCTGGGGGAGT
>NW_014650660.1:555209-568267 GCF_001447265.1 Sturnus vulgaris | reverse complement strand
CAAACTGGGAGAGCAGCAGCTCACACTGGGTGTGGAGTTTGGAGTTACACACTAAAGAGCTGCAGGGTTACAGATGGATGGAAAACACAAAAGCTGAAATGCTGGGGGATCAGAACAATCCCAATTTCCCACCCATTTCTCCCAGCAGAGCTGCTCCATCCCTCTGACCATCCTGGAGCCTCCTCTGGCCTGGCCCCAGCAGCTCCAGCTCTGCAGGTGTGGTCTCACCTGAGCAGGACACAGGGGCACAATCCCCCCCCTGACTTTGTGGAGAAGTTTCCTGGTATTCCATCACTTTCTGGATATCCAAACTCCCTGCTGCCATTAAGCCCTGCCCCAGGACAGTGATTTGGTTCCGTGTGGCTGCAGGACAAAGGTTTGTCACAGCTGACCTGCCTGAATCCTGCCACCTCATTAAACAGCAGCAGCCAATAAATCCTTTTTTTTAATAGTCCCTTGAATTTTTAAATCTTGAAATTGCTAATGCCCAGGCTGGGGATGTATGGAAATGGATATTTCAAAACTGGGCCCTAACTTTAAGCAGGGTGATTTGGATAAATGATTTCACTTTTCTTCCACCTTTTAATTAAAAGCGCTGTGGCGTGGGCTGTGTGCTCCAACACCTTCCTTTAATAAATGGCATTAGCTGTCATTAACTTCCAGGGGACTACTCCAGATTAACTCTCTCCTTTCTGGGAGTTCCTCAGCCCTTTTCCATGTGGGAACAGCAGCTTTTTTTTTTTGCCTTTTCCCCCCCTCTCTATCCTGCATCAGTATGAGCTGCAAACCCGGGGGCTTCTCCATCCTAAGCGCAGATAATGAGCCCGATATTAATTCCACTCCAGCTGCTGCAGGCATGTAAATGAAGCTTTCATGTGTCCAGCCAAGCAGCCCTGAGCCTCGCCCAGCAGCAGGAGCAGGCAGGGAGGTGAGGAGGGAAGGACAGGCCAGGCTGCAGCCGCCTGCAATTCCAAGGTCTGGAATTCCAATTCCCTGCCTGGGTCAATGCCGCTGTTTTCTGCAGAATTAATTGTCGTGGGGACACTTCTCCTCTTCCCCCACCCGCTGGGATTGGCCACCATTGACCTTTTAACACCAAGCCGGACCCACGAGCCCCTCCCAAATATTTTAAAATATTTTACCACGTTGGCTTTGGTCTCCTAAAGCTGTGTCCTCATCGTGCACGGGCTAATTAGTCCTGTGTCTCAGCAAACCTAATTAATCCAGACCCACTCCCGAGCTGCTGTGACCCTGTGAGTCCTGGCAGGATCCAGCTCATGGCTGATGTGACCCCAGTGTCTCTTGCTGGTGTTTTCACAGCCATGCCCTAAGAAATCTCCTGCTCTGGGAGCTGTGTGGGGTGGAAAGGAAATATTGACTCTCTGTATGGCCTCTTGTAATCCATTTCTGTTTTACCAACTTGCAGAGGCTTCACGGAGCTCTAGGAGGGAAATAATTGGTTTTTAGATCAGGTTTTGTCTGTTATGGTGCAGTAAGGAATTGTCTGTGGTTCTAACAGCAGGAGGATGGATAACTCCGTGCTGCTGTGGGAAACAAAACCCATTCCCCACATCCCTGCCATTCCCACTGCTCCTGGGGCAGCACCGTGGGGGAATGGCCTTGGACTGGGGGGCAGTTTAAGCAGAGGTGAAGGAAAGCAGAGTTTGATTTGCTGGGTGGGGGCTCAAAGGAAAGCAGAGTTTGATTTGCTGGGTGGGGGCTCAAAGGAAAGCAGAGTTTGATTTGCTGGGTGGGGGCTCAAAGGAAAGCAGAGTTTAATTTGCTGGGTGGGGGCCCAAAGGAAAGCAATGTGTGCTGACAAATGTGATCTCTGTGAGCTCAGGGGGTCCCTGATTTCAGGTTTGGGGTCCCTGATTTCAGGTTTGGGGTCCCTGATTTCAGGTTTGGGGTCTCCAGGGGAGCAGCTGGGGAGGAAATGCAGCTTGAGCAGCTTCTTGGGTCCTGTGAGAGGTTCAGAGGTGCAGGATGGCACCTGAATCAAGGTTTGTGTTGGTGCAGCCCCAAGGAGCTGAACATCAGCAGGTTTTATTGGGATCTTCTCAAATAAAAGCTTTGGAGTCTATAAATCCCTGTTCCATTGAGTTAAGGCAGAAATAAGCAAGGAATCCAGATTTGCTGTGGCTGCCCCTGGATCCCTGGAATGTCCCAGGCCAGGCTGGAGCCCCCTGGGACAGTGGGAGGGGTCCCTGCCATGGCAGGGGTGGCTCTGATGGGATTTCAGGTCCTTTCCAACCCAAACCATTCCAGGATTTTGTGATTTGTCCTGATCTTTGATGATGCTGGAATCCAGGTGCCCATTTTCTTCAGCTCTGTGTTCCTCAGTTATTCGGGTGATGGAGCTGTTCAAATTTATTGGAAGAGTCGTGGGGAGGGATGCAAGGAATCACCTCAGAGTTCTGGGGCTGCATTTGAAAGCCCAAAAGAGATTCCTCACCATTATTGTCAGAAAATAAAAGAGCTCAAGCAAATTTTGCCAAAGTGGTTGTGGGACAATTAGGAGATAACACCAAAAAAGTGAGTGCCTGGAAAAATGTATGTGGGAGAGACCAAAGCAGGTCCTGAGGAGCTGTTTCAGTGTGTGCAGAGATGATGGAGATAAAGACAAAATTCTGCTTCTGATTTTATGAAAAGCCCATCAAACACATTGCAGTTGTGATGGGCACATCCAACCTCTGATGTAAATAAAGGTGGTAACAGGAAATATTTCCTTATTACAGGCTCTGGAGCACCTGTAATTACACTTCAGTAATAGACTAAAGCAGTCTTCTCAATAGAATAAATAGAAATTTTTATAAATTGAGAAAACATTATTTACTTACTGGATTTTGCTCACTGTCAAAGAGCTTTTTCCTGGATTTTTTTCTGCAGTGGTGCTGGATTTGGTTCCACGTGAGGAGGAGACCCAGGTTAGACATTTCTCACTATGATTCTTTCTTTGCTGTGATTAAATTCAAGGATTTCACTGACAAACCAGAATTTCTGGGGGCCACAAAGGTCACGGGGCCACTTCCTCCTGCTGGGGGACATCTCCCAAGGTTCCCACCCTGCCAGAACCCAAACCCAAGGGAAAATCCTGGTCCCAGGAGGAGGCAAGGTGGGGACAGACAGGGGAGGGGATTTGTCAGAGCACAGCCAGAAATAGAATCCGAATTTCCAGGTTCATCCCACGCTGTCTGCTGAGGGATTTGATTTTTCACTGGGTGTTTTCTCATCCGTTATTTCCTGATTTTTTTTTTTCCATCCAAGTGTAGGTCAGCATTTTTAGGGCGTTCATCTTCACAACTGAATATCAATATCCAATATTTATGGAGAATTTCCTATAGTGGATCCTTGTGGGTTTTTCCCCCTTAAGGCCTTTCTTGCTGAGAATAATCATGGATCATTCTCATTCCATGGGAAAATTTAATCCCAAATGATGAGCTGGATAAAAATCTGCTAGGATGGGATGTCCTGTAATCTACCTGTCCTTGGAGAGCCTGTACTTGTACAGAATGGAGGAATTCTGCAGATAAATAAGAAAATATTTTCATTTATCGAGTTAGAATTAAAAATAGGTACTGTCTGGTAGGTTTTCCAACAGTCTGACAAGTTTTTTTGCATGTTAAAATTCCCTTTACACATTTTATGCATCCCATCGAAAGGGCCTCAGTCAAGATAACCCCTTACAACTTGCCCAGGTCTTATAAAGCAAAAACCAGGATTTGAGAAAATGACTGAAAATGAGTAATTGGCCTCTTGAGTATAAATGCAGTCTGTTTCTAAAGGACATTTGCTTGTGTTAAAATCAACCTTTCTCCTCAGCTAAAGAACAGATATTTTTGTGGCCCTAAAGAAGTGATTGCCAGAGTTGTTTGTGTCACAATAATTTATTAATCTGGAAAGATGAAGACACTGCCCAGAGGTCGTGGCTGACCCGGTAATGAGACCATCAAGCATCCCCATCAATAATTAACCCAAGACACATTACTGGGGAACTTTTATCAGCTCCCCTTCCTCGGGCACCTCCAGCTCCTTCATTATCTGCACATTTGTATGGTGGGAGATTCCCAAAGGCAGAGCTGCACCTGGAATATCTGGGGATGATTCCCAGCACTGAATACTGCACCTGAAATTCCATGGGAATGTCTGGGGCTGATTCCCAGCACTGAATACCCCACCTGAAATTCCATGGGAATGTCTGGGGCTGATTCCCAGCACTGCACCTGAAATTCCATGGGAATGTCTGGGGCTGATTCCCAAAAATGCACCTGAAATTCCATGGGAATGCCTGGGGCTGATTCCCAACACTGAATACCCCACCTGAAATTCCATGGGAATGTCTGGGGCTGATTCCCAACACTGAATATTGCACCTGAAATTCCATGGGAATGCCTGGGGCTGATTCCCAACACTGAATATTGCACCTGAAATTCCATGGGAATGTCTGGGGCTGATTCCCAAAAATGCACCTGAAATTCCATGGGAATGTCTGGGGCTGATTCCCAACACTGCACCTGAAATTCCATGGGAATGTTTGGGGCTGATTCCCAAAAATGCACCTGAATTTCCATGAGAATATTTGGGGCTGATTCCCACCATTCTGCACCTGAAATTCTATGAGAATATTTGGGGCTGATTCCCAACACTGCACCTGAAATTCCATGGGAATGTTTGGGGTTGGAGCATTCAGAGCATCCATCCTCCTGATTCCCGAATATTTAAAAAAAATGAATCCTCTACAGCCTCTTTGGATGAGCTCCCTCACAATAAAAAGCTTTTATCTCAGTTTAAAAACCATTTCCAGGTTTCAGTGTGTGCCCATCACCTCCTGACCTGGCTCTGGGCAGCTCAGGGGCTCTGACTTGGACACCTCTGCTCCTTCTGAGCAGGTGTTTGGATGAGATTCCCCTGATCCTTCTCTTCCTGAGGCTAAATCCTCCCACCTCTCCTTGCCTGATGTGCTCCTGATTTGATCTCATTCTCTATCCACATTTCTAGTTTCAAGCAGAAAGGAAAAATTAAAATTTACCTGGTCTGTAGCTAAAATTTGAAGAAGGATGGATTTGTTTTCCTCTCTCCACCCCTGGGAATGCAGAGCTCTTGGGAAAAGATTTGTGAAACGCTCAGCACAGGATAGGAATTGGGAATTGTGCATCCTGGCAGTGGGGGAGGTTTGGGAAAGGGAGTGATTTGGGATTTCAGAGCCCTGCTGAAGTTGTTGTGTGACCCCTCAGAGTCAGTGCCTCCTGTTAGCAAAGATGATGATCACCATGTTTACCTGAAAGGCATAATTAATCTGAAGTTAATTGAGTAATTCTGTATTTAATCTGTTATAACAGAGAATTCTATTGACTTCCTGAACCAATCAATTTTGCTCTCTCTCTGTCTCAGACTGTTTTGGGTCTTCACTGTGGTTTTTAAGTGTTGTCCAAACCCAGTCTGGCTTCACCTGCAGCAGATCCAGCAGCTCCCTGCATCCCCCAGGGAGAGGAGAGATGTGCAATTCCTGAGGGATTTGTCAGTCTATCCCATAACATCACCAAGATTAAAAAAAAAAAACATGTTGGAAAAGTCCAGCAAATACCTTTTCACCCCCATTAAACACACCCAGTACCTAAACAATTGCAATTGATTTTGTCTGCTCTGGCAAACACGAATTATCCCATAATTATCCCAGCTCCCTGCCTTGTTTTCCAAGTGGGAAAACGCTGACATTGCCATGCAAACAAGAGAATTTGGAGGTGTAGGAAAGGTGGGGTTCTCCCTGCTCGGCAGGAAGTGCAGCCACTGCAATTAATTGTTGCCCTTAGAGCTTATTTAGCACCCTGCAAGCCCAAAATTAAATAAAATTCCTTTTATTTTTGCTTTTGCTTGTGGTTTCTGCTAAATGGCTGCTTCAGGGGTCAGCAGTGCCCGGCCCTCAGACTGTGGCATTGTTTGATTTTATCCAAAACAGGCACACACAGCAGAATGCTGAAGGGGCAGGAATTTTTGGCTCCAATCCATTTCTGTACGAGCCAGGCTGGGTGGCTGGGTCCTGGAGATGAATTGTCAATTATCCATTAATTATCAATTTGGGATAACAGGGATTTCCTCCCTGGAGGGGACAGGGATGGGCATCACTGGGACTCTCTTTTCTGGATAAGGTGGTTTATTTTTTAAATGGCTTTATCCCCATTTTCCTCTTCTCTTATATTTTTATATGGCTTGGATTTCCTTTATTTAGTGATTCAACAGCTACTTTGTGTAATTTCCCTTTCTTTACACTTTTGTCCTACAATGTCTCTCTCTGCAGACCCTTTTTCTATTTAATCTTAAAGAATCACATGAAATAAAACAGCCTGGAACTGCACTGTCCAATCTATTTATCCTGCCAGAAACACGAGGCTCATTCCTGGAAGGAGGATGAACCCCCACTTGTCATGGAGAGGGATCAGGAGTGAAAATCCCAACCCCAGGATGTTTCACCTGTGTCCTGAGCTGAAAAGGAGCTGCTCCAAGCATCTCCCCCATCCAGTACACGTCCCATTGTTATTTTAAATTGCAGATTATGTCCTACAAAAGGCTCCTTGGGTAACTCTGAGCAAGCAAAGCCTGATTTGGAAGAGCTGGGTGCCCCTGATGTCGATGGGTGTGAAGGATGCTCAGCCTCTGGACAAGGTTTGAACCTGGCTGGGAGGAGCTGGGATAATGAGAAGTGGCAGGGCAGGAATTCCTGGTGGTGCTCCTGGTGTTTCCTTCACGTGTCAGGTCTCCTGTGAAAACCTTCTCAGCTTTTTTCATGTGGAGTTGATGGTCAGTCCAGGGATTGCAGGAGGTCTCTGCCCTCCTGAGTCCTGAATTGGGGCAGTTGGAATTGGAAGATTCCTCTGAGCAGCATAAAGGGTGGGGTGACAAGGGGGGAAATTTAACAAAGCTTTTCTGAGTTCCTCAACAAATGGAAACCACAGGAAAGATTCACACATATGGTATTCCAGGCTGTGCAGACAAAATCCTTCCATCACACAGGGCTCTTCACTCGATTTTTCACAGACTTTACACAGATTTTACACAGATTTTACACAGATTTTACACAGATTTTACACAGAGCCCAGAGAAGTTCATTGGTTCAATGTTCATTGGTCCTGACTTACACAAATCTTAGTATTTGCTTTCCTGTTGGTGATTGATCCCTCTGCCTTCAATAGTAATTAGGTCCCCATTCTTTGTTCTCTTATTGATCTTTTCCCAGACCAGGTGTCTCTGACCCACCAGGAAGGATTTTGGGACATTGATGTTCATGAATGGTCGCTTATCCCTCTGAGATGTGAAGCTCCTCAGGCCTTGCCCAGGGAACAGAACCTCTTGAAAAGAAACTTTATTCCCTTCCCCCTGGGTGAAGACAGACAAAACCCCCGCTGAAGTTTGTTAAAAACATTCAGGAGTTGTCTCATTTCCAACGGCTGGGCTACAAGAGAGGTGAGCCGTGGGTGGAATGTGAGAAGGCACGGGCTCAGCTCAGCACGTTTGTTGTGACACTCTGGGCACATCAATCCCTTGTGGTTTCAGTTCCTGCTCTGTCACATGGGACTCTCCTGCTGCCTCTGCATCCCTTTAGCTCCCAAATTCTCTGTCTCTGATAGGCAGAGGAACAGCCCTGCTGATGGCATGTCCTGCATCCAGAATGAAACATTGACAGAGAACAACTGCAGCACATCCTGCATCCAGAACAAACACAGCACATCCTGCACCAGAAAAAAACACTGACAGGGCATGAACACAGCACATCCTGCATCCAGAACAAACACAGCACATCCTGCATCCAGAACTAAACACTGACAGGGTATGAACACAGCACATCCTGCATCCAGAATAAAACATTGACAGAACATGAACACAGCACATCCTGCATCCAGAACAAACACAGCACATCCTGCACCAGAAAAAAACACTGACAGGGTATGAACACAGCATGTCCTGCATCCAGAACAAAACACGGACAGAGCACAAGAACTGCATGTCCTGCATCTAGAACAAACACCGTGTTTTAGGTTACAGTGTAAGATACAAGGAAAAGCAAGTTTCTATTACCAGCTGTTCACCCAGCTGGGGTTTGGATCTTTATCTTGCCCACAGCCCATCCTCCCTCCAGGAGATCTCTCCTGTCCATGGCCATGCAGTCCCAGGGCAGGGCTGATCAAATTCCATCATCCCATGGGGAGATGCTCCAGCCAGGGCAGGAGCCGAGCATTTCCTACCCAGATCAAAGGGGAGATTTGGAACAGCAGAGCAGCCTTTTCCCACTGGATCCCAGAGGAAAACCAGAGCCTTGCACATCATCCCTGCAGCTTTGGAGGAAAACTGCACCTTGTGCAGGAGCCCTGCTCCAGCAGAACCACATCTGTCACTGCAGGAGGATGCAGCCACCATGGGATGGGACTGCACCAACCCTGACTGACTGACGGGGGTACCTTGGATTCTCACTCTGCCAGCGTTTCTGTATTATTGCATTTATTTTAATCTTCCTATTAAATTGTATTTCTGACTTGGGATCTCCCAGTGGTTTGCTTTCAAACCAGCACTGACAAGGCAGGAATTCACCCAGGAACCCAGAGGGGTTTGCTGCACTCGGGTTTTAATGCAGCAGCCCAAGGCAGTGGTCATGAATTGTTGACAATTAAACACTTAGCACATGAAGAGCTGGAGATAAGAACTTGGATGTGAGCGCTGTCATCAATAATTCACAGGACATTAGAGCCTCAATGTCAGAAGTTGTACCAAGCACGTCCTGACAGGGTATTAATGAAGCTGCTCCAGCCATTACACGCAAATTGCTAATTTATTCATCATTTACCCGCGGTGGGGAGAGGAGGGGAAAGGAAAACGCAAGGTGTGAGTTCTGCAGCCCTTGGAACAGAGCTGCACTGGGGCTGCCCTGGCAGCAGCTGATCCCTGAGCTGTGGATCTGTTTCATCCCTGGAGAACGAGCACAAATTAAAAGGGAGCAATGAACAGAGCCCAGATAAACTGAGCAGGCCTTATCACCAAATCATCCCCTGCGGCTGAATGCTGACAGAGTGAGGCACTCCTGCAGTGTGAGGATGGGGAAAAAACCTTCTCACTGCCCTAAAAACCCACGCCAAGCTGGTGGTGTTTAATCCCGGGATTTGGGGTGTCACCAGAGCCTGGTTCATGTGTCCCATACCAAAGGCTCTTTGCTCCCTGTGAGAGGGAAGACGTGGTGTCCTTACAGACAATTTGGTGGGTGCAAATGTCTTTGAAATGGGTCTTAATGTCCCTGGTAACTTTGGGCAGCAGGTTGTGGCTCCTGAAAGAGTCGAGGGTCTGCACGAACCTGAATTTCTGAATTTTCGGGTACAACAGTAGGTTGAGGGGGGAATATGTGGCAGCTGGGAGTTTAGGATAAAAGGGAGGCTGGGCCCTCCTAAACCCCAAAACCTCCAAAACCCCTGGGAGATTTTGTGCCCTGCTGACTCTCTCCCTTTATTCGAATAAAGCTGAAGGATTCCTCTGTCTCCTTTTTGGACATAAATCTCTGGCCTTTGTGGGTTTTCCTGACACCTGTAAAAACGCTCATGAGGAGTTAAAAAGCACTGATGAGATATTGCCAAAGCCTGCCCTGCCCCTGCTCTGTGTGCAGGGGAGCAGGGTGGGGACATTTCCTGGGGACTTTCAGTGCCTTCCTGTCCCACTAGTGAGGAAATGTGGGTGAAAACCTCGATGGTTCCCATCAGTTCAGCTCCCACCAGGGTGGTCCTGTCACCAGAGAGGCCAGTGTCACCAGTGTCACCCTCACAGGGCTGTGACAGCCCCTCAGAGCAGAAAACCCCAGAATTGTGGGGCATTTTGGGGGTCAGTAACTGTCCAGTGGGATTCTGGATGGACCTGGCTCATGGTGTCACTTGAGGATTGTCAGGAAAATGAATCCACAAACACCAGAGGTTTATGTCCATAAAGGGGACAGAGGAGTCCTGGAGCTTTATTGGAATAAAGGCAGAGGCCATGGGACATTCCCCTGGGGTCTCTCACATTTTTGGAGGACTCCCCTCCCTTTTTATCCCAATTTCCCTCTCTCTTTCCCCATGGGCTGAGATCATTGAGAGGCCCAGACTTCCCAAACCCCTGATCCCTGAGATTCCCCTCTAATGTCCAACCCTCCCTTTGCATTTTTAATTCTTACAGAATTCATGGTTTTTCCCCATTGCTTCTTCCATCTCTCCATATTCAATTTCACTTCTCACCAAACCTGCACTTTGTTTGTAAAGACAATTTCTCATTCCCCTCAGGATGAAAGAATTGACCACACTGGAGAAGTTCACTGTGTGTGCACTCACCTCCCAGCCTGGCACCACAGAATTCCGGAGGGGTTTGGGTTGGGAGGACCTTGAGTCCCACCCAGAGCCACCCCTGCCATGGCAGGGTCCCCTCCCACTGTGCCAGGCTGCCCCAAGCCCTGTCCAGGAGTGTTTGGAACAGACTGGGCAGGACAGGAGTGACCCGAGAGGATCCCCAAACATTTCCTCCCAGATCATCCCCATCCCCAAATCAGCCCTTCCCAAACCTCCCTGATTTTTGTCCCTGCAAGGCAGAGTCAAAAACTGATTTTCAAGGCAATTTCTGCTGGATCATTGAAAAATATTCTTATTTAGGGAAAGAAAAGAGTTGGATGATCTGAGAGGGGCAGGAAGAGGAACTTGGCCAAAGAGCAGCAGCTCTTTGTGCTCCACCACTGATCCTGTGAGGAGAAGTTACTCAGGGTTGTAAATCCCCAGGGAATCACAGGAAACACAAACGTGTTCTCCTCTCCCATGGGAAATACCAGTTATTGCAAATTTTAAAGTATTTTTGCATGGTTAAAAAGGGGTAGGATGAAAATTCCGAGGGTATTTTATACTGTATGTGTATCTGTGTGGATATATTTTTATATATCCATGCATATGTAAAATATTATAGGTATAAAATATATATTTATAACATATATAATCTATTATAACCTATATTATAGATCATATATTAGATATAATATATATTTATAATAGATATAATATATTACATATAATATATAATGTATTGCATATAATATCTAATATCTAATATATAATATACAATATCTAATATCTAATATCTAATATCTAATATATAATATATAATATATAATATATTATATATTATATATTATATATTATATATAATATATAATATATGATATATAATATATGATATATAATATATAATATATAATATGAACTTGTAAATCTACAAGTCTAGAGCTAATAAATATCTATCAAGATAAATTAATAAACATATAACAGATAAACATAGTATAACATATAGAACATAATATATAAAATACAAATATATAAAAATACATAAAATATTTGTGCACTTATGTAATACTTGTGGGGAAATAGAAATCAATGAATAAATAATGTAAATAAATAAATAAATTTACACACACATTCATATATAAAATAATCACGACTCAAAATCCAACGCTTAACCATGTCCAGACCCATTTTCCTGGAAGAGAATCCCGTTCCCAGGAAATGGAACCAAACCACAAGAAGCTTTTGCATCCTCTTCCTTTCCATGTGTTTTTTAGCTCAGAGTCCCTTATTTAGGCTGGTTAAAACCTCCCCATTTCTCTTCATTTGGCAAATGTTCAAGTGGGTTTGTTTTCCATTTCATCAGAAAATGTAAAATTAAAAAAAAATAATTAAAAAAAAGAGGGGGTGGCATTTGTTGTGCAGAGTGAAAGCTCCCTTGGTTCAGTTCAGCTCCTCAAGTTTTCTGCCTTGGAATTGATGAAATTTTCCATGAGAGCATCACAGGATTTGTAAGGCAGCAAACCGTGTCAGGCTTTTGGTAGGAATGTGAGGATTTTGAGGCTCAGTCCGTGGCAGAAGGAGAGCTCGTGGCTGCAGCTCCTGTAGGATCCCAGGATCTGGGAACAGATCCCTGGAAATGGGTGCAGCTCCTGTGAACTCTGCTCTGCTCACTCCCAGATCTGGCAGAGTTTCAAATGGAACCATCCTGGAGAATTATCAATCCAAGATGGAATAAGTAACTGCACACTTCAGCTTTTACATTTATAAATAATAATAAATATGAATTCCTGCTCCAGTGCTCCTGGCTGTGATGCAGATGGGGTTAACCGAGATTTGGGAGAGGTATTTTCAACATCACTTATGATAATTAAGTTCTGAATCTTGTTTGAGGGAGTTGTGTGTGCTGCTGTCCAATCCAGAATAAAAATAGTGATTAATGATGATATTTTTCATATGCAAATGAATATCTGATCTATAGGTAGCGACAAATTGTCATAACAGAACAAACTAAGCAAGGGTTTTTATTCAGAAGTGAATATTTATGCAGTGTGGGTGCACACGCAGTCTGGATGCAGATATAGGGGAGGACAGGTTGGTTTCTGTGGATTGTTTTGTGGATTATTATTTATTTTCTGGAATGGAGTTGAACTCTTGACCCATCCTGTGTCCCAATCTTTTTCCTGCTCCTTCAGAGGGCTGGATCCTGGGGCTGGCCAGGGGTAGCCCCATCTGGGATGGATTGCAGGGGCAAGCAGTGAGCCAGGAACAAGGAATTAGGATGGAATCAGGGCTGGAATCTGACCTTGAGATTGGTGCAATTTTCATTTTTGGTACAGAGTGGGGTCATCACAGACACCCCCAGAGATCCAGGCTCTGGAATGCTGAGCAGGGAGCTCCTGGGCCACAGTGGGAAATATTATAAATATTTAAAAATTAAATAACACACGATGGTTGGCTCATGGCTGACTTTATAAAGCACTGCCACCATTTTGGCAACTGAAGTGGGATTTGAGCAGAGAGTTGTTCCCCAAATAACTGATGGGGGTGTTAAGCACAGGGAAGGATGAAAATGGCACAAATAATCCAAATTTTAGGAGCTGTTAAAGCTGCCCTCTAAGCAACCCGAGTGTGCCTGAGCCAGAAATGGTCCCTGTGGGATCCTGGACGTGCCCTGAGCATCCAATTCCTTGCAGCTCCTGGGTAAAGAGGCTCCCAGAACCAGCTCAGGGA
>NW_014650660.1:540084-553999 GCF_001447265.1 Sturnus vulgaris | reverse complement strand
CAGTTTAGAATTTGCCCAAGCCAAATAGACAGGTCAGGTGGATTAGAGCGAGCTCAGGCTGGCAAATCCCAAGGGGAGCAGGTGTTTTGTTTGGCGTCTCTGCCCGAAAATCCCGCGCCACAAACATTCCATAATCCAGGGCGGCCGGCGGGGTCTGGCAGGGGAGGACGGTGGGCAAGGCAATGCTGTGTCTTTAATTTTCTTTTGCGAGGGAAGCAAAGTCTGCAGAGCCATGACAGGCTCACTTGTTCAGCCTTTAATGCGCGTTGGGTTTTCTCCAGTGGAGGGCACTCGGTGTTGCACAAACTCCAGCCTCGGCACCCACCAGCTCCGGAGCATCATCGCTCTCTGGAAAGCCTCGGAATTAGACGAGAGCTGCCTCTCAGCACAGCTACAAAACACTTTAAACCCGACCGGCTAAATGGATAAGCCGAGCCTGCGGGGCTGCTAAAGCGGGCTCTGGGCATAGCACGGGCGGCCCTGCGTGCTCCGGGGGAGGATGGATCGCTGTGCCCGGCCATGGCAAGAGGCAGCGCAGGGATGAGGGATGCCAGGCGCCGGCAGAGCTTCGCTCCTTCCTCCCAGACAAGTTGGTTCGCCTCCATCGCCTGCTCCGGCTTTTCTCGCCGATTGCCACTTCACGCCGCCGGCTCTCTGATGACTTCCACAATGGCTCTCAGAGCTTAGAGTCCCTCCCTACCCCCCCACACTCCCCCCATCCTTCGTCCTGCCTTCCCCACCCCCAACCCCTTCCCTATCCTTTCCCTTCCTCATCCCCAAAATTCTCGCCGGTCCTCTCCGGGGAACTTTGTGGGGTTCCTGGTGGGCAAGCTGGATGGCGGCGGGGCGAGTGCCAGCCGGGCTGTGACATGAAGATGCTGCTGGGTTAAAGCAAAGGAACCGGTTTGGAAAAAAAAAAAAAGAGAGAGAGAGAGAGAGGCGAAGGGAAAGGAAAAAACAGCTGGAGGAAGGCGAAGGAGGACGTTATTGATGACAAAAGGATGGGTGAGTGAACTTTTGTGGTTTGTTTGCTGGCACAGCTGCAGCTGTGGGGTGGATTTTGCAGCTGGATTATTCGGCGGTGGCGGGGGGGCAGCGGGAGGCAGCAGCAGCAGCGCGTTCCGCTGCCAGGTGACTCAGACTCACTGTACTTGCCTTTGTATTTTTAGCCCTTGTCCCCCTCTCCAGGCACACGCACACACACCTTTCCTCCTCAGCCGGGGGTGAATTCCTGCCCCGAGCGAGGCCAAGCGATTCCTGCCCCCCGAGCAAAGCCCCTGTGCCCCCCACACCTGCGCGGGCTGTGCCCGGCTCCCCAAATTCCAGCCGGCTTCACCCCCCGATCCCCCGGCACAGCCGGGCTGGCGCTAACACTTCTCAGGATGTGGGAAGCAAAGGGGAGGGAGGGGGGAGTTGTTTCTTGCATAGGTGGTTTTGAAGAGGCTGAAAAGATGCCCCTGGTACCTCTGCTACATTTCCAGCAGTCATTTGCCAGTCGGGTTTTTTGTTTTTTTGGTGTTTTTTTGTTTTTTTTTTTTTTTCCGAGTGTGACAGGTTTATTCCCCTCCTTCCTTCCCCCCTCCCCAGCCCCCGAGTCTGTAACAGCCAGAACATATATCTAGAGCTGGCTGCTGCTGGCAAAGAGGACGGAGCAAAAAAAATGAGGATTTAAATTACAAAATCTACCCATGAAAGTGGAAGGCAGGGGCATTCTAGATCAGGAATCATTTTTTTGCAGATTGCCCCTTGCTTTAAAATTGGATTAAAGACCTGCAGCACTGGGTTGGTTTTGTGTGTGCGTGGCAAATAATAAGGTGATTATTTATCAAGGAGATATGAGCCCTTGAAATATTTCCTGTTGGAAGAATGCATTTTCATTCTCAGCAAGGCTGCAACTCTGGACAGAGGCAGCAGCCCTAAAATTATTCCAGGCGTGCAGATGGGTGTTGGGGATTCTGACACCCCCTCCACGCCCTCTCATAATTATTCAGGATTCTATATATTCAATTATTACATATGTCCTCACATCCAGCGCTGCTGCTGCATGACAAACATGACATCTTAAAGGCAAACCCTGAAAATCAGTCAGGAGAGAGGAATTGAAAGAAAAGCATCCCCCTTTAAACTTTCTGGGTTTGCTGCTATCTGGAAGTGTTGGGGTGGGTATTTTCATCATCTGCTGGATTAATTCAAATTAATAATGGTTTAGGTATTCACGGCCATATGTGGATAAGTTTAAATGAACGTGGGTTGAGGCAGTGGTTCATTTGAAAGGAATACAACTCCTTTTTTTACCTGGCATTGGGGTCCCATGCCAGCATTCCTGGTACACTTCTCTGTGTGGATGAACTTTGTTTCTCTGCATCTATTTCTGTATTTTAGGTACACAAAACCCACGAGTTTTACTTAAACCTACTCTTAAACCCCAATCACTCAGTGCAAAGAGTAAAACCTTTAAACTGAGTGCCTCATTTTACGATAAATACACATTATAAAGATGGATCAAACTTCAGCAGAAGTGGATTTCACTCTTCCTGGGGTGATTTTGGGGGGGACTGCACTTGCAGTTGCTCTCCTTGAGGAACACGTTGAGCAGCACGTAGGAGCAGAAGCTCTGGCTCATTTCCTCTCCAGCACTATGGAGCATCCAGCACAGTGACTTGACAAATATGTTTATTGTTCAAAGCTCGGCACGGAGCGCTGAGTGAGGACGCCCCAGCTCCCGGGAGAGCCGGGGGACAGGAGCACAGCCGGGAGGGAACCGGCTCCCGGTGCTCCTGGGGGCGTCTGGAGGTGATGGGGGCAGCAGAGACGGCCAGACAGGCGCTGCAAGGACGGCGATTTGCACCACAAAGGGTCGAGGCAGGAGGAGAACAGGTTGTCTCCTAAATCCCCTCTGCCCGGCTCGGGCTGCCCCCGAGCCCCCCAGCGACGCGTAATCCGCTAATTTATCTGCAAGGCTTTCCAATGGCCCTTTTTCCTTTGGGATGTTGCAGGTTTCCATGTAATCAAGCAGCGGGGAGGCTCCGGGGTGCTGCTGGGGCTGCTTCCCCTGGCGCTGCTGTTGGGGCTGGCGGGTGCCCAGCGTGCCTGCCCCAAGAACTGCCGCTGCGACGGCAAGATCGTGTACTGCGAGTCGCACGCCTTCCGAGACATCCCCCACAACATCTCCGGCGGCTCCCAGGGCTTGTCCCTGCGCTACAACAGCATCCAGAAGCTCAAATCCCACCAGTTCGCCGGCCTCAACCAGCTCATCTGGCTGTACCTGGACCACAACTACATCAGCTCCGTGGACGAGGACGCCTTCCAGGGGATCCGCCGGCTGAAGGAGCTGATCCTGAGCTCCAACAAAATCACCCACCTGCACAACAAGACCTTCCACCCCGTGCCCAACCTGCGCAACCTGGACCTGTCCTACAACAAGCTGCAGGTGCTGCAGGCGGAGCAGTTCAAGGGGCTCCGCAAGCTCCTGATCCTGCACCTGAGGTCGAACTCGCTGAAAACCGTCCCCATCCGCGTGTTCCAGGACTGCCGCAACCTCGACTTCCTGGATCTGGGCTACAACCGCCTGCGGAGCCTGTCCCGCAACGCCTTCGCCGGCCTGTTGAAGCTGACAGAGCTCCACTTGGAGCACAACCAGTTTTCTAAGATCAATTTTGCCCACTTCCCGCGGCTCTTCAACCTCCGCTCCATTTACTTGCAGTGGAATAGGATCCGCTCCATCAGCCAGGGCTTGACGTGGACATGGAGTTCCTTGCACAACTTGGATTTATCGGGCAACGACATCGCAGGGGTAGAGCCCGGCACCTTCCAGTGCCTGCCCAACCTGCAAAAGCTGAACCTGGATTCCAACAAACTCACCAACATCTCGCAGGAGACCATCAACACGTGGATCTCGCTCATCTCCATCACTCTGTCCGGGAATATGTGGGAATGTACTCGAAGCATTTGCCCCCTGTTTAATTGGCTTAAGAATTTCAAGGGAAATAAGGAGAGCACCATGATCTGTGCAGGCCCCAAACACATCCAGGGCGAGAAGGTGAGCGACGCTGTGGAAACCTACAACATCTGTGCCGAAATCCAGGTGGTGGCTACTGAAAGGTCCTACCAGGCTCCCAAAACCCCTCAGAGACCCGTGCTCATCCCCAAACCCACCGTTTCCAAACTGGAAAGCCACCAGCCCACATCCGCCGCGCCGAGCCCTTCCGCAGACACGCCGACGGCCGCGGTGGAGCCGGAGTACGAGCACGTGTCCTTCCACAAGATCATCGCGGGGAGCGTGGCCCTCTTCCTCTCGGTGGCCATGATCCTGCTGGTCATCTACGTGTCCTGGAAGCGTTATCCCGCCAGCATGAAGCAGCTGCAGCAGCACACGCTCATGAAGAGGCGCAGGAAAAAGGCCCGGGAGTCGGAGAGGCAAATGAACTCCCCTTTGCAGGAATATTACGTGGACTACAAGCCAACAAACTCTGAGACCATGGATGTATCCGTTAATGGATCTGGGCCCTGCACCTACACCATCTCTGGCTCCAGGGAATGCGAGGTATGAACCATGATCCTCCTAAAACCATTTCAGCTGCTGGGAAGGAGAGGTAAATGTTCGAAGCTCTTGAGGTATCTCTGAATATTAGAAAGATTAATGAGATTTTGTTCTTTTTTTTTTTTTTTTTTTTTTTNCTCCAGGGAATGCGAGGTATGAACCATGATCCTCCTAAAACCATTTCAGCTGCTGGGAAGGAGAGGTAAATGTTCGAAGCTCTTGAGGTATCTCTCTTTGGTAGAAAGAACAATGAGATTTTGTTCTTGTTCTTTTTTTTTTTTTTTTTTTTCCTTCCCCTGCTTTGGGGTTTGCTCTGTGCAAGGTTCTCTCGCGTTAAATGACAACAGGCAGGGAAGGGATGGTGATTATTTTGAATAATTAAGACTTATTAAAAAAGCGATTAAGTTGGAGTCAACAACTGTGATAAAGGCATCTGGAGTGTTGTTCTCCTCCGGTTTGCACCCATTTGATGAGCTGTGGCTACAAGAGAATCCTATTTTTAGTGGATTGGTAGAAACAGAGGAGCTTAAGAGCTTTTTCTGGTATAAAACTAAGTATGGAAACCTCTTTTCTCCAGACCCCACATCAAATCTTGAGGGGTTTATGGCCTATTTAATGATAATGCCAAAGATTTCCTGCATTTCTGATCTGGTTCTGGAGCAAACCAGAGGACAACAGGACTGCAGCAGGATCTTGGAGTTGTTTTTCCTTGGAGCAGGAGCACAGAGGCTCCTCTGGACGTGAGCCTTTGTCAAACAGCACATTTGCAAATGTCTGGGTTGGGAGAAGGGGATTCCTGGAGGGTTTAATTTCATTTCAGTGATCAGTGGAGGCGTAGACAGCCCTGCTGGAGTTGATTTCCACAATCTTCAGGCCGTGTCAGGATCTGACCCAGCAACACAGGAAGCACAGTCAGGAAAAGCTCTCAGCACTTCTCTTCTGCCGTCCGGCTTTGCAAGGAAATTCCAAATTGTTTTGTTGCTCTCCTGCCCATGACTCCCCTGCTGTGGATGCAGGGGATGGGTTTGCTTGGAATGCTGCTGCTTGTTTAGAGCTGGCAAAGGAGGATTTGCACAATTCCACTGCAGTCCTGGTCCCTTAATCCTGCTGAGATGTGGCACCAGGTGGACTTTGCTTCCTTGGCTGGGGATGTTCTGCCTGAGAGTGTTTCCTGTGCCTGTTGGAGTTTATCCCACCCTTTGTGCAGGCTGGGGTTGGCTGTGGGAATTCTGAGCCCTGGCTTTGGCACCCGGGTGCTGTGGGAGGTGTGGTGAAGATGAGCAGAGATGAGAGATCACAGATCTGCAGTTCTGGGATCTGGATTGTTCCAAACCCAACGTTTTCACCCTCTGACAATGGGGCGCCTCTGAGATGTTTCATATTTGGCACCTGAAATCCCCAGGTGGTTTTGGACTGTGGAGTGAAGGGGAAGGAAGAAAGATGCAGGGGTTTGGGGTTGCTTTCTCTGGAACAATGTTGTGTTCAGAACAGAAAACCTCCTGCCCTGTCCCTGTCATCGCTCCAAGAAAACACAGAATTAAGGTGTGTGGTTTGGTTTATTCACTGGTACCAGCACAAGTAGGAAATGAATGATGTTCAAGCTCTGTTGAATTTCCCCTGGCTGTCACAAAGAGCTTTGGAAGGCTCTGTCCCATTCCCACTCAGCTTTAACACCACTGAGGTTTCATTAGCTTGACTAAAATGTTGTTTAATTTATTCCATGGTGGTAAACAGATGAATGTGCACATCATAACTGAGCATCCAGGTAATGACACCATCATCCCTAATGCATTTTGGATCACAGAAGGTAGGGATGATGTTTGGGAGACTGGAATTCGGATCATTGGGATTACAGCAGGTAATGACAAGGTCCAAGAGGTGCAGTGTGGTTTAATTCCCCCAGTGGTTGTTACACACAGCACTCAACACCAGGGGACCCCAGCTCACCTGGGCTCCAGGTGCTGTGGCAGCACCAGAACGGTTTCATTGGGGTGAAATCAAACCGATGACAACTCTGCAGGACCGAGGGGGGGTCTGTGGTCCCCCTGGGTGTAAATCAGCCTGTGCAGGATGCCCCAGAGCTGTGTCTGACAGGTCACTCTGTGTTCGTGTCGTTCCTGAACATCCAGTGGCTCTTTGCATGCTGTTAGAGACTAATAAATAAGAGAGAATAATAAAGACTTCAGGAGATGGAAAGCAGATCATTGAAGGCACATGTAGCAACCCAAAGCCCCCACTGAAATCCTGTCTTCAGCTTGGATTTGACATTCTGCGTCTCCATAGCTACAAGGTTCCACTTGTAAAAGGAGAGATATTCACTGTACAGCACTTAAAAATGGTAAAAAAAAAACCCTTGTAGAGTCTTCAGCAGTGGAAAGGGTTTGTGTTTGGTGAAAAAAAATAGGAAATGGGACCTCTCTTTATTTCCCAATTTACCTGTACTTGTGGAAAACGATTGTTTTGTGCAGGTGTGATGCAGCTCAGGCCCATCCTCCACCGGGGCTGCCTGGCTCATTCCCTGTGCTCAGCCTGAGGTTTCTCCCAAAAAAAGAAGCCCTCCGAGGAGAAAGGAGTGCCTGGATACCTGTGTGAGGGCAGGCAGGCTCCGGGACTCATTGCTCAGCAGTTGATGGATTTTATTTCTTTTAGCAATGTTTTCCAAAGTATTGTCTGCTCTCGTGTTCACCCCCCGTGCCTGGGGGCAGCTGAGGGTCCACAAATGGTGTGGGTTTGGGAAAGGACGGTGGAGCAGTTCCACCTGAACTGGGACAGGAAGGAGATGCTCGATCAGACACTGCAGTGGGTGCTGGGGTGGTTTTTGAGGTCAGGCGAGCAGAGCTGGGACCTTCCCAGGGATCATTTTGGGTGTGGAAGCCTCCAGCTCATCTCCCTAAACCACCCATTTCCACGGCAGAACTGGCCTGGGAACAACGTGCTGAGATATTTCCACGGCTTCTTTCCTCCACAGCAGCTCCGGGGACGGCTTTGTTTTAAAATTCCACGAGGTTCTGAGCATTCAGCAGAGACCCACAGGTGAGAGCTGCCCTGGAGCAGGTGCAGCTGTGCTTTGTGGGGCTGCTTTTGCCAGTCCCTGCTTCAGGAATGATTCCTTGTGCTGGGGAGAGGGAGCCAAAGGCAGGCTGGCTGCAAACAGGAGCGACTTTGGCAGCAGTGGGATTATAATCACTGACACCTGGCCTGGGCTCGTCTCTTTAGTCTCTTGGCAAGGCTTGCTAAAATAACTCTGGATGCTCCCGATTTTGGCTCTGGCCATCCAGTTAGCAGAATGCTGCTCCACTCAGCCTGGGATTTGCTTTGTGCATCTCCCTCCCTCTCACTTTCCCGTTTATTTGTGCGTTTGCTGGAGATCTGGAAGCTGTAAAAAGGGATTTCATGAAGCCAGCTATGGTATTCTGTATTTCGTGCGTGTCACACTCACAGAATATCTGGGAATGGCTGGCTGGGAAGGTGCTGTGGGGAGAAGGAAAATGTTTCTGTCTCCTGGAAGGTCATTGCTGTCCCCTTTCCCAGGCTGGCAGGGACAAAACAAACACCAGGCAGACAGGTGAACAGCTTTTTTGTGTGAACTGAGCACTGTGAGGTCGCTTTTTACACCTCTCCTTCTCCATGTCTGGCCATACCCCGTGGATAAACAGCCACCTGTTCACACACAGGGACACAGGAGTGCAAACAGGGCTGGTTGTCACTGGTTTCACACGTTTTAAATCAGACACACACAGTCACCTTCAGCTGGAATTCTGCTCCTTCCCCTCTTTCCATTGGGAAGAAGTACATTGAGAAAGGAATTAAACATATGCAGCCTTGGTGGGCTGCTGCAGACCTTCTTCTGAGCTTAATTTGAAGGGAAATGTTGGCATGCTGCTTTTATTATTTATTTATTAAACATCGTGGTGCTGCTTGGAGCAAGAAGCAAAGAGGATAAACCAGAATATTTCCATCTCCAGAGAGGGTTTAGGGTGAGGTTTCAGTTCTGTAACTCAGCATTAAAAGGGGTGTCCTGGGAGCCCAGCCTGAGCTCAGGGGGTGTTGTGACCTCATGGGACAAATCACTGAAGGACTGCCTGAATTTTACATTTTTAAAATTCTTTTAAGAGCAGTGGCTGCATTTCCTTTGGTCACCAGCCTGAGGGGTTTGTGAGAAATGCTGAGCAAGGACCCCACGGCTGAGCTGTGAGCCCATCAGAGCCTGGGGGAGTGGAAAGGGAGATCCCACAGGTGGGAGATGGCAAAGAGCAGGACCTGGAGGAGAGGAGGGAGGAGAATGGGAGCAGAAACTCTTCATTAACCCTTTGTGCTCGCTGCAGGGCCAAAGCACCGGGGGTTCCTTTCCAGGGACCCTTCTGGGACACAGCAGGACGAGCAGTGTTAACTTTGTGAACTTTCTGCTCCTTCCCTCCTCTCTTCCTCCAGCCCTCCGTGACTGTGGAACCCAGGTTGGTGTTGGGCTGTGAGCTGAGGGTGGATCAGCCCAAGGCAAGTGTCCCAAGCCCTGGGTTTGAATGGGGAGGGTCAGGAAAGGAGAAGGTGGCAGTGCTGCTCCTCAGAGCTCTGCCCACGGGAGGAGCAGCTCAGAAGGGACCCAGAGAAGGCACATTTTAGAAATCCTTGAATCATAAAATGGTTTGGATGGAAGGAACCTTTAAAATCACCCAGTGCCACCCCCTGGCTTGGGCAGGGACCTTCCACAGCTCTGCATTGCTCCAAGACCCAGCCTGGCCTTGGACATCCCAGGGATGGGGCAGTTTTTACCTCTCCGAGCCTTTATTTGCCCTTGGTGTTGCAAATATAACCCCAGCCCAAGGGGAGCTGTGCTGGAGAGGCACCAGCGATGTAGCAAGAAATGCACAGGGGGCAAAATTTCCCTGGGCTCAGCACTTGTAAAGTGTGAGAGTTCCCAAAGATGTTCCCAAAATTGACTGGCCGTGTTTCCGGCGGAGCTGAGCCAGCTGTGCCTCCTGCAGCAATTGAGGGCTGCAAATTTGGAAAGGAAGTGCAGGAGGATGTGGAACACTTCTGAAACTCTTACTCGGTGCTTCCTCTGGTGCCTGGCTGAGAGAGGAGCTCGTCAGGAATTTGGGCTCGGGATACAGGTGCTGCTGAGACCTTGGGGGTGATGCAGAGCTCAGGGGCAAAGGAAGGAGCTGAACCCACCCCTCCCAAACTCTCCCGAGCTGGGGAACTTCCCTGAGCAGATTCCAGGCATTGCATTTGCTCCTTTAGGTCCCGTCCTGAGGCTGACAGCTCATTAACAGAGCTCCGTAATTGCGCTGTGGATTCCCAGCCTCAGGCACAATGTCCAGCTGGGATCATCCTCCCTCCCTCTGCTTCCTCTTCACCTTTTTCCCCGCTTCCCCAAACGTTGCCACTTCCCAGAACCTCCGTGGTTTAAGCTGTGCCCCGTGAGGGTGCTCAGATGGAGAGGCTGCTGCACTGGAGAGCTTTGTACAAGGCAGGAGGACACTTGTTATTCCTGCTACATTCCTGGTGAGGGATTCCTGCACTCCTGGAATTGTGACAGATGCCCTTTTCCCTCTCCAGCTCCCTTTCCCTTGCTCTTCCCCCTTCCCCTGCCTTTGCTTGCACTCTGTGATGTGCTGCCAGTGTTTTGAGGAGGACAAAGGAACAGCTCACGGTGGAGCTCATGCCAGCAGGGACAACGCTCGTGGAACTGGGGAAGGAATCTCTTCAGTTGTGGGTTTGAATTTTGAACACACACAAAATGCAAGACACAGGCTGGGAGGGGCAAACAATTTTATTAGGGAATGTTCCTGCTGCTGGAAATGTTCCTGAGACTCTGCTGGATAGCAGAGCTGACCTGAGTCTGGGTGTTGGGAATTTTTCCTGAAATCCAGTGGCTGCAGTGGCACAGAGCAGGCTGGGAATAACCAGGGCTGTGTTCATGGTTTGCTCTGCTCCTGGACATTCCTTTGGACCAGCTGCCCCTGGCAGAAATCACCTGCAGGTTTCAGATCCCTTGGGATTGTGGTTCAGGGCCTGGGGAAGCTCCTGGAGCCATTGGAATTCTGTCTCTCCCAGCAGGAGCTGCCAGCACTGGAAATGTTCATCCCTCCACCCTGTTATCCGTGCTGTAAATGCTGTGACATGAGAAATGTGTGTGAGAAATCCCAAATCCGTGTTTACAGCACTCCCAGCACCCCGGGACTGCCATTCCAGGCAGGAATTCCAGCCCTGAACACGGATGGGCTGCAGCCAGAAACGTCTGACACTGCTCAGCTTTTATCACCTCTGCCCCTTGTGCAGCCACATGAGCTCAGATCACCTCTGCATTTCCCACCTGCACTAAAGATGAGTGGATCCGTGCTGAGGGGTTTCCAGGGAGTTGTCAGCTCTGTCCCAGGCTGCAGAATTCTGTTTTGTTGGAGCTGTGGGACACAGGGAAGGGATGACAGGAGAGGCTCTCTTGTCTTTGCCTTTTTAATTTACGAGGAATTTAATTTACAAGGAATCTCTTCCTGGCAGATGGATCAGTCCTGGTGTTGTCATGGGCAATGGATTGGGAATTCCAAGAAGGAGAAGGAAGGGAAGGCCAGAAAATGCTGATTATCTCTGATTTCTCACCTTCTGTGCATGTCCAGCTGCAGCAAAACTCCCCCTTGGTTTCTTAGCTCAAATATAGATTTCTTTTGGGGTTCTTTAGATCCATTTGAATAAAATTGGGTGGGACAGGAGCTGGCAAGGCAGAGTCTCCTCAAAGCTCTGTGGTCCAGGGCTGTCTCTCCATCCGTGGGCAATTTCCTACAGCAAGGCTTTGTGGGGATGCTTTGTTTTCTGTCCTTTGTGGGACTTTCTTTCCATTTGTACTTGAACTTCTCAAAACTCATGAGATAAGGAACATTCTCCTCATTTCTCCTACATCACATTCTTGGCGATCTTAAGCAAAATCTCTGTGCTCTAAAGGTTCCTTTTTTTTTCCCTTTCACCAACACAATTTTATTCGGTTTCCTCTGAAATGCACAATAACAAAAAGAAAAAAAATAATATTTGTGTGTTTAGGCTGTGGTGAAAACCAACATGATCAATTTGACCGTGATCCAGGGGGACCTTGGATGTCGTGTCCTTGTACAGGTGTGTGTTTTGTTCGTGGGGAAGATTGGTTTTATCCTCGATTTTTATCGTGAGATTTGCAAACCCTTCGGTCAAATAAAACCACTGAACGTTTCCTTGCTGGGCATTTCAGCTGCAGAAGGGCTGCATCAGGAGAGAAACGAGCTGGCTGTGGAGTCCCTGGGTGTGAAACGTGCAGGGGATGTGGCACATCCTTCAAGGCAGCAGCAGAGCCCGGGATTGAGTGGGGTACAAAACTTTGGGGCCAGGGCTTCCAGCTGCTCCTGGAGTGGGAAAAGCAACCAGCAGCTCCCACATCTGACAGGCTGTGAATGAAAGAACCACTCAGAGAGCAGGAGGGTCTTTGTACTTTTTATTTCCCTCCGTGTAAACCCTGGTCAAGATTTTTGTTCTTGAAGTGGGATTTCCTTTGTGTTCCTTGGGTGCTGATCCAATCGAGAAGCAATTGATGGTGAAATATGGAAGAAGTAGGATTTTCCTTTATATTACTTGACAGTTAATCCAATTAAAGAGCAATAGCTGGTGGAAGAAGGGAAGAATTATTTGTGTTTGGGCAGCAGCTGACAACTCCCAGGTTTAATCACTGTGTGGAAACACTAAAGGAGTAATTTTTGTGCCTGGGAGAACGGGACACAGCAAATAATGTGAGCCAGAAAGAGGAAATGAGACCTGAAGGGTGATTTCCTGGGAGGAGCTGGCCAGGGAGTGGAGCAGCCCAGGATTTGGGGATCCTTTGGCAATATCCTGGCTTTGGATGCTCGAGATCTCAGCCCAGGGATGGAACAGTTCAGCCCAAGGTTAGACCTCAGGTTAGACCTCACTGCAGAGCTCCAGGCTGTCAGGAAAATTAATCCACAAACACCAGAGATTTGTGTCCAAAAAGGAGCCAGAGGAGCCCTGGAGCTTTATTGGGATAAAGGCAGAGGCCATGGGACATTCCCCTGGGCTCTCTCCCATTTTTGGAGGACTCCCCTCCCTTTTTATCCCAATTTCCCTCTCTCTTTCCCCATGGGCTGAGATCATTGAGAGGCCCAGACTTCCCAAACCCCTGATCCCTGAGATTCCCCTCTAATGTCCAACCCTCCCTTGGCATTTTTAATTCTTACAGAATTCATGGTTTTTCCCCATTGCTTCTTTCATCTTTGGATATCCAATTTCATTTATCAGTAACCCTACAGTTTATTTGTAAAGGCAAATCTCTTTTTCCATTCATCAATCAGTGGAATCCATCCCATTGTTTCTTTTCTCTCTCAGTGCTGGTTTTATCTCCCAGCAGACCCAGAGCTGGTTTATAAAGACAAATCCCTCATTCCTGTCATTCCCTCCTCCAAGGCCAAGGAAGGGCCCCTTTGGCACTGAGTGCAGGCTCTGAGGGGTCCATGGGGAAGGTCAGGCTCACTCTCCATGTCCTGCACTCCCATCCACCCAAATCCCATTATTCCAGGCTTTTCCATCCACCCAAACCACATTTTTCCAGGCTTTTCCACCACACTTTGATGAAGGGACTTGAGTTGTGTGGTTTTGCTCGTTATCAGTCAGTGCTCATTAAAAATCAGCTTCTCTTTCTGTGGGATGGCCTCTGGAAGCTCTGCTGGTTCCTCCCTGCTCCCATCCTTCACTGCCAAGGCCTTTTGGATTATCTTTGGGCCATGATGGATGCTTTAAAAGGAACCAACAAGGCCATCAAACTCCTGCCCCCGTTCAACCAGCATTTGTTAATGTTCTAAATCATCTTGGGCCTGAAATGTGCTGCTTCTTAAATTTAGAACGATGTGATTGCCTAAAGCCTCTCCATGTGTTAATTAAATCATCATAATTGTGGTTTCTGGAGACTGACAGGTTATAAATAGTTTTCCTTCTCCCCCTCCTGCAATAATTGGTGGGAATGACAGGAGAACCAGCATTGTTTAACTGTGCCTCTGACACTGCTCTTGCCATTCCAACCCCATTTCTCTGCCCTGACTTGATTGTCCTGAAATAATCAGCGGTGTCATCCTCAAAGGCTGCTTAATTGCCAGGCACTTCTCACATTACTGGACGAGGAGAGAAGTGCTTTTCATCATTATCCCTTTAATTTAGCGGGATGGGAGGTCGGGAGCTCCGGAGGTCGGGGCAGAGGTTCCCTGAGCACAGTCCTGACAGGACACTCTGAATAAACACTGACCTCTTTTAGGCATCATTTTACCTCCATCTATCCTGGATTTTGTGGAAATAGAAGCCTTGGTGCTCTGAACATCGTTTTCCTCTGTTGCTGCCATGGAATGGTTT
>NW_014650660.1:513323-526934 GCF_001447265.1 Sturnus vulgaris | reverse complement strand
CACAAAATCACAAGGTTGGAAGAGACCTTTAAGATCATTGAGTCCAACCCAAAATAAAGAAAATATAGTCAGATATCAGCAAAACTACTGAGTTCCACCAGTGCTAAATCTGGCTCACAGAATAACTGAAGTTAGTTAGAAAACTTTGAAAAATGTGCTTTAAAATTAAAAACTCTGCTCTTCTTTGAAAGAACCTTCACTGCAGGCATGGCGTGCTCAGGTTTAATTATTTTACTTTTTGTTCTGAGGGAGGGTGAGCTGCTCTGACAGGGGAAGTTCCCCCCATTTTTCCAGGCATTTTAATGGTTCTCAGAATCATTTATTTCTGAGCCTCACAAGCAGACACTGAAGCTTTGAATATCAATTTTTGGAGGGTTTGGGTTTTTTTTTTTTTTCTTCCTTTCTGCAGTAGTGAAGGACTAAGTTGACCAGGTTTGGGCAAGCACAGATGTGCCCAGTGGCTTTTGGCTCTTCTGGTCTAATTAATACTGATATAAGATATAAATTAATATTGATATAAGGTGCCTGCATGGCTTCAGGACTTTTTTATGTGGTGTTCAGAGGTGCTGAGCAATACTCTGAAAAGCAGAGAAGCTTCTGATTTTCTGTCAAATCGAGAACCTGACTGATCTTTCCTGGTAAACTTCAGCTGAGTGTGCCAGCCCTGCCTCGGTTTCAAAGCTGGATCTTCTAAACTGGAATAAATCCTCTCCTTTTAATCTGCTCTGCAGCCAGGAGCTCTCAGTGCTTCCTCCCAGGCTTTAATTTGTGAATTTTCCTCCCTGACGACATCTGTAGGTACCACATTCACCTGATGTGAGAGGGTGTGGGTGATCCTGCTCTGAGTTATGGTAAAAAGGATTTCAACCTGAATGCTCGGCTTAGTTAATGATAATGTTTGAGCACATTACATCTTCCAGGAGCTGTACAAACATTAACTAATTAGTACCCCCAACTAATGCATAATAGGCCAGCACGGGCTGTAATTATGCATTGCTATCAGAGCTGCAGCAATTATTCATTGAGAAGAATTTATCCAACACATTTTGCTTCCCCCCCCCCATTTTCCTGTCATGAATCTGTTTGCAAAATATTCCCAGGTGTGGCTGTAGCTGCCCCCAGCCCAGCCCAGTGGGACTAAAGGGTGTCCTTGGGATTCTGTGCCATCCCAAGATCCTTTTGTTTGATCCCAGAATCCCTGGATGGCTTGGGAGGGGCCTTGCAGATCATCCAGTTCCTACCCCAGTGCTGGTTTGGGGCTGCTATTTATTTTGGGGCTACTATTTATTTTGGGGCTACTATTTATTTTGGAACTATAATTTATTTTGGAACTACTATTTATTTTAGAACTACTATTTATTTTAGAACTACTATTTATTTCGGAACTACTATTTATTTTTGGGACTATATTTTGGAACAACTATTTATTTGGGGACTATATTTTGGGACTATAATTTATTTTGGAGCTATTATTTATTTACTCTTATCTCATTATCTCCAGGCTCAGGTGAGTCAGGCCCCCAGAGCATCTCCTTTACATCCCCCCTGCCCTGGGTGTGAGTTCATGGTTCAAGGCCCTTTTCCAACCTTAATAATCCTCTGAAATTGTCATCAAGGGAAGGGGCAAAGTGGTGGGGAGGGAAATGGATGCAGGAAAAAAGAATAAAAAACCCAAATCCCATGAAGGAGTGAATCCATTCTGGGTGGTTGTATTGGAATTTAATTTAATGAAAACCTGTATAGGTCTCTCCATATAACATAGATACCTATCTATATATAGAGATATCTAGCTATAAATACATTTATATCAGGAGGAAAGTGCACCCTGTCCCTGCTTCTTTGGCAAATGTCTCTGTATTCAGATTTGCTGTTTAATTGTTGCTTTCCCAGCACTTTTGGGAGCATGAGGGAGATTGGAAGTGTTTAATCTTGGAAAAGAGTTGACTGAGATGAAGCGTGATTAAAGAATTCTCAATAATGGCTGATTTCAACAAGAGTTATTTGGAGCTTCTCCCCTGTCTCGCTGCTCAGAAATTAGTGAAACTGAAAGGTGGGAAGCAAAAAAAAAAAAAAAAAAAAAGTAAAAATGCTTTTCTTCATTGGGAGAAATAAATCTGGGGGAGTCACAGTCAGGAGATGTCCACGGGCTGAGATTTCCTGGCTTTAAAGAGAGAACTGGGCAGGAACAACTAAAAATGGATTGGGTGATGCTTTCAAGATATGTGAAGATATTTTAGAAAACATGCACAGATATTTTCTGGAATATCAAATACAGTTATTTTATGAAATGTCTGTACATATTTTAAGAACTATTTCCAGATTGCAGGGGACACCTCCCTGCCCGTGGCAGGGGTTGGAGCGAGAGAATCTTTTCAGTTCTTCCCACCTCAAACCACTCCACGAAACGATGATTTATGACATAAAACTTCATTCTTGGAGTTTAAACCGGCCTCAGATCATAAGGAAAAGGATGATTTTCCCACCTGGTAAATGATTTTTACTCCTCTTGCTGTCCCTTTTGGCTGCTCTGCCCACACTGGTCCAAGGGAGCTGCGAGTGCCCGGACCTGAAACGTTCCTTTGGGTGAAACGAGGCTCTCCCTCTGCAGAAAACACCCCTAGGGGTGCATTCCTTATGGAACTCCTCTCCTGTCTGCCATATTCACACTTTTTGTTAACAGTTGCTCGGATTTTGGTCTGCTGCTCAAAGCCACACTCTAAAAATTCCCCCCATCGTCTCCTGGGGCAGATGGAGCAGAAGGCTGAGGGGAAGAGCTGCAGGGAAGTCTCTCGTTCCCTCTCCTGCCATTTCTGCTCCTCTCCTCTAAAGAAGAGGAGGTGAAAACACAAATATGGGCTAAAAGCAGCCTGTTAGTCTGGGAAAGCTCTGGGATCACTGTGGTGGGCACAGCATCCTCCAGGTAACCACAGCAACCCGGGGGGGGTCGTGTTCCTCGCGGGGAGGATTCAGAAAATGCCACTTTTTGTCAAAAGTGGGGAATTTATAAATACCTGCCTGGAATGTGCTTCCCAGAACTGGTCCTTGTAGAGGTTTTAGCGGTGTCCCAGTGGAAAAAAAAAAAAAAAAAAAAAAAGAGGTTTTAAAAGGTTTTGCTGAGGAAATAAAAGGAGGAGCGCTCAGGTGTCAGGGAAGAATTTGTCTGATCCGGCTGCAGGGTCTGTGCTCAGCCCGTCCAGGTGTGCTGGGCTGCCTGATCTTCCACGAATTTCCAAGAAAAAAAGGCATTATTCAATCCTGAGGGTGGCTTTTGTGCGGGAAACAAACGGGGTCTGGTGAGTGATGCTGGGGCAGTGCCTGAGGTATTTTCCTTCCCCAAGCCCAAGGAGAAACATCTGGAATCTCCCTGCCCATGGCAAGGGCTGGAACTGGATGAGCTTTAAGGTCCCTTCCAACCCAAACCATTCTTTGATTTTAATGATTTTTTGGTTATAATCCCATCATTCAGAACCAGGGCATCTTCTGGCCAGTTTCTCTGGGGGTTGGGGGTGGCAAATTCGCTGTTTGGTGGCCCAAAGAGTGAGATTTGGCTACAAAAGCCAAGCATTGGGACAGAGCAATGAGCCCACGGGCCTCTGGGGACACGAGGTGATGTCAGGGGAGCCGTGGGTGGCAATGGGGTGTCCTGGGTGAGGGGGCTGGGGGGCACTGAGGGAGATTCCCTGGAGCTCTGGCTGGGCTGGGCTTGGTCCTGCCCTGCCCTGGGGCTGCTGCTCTTGATCCCCCAGCATTTCAGCTTTTGTGTTTTCCATCCATCTGTAACCCTGCAGCTCTTTAGTGTGTAACTCCAAACTCCACACCCAGTGTGAGCTGCTGCTCTCCCAGTTTGGGCACACACAACAATTCCTCTCCAGGCTGGCAATCAAGGAGCCCTCACTGCCCCAGGCCCCAGAGATGGAAACAAAAGGGAGCTGGGGGAGCAAACCTGGGCTGAATGACTTCATTACCTGGAGCTGCAATTGGGACATTAACCCCAATATGCAAATGAACCAAATTTATAAAAATGTGAAAAACTGGTGACCATTGTCCATTTTGGGTGTAGCCTCTCAGAGCTTTGACTGCCCAAGGTGCATCTATTGAAGGCCTTGAATAAATCCCCACTTTATTCTCTTCATCTTAATTTTTAGCCTCTGCTCTAGGGAGCCACTCCAAGGCATCAGGGGGTTTGTGCTTGGTGCCAGGGCAGGGCCAGAGCCTTGACTGGGGCCACCAGGAACATTTTATCTTTGAGACTTGGGCTGAATGACTTCATTACCTGGAGCTGGAATTGGGAGATTAACCCCAATATGCAAATGTACCAAACTTATAAAAGTATAAAAACTGGTGACCATTGTCCATTTTGAGTGCAATCCTTGTCTGCTCTAAATGTACCTGAACACCTTCAATAAACAGAACTGCTTTTTATTTCCTTGATTGTGTCTGGCCTCTGTTTTTAGGTAGCCCCAAAAAGGCATCAGTCTCCTGCATCCCAGTCCCAGCTGCTCTGGCTCCGTGTCCCTGGAGATGATGTTCCTAAATGCCTGTTTCCCTGACAACCAAAGCCTAACAAATGATTGGTCAATTGATAAATATTTTTAGGATTGAGCACAGTTTAGAACCTGCTGCCAGATTTCCTGGGGAATGGGAGATTGGAGATCTGAGCCCCAGCTTTGGCACAGACTCCCCAGGCCCGTCTAAACCCAAATTCTCTTTGTGGTGTTTTTTTGTGCTCCTTGGTGCCATCAAACCCAAGTGGCTGCTAATTAATCACAAATCAACCCCAGCCTGGATTCTCGTGTGCACAGGGATGCACAGGCACGCCTGGCTCCTTTCTCCCACTTGCAGGAGCAGCCCCAAAATGATCCCAGGGATGTCACAAAGGGCTCCTGACAAAGCTAAATTAAAGGAATGGATGCAGTTTCATTTCCCTGGCAGGGAGATGAGAGGGATCGTGCTCATTCCTCTTTGTAGATATGGAAATTCCCCATTATACACATCTGGCATGGGCACTAATGAGAGCTCCTGAAAAAGCTGGGCTTTTGAAGAAAACTCGTGGCAGAGCCCTGAATTATGGAGTGAAAAAAAAGGAGAACATCATATTCAGGCTTTATTTTTTTTTTTCTATTCTGTCTTAGTGAAATATTAACTTAATGTCTCTAAATAGCTGGGATTTGGGATGTCTGTAAATCCTGGGTTTGGGGATTCATTTGAGTCTGGTTCTCTTCAAATTGTTTAACCCTTACATTAAAAAACATCAAGTCAGCAGTAACAAAACTCATTTTTCTCTCCTTATTTCCTTCCCCTGCCCGGTTTTGATTATTGAGCTTGTAAATTACTTGGGTGCAGTAATTTCCCAAGAAATTACTCCACAGAGAAATTTTCACTGTGGGAGTGGCACAAAGGGGGTGATCCTGCTCAGAGATTCATGACTGCTTAGATAAACTTGTTTTGGAGTAATCTTTACCTATTTAATGTTTTTTTTTGTGTGTGTGTGTATGTGTGTTTTTTTATTTGCTGGTTTGTTTGTGAGGCTCTGATGAACTGAAATACAGGAAAAGCAAAGGATGGAGCAGAGTGGTGGCTCAGGATCCAAGTGCTGGTTATTTTTGATGGGATGAGAGCCAGAAAAATGAGATTTATTGGCCCAAAACTGCAGCAGTTTTAGGGTCGAGCAGGGAATTAAGGTCACGTTTTTTGTAAGATACAAGGACGTCAAGGTAGGATTTTATTAGTGGTGTGTGATGATGGTTTGTGCTTTTGATTGGTTTTTAATTGGGGTTGATTTGTCTCGGAATGGGAGAAAAAGATATTTTGTTGTGGAGTTTGATTGGTTGTGTAAATTTATTGCTGGAGTTTTTGGGGCCTGGTTGTGTAAGTTTGTTGAATGGTGGGGTAATGATGGAGTTGTTCAGTTCATTGGTAGGGGGGGAAATGGAGGAAGGCTGGGTGTGAATAAAGTGATAATAAAGGTTTGGGTTTAATGTAGGAAAAGGTAGTTAAATGTCTGGTGAACAGAAACTAAAAATGACAATGAAAAAAATAAATGAATGCATAAAATAGGGGTTAGAAGCAATAATCCCTGGAAGATGAAAATAGAAAAAAAATGCCCACCAACCATTGCATTATCTGCTGCTTAAGAGGAAAACAGGGAGCCCCTTGCTCCCAAACAAGTGGCAAATGAAAAAAAAAAAATTAATTCTCTGCACAGACAAAATTCTATTTTTCAGTCAGCCATAATTACAACAAATTTTCATTTTAGCTCATTCTTCAGGGGGTGGAGCTTGGAGTTTTACTGGAATAA
Source organism: Sturnus vulgaris (assembly GCF_001447265.1). The sequence continues at coordinate 520,636 of NW_014650660.1, read as the reverse complement.
GTGGAATTTGTGGTGGAGAGAGACAGAAAGCAAAGCAGGAGTTTCATTCTGTTCAAAACTGCAGGATGAACGTTGCTGGATGTGGGGAGAGAGATCCCTCTTGGATTTCAGCACCTGAAACTGGATTGATTCCATTTTTTAATGTGTTTATTTAAATCCTTCCCTTCTGTAAATATTGTTAGAGGACATTGGGATAAGTTTAAAGTATTTTCTTTACTAAACCACACAAATATTGACATGGATACGAGAATATCCTGGAGCCTGATGCTCCTTCCTGGGGCTGTGGCTCTTCCCAGTACCTGGAAATTTCCTGAGCTCCTGCCCATCCCTGGCTCATCCCTGTGTCCACTCTGTCCTCCTCCTTTGGCCCATTCCTGTCAGGAAAATGAATCCACAAACTCCAGAGTGTCCAAAAAGGAGCCAGAGGAGCCCTGGAGCTTTATTGGGATAAAGGCAGAGGCCATGGGACATTCCCTGGGCTCTCTCACATTTTTGGAGGACTCCCCTCCCTTTTTATCCCAATTTCCCTCTCTCTTTCCCCATGGGCTGAGATCATTGAGAGGCCCAGACTTCCCAAACCCCTGATCCCTGAGATTCCCCTCTAATGTACAACCCTCCCTTGGCATTTTTAATTCTTATGGAATTCATGGTTTTCCCCCATTGCTTCTTTCACCTTTCAATATCCAATTTTATTTCTCAGCAGCCCTACAGTTTGTTTGTAAAGGCAAATCTCTTTTTCCATTCATCAATCAGTGGAATCCATCCCATTGTTTCTTTTCTCTCTCAGTGCTGGTTTTATCCACCAGCAGATCCAGAGCTCATTTGTAAAGACAAAATTCAACATTCCTCTCCATTCCCAAGTTTTTCACCTCACAAGGGTGATGGATCTGCCTGTCACATCACCTCATGGTGGTGTCACACTGTGTCAACATTCCAAGATCAGAAACTATTATTCCCTTATTGCCAGTTAATTTTAAGGGATCAAAGTTTACATTTAAGGGATCAAGGTTGGCCATCAGGATGAATTTCTCTCTGGGAAAGGTTGGAAGAGGCTGCCCAGGGAGGTTTGGAGTCCCCATCCCTGGAAGTGTCCAGGGAACACCTGGATGTGGCACTCAGTGCTTCTCTAATCTCCAATTTCCACCTAAATTCAACATTTTGAGCTCTAAAATCCCAAAAGCCTTGAAATTAGCGGGTGAGGTTCCCTGTGCCCGAGCAGGAATGGAGCCTGAGCCCTCCAGGCTGCACACAGGAGCGAGGAGCTGGCAGGACACATTTTCCAGGGACACGGGGACTGCTGGAATCCTCTGTGCCCCCACCCGGGCCAGGCAGAGGCGGCTGGGAAATCAGCTGGAAAATGAATTAATTCTGCCCGTGGACAAAGAGGGGCAGGAGAAAGGCCTGGTTAATTCTGGATAAAGATTTCCTGGCTGTGGTGGAGCAGATGCTCCCTCAGGGACTCTGAGATGACCCTTCCAGCCCCAAAACCTTTGTGACTGCTGGAGTCCCCTCTGCCCTGGCTGCTCCCTTTTTTTTGGGGATGCCAAAGCTGCTTTTTGTGTTTCCTCAGCACTTGGGGCCGTGTGGGTCACACCTGCGTTTGTGTTTGGATGATCCACCCCTGGATTTGGCGATTTAATTACGATTTTATGGGTGGCTTTGCCTGTACATTTGAGATTTCCCGGGGATTGATGTCTCCAAAAATAATCCCAGCATCGGGAACAGGTTCAGCTGACACCGAGGCTGTACCTGGATCCCTGCTGCCTCTCCTCAGGCTTGCAGCTCAGATTTCACTTTTCAGTGCTCCTGCTGCTGCTGGAGGAGGTTGTTTACCTCCCTCACCCACCTCTCTCCCTCCTTTCATGTCGGGATCCTCAACAGGAGCTCCTCTCCCTTTGAAAGCCTCACCTGGGTGTGTTTCCTGGGGATGGAGGAGCCAGGGCTGAATCAAAATCAGGCACCCAAAGAAGTTTTGCTCTGGGTTTGAAGGGAACCAGGATTCCATTTGAAGTGAGCAGAGGAACAGTAATAGTCCAGCAGGGAATTCCGTGAAGGGAATTTATGTGGAAGGGAATCGATTTCCTGCCTGTCCTCGACTCGGGGAGAATTCTTGCTGGTTTTGAAGCAGCAGCCAATACCTGTGGGGAGAGTTCAGCTGTATTTACCTCTTTTAGATGAAGAGACACAAAAGTTTCTTTTCTTTCCCTGCAATCTGCTCCGAAAGTGGCACTGGAGCAGCCCATGGCTGGGGATATAAATCATCATTTGCATGGAGAGTCCTGCAGTGCCAACGCCAAAACTCTGGAGCTGCTCCCGTGATAAATGAGGCACATTTGGGGAGCTGGAGGAGCAAGGTAACATGTTTACCTCCCAAAATGTGTCCTGGAAACAATTCCTCATTGCTGACTGGAGCTATTGGCCAGAGCATCATTCCTGCATGTTCCCGTGCCTGCTGGAGCTCACATTCCATTGATTTCATTGCAATTCTGTTTTATTCCGTCGTTCTGTTATCAGGCAAACATCACTAAAAAGATGAACATTTACAAACTCAGAGCACAAACCAGCACAAAAGCATCTGTCTTAAGTGGGAGAGAGTCGAATAATGTGCGTGACAACAACAAAAGAGATTTGTCTTGCTGAGAGCTGGGCTGACTCTCGTTTGCTGTGTGGGAAATTATGGCAGATATTGTATTAACATTGCAGGGCTCTGCCTCAGATCAAATCACAGAACACAAAAATAACCCTGGAGTTGTTAGCAGCAGCAGAACTCGGGAGATTGGAGCACACAGAGCAGGACAGGGGGAATGGCTTCAATCTGGAAGAGAGTAGATGGAATTTTGGGAAGGAATTCTCCCCTGGGGGAGTGCTAGGATGGGATTCCCAGAGGAGCTGTGGCTGCTCCATCCCTGGAGGTGTCCAAGGCCAGGCTGGACAGGGCTTGGAGCAGCCTGGGACAGTGGGAGGTGTCTGTGGGGTTGGAACTGGTTCTTTCCAAGCCAAACCACTGCGTGGTTCTCAGGCTCCAGGTGACACCAGTGTGGATGTGTTGGAGCATGGAGGGCTCTGCAGGGCCCTGGGCAGGTGGATCCACGGGCAGAGCCCAGCAGTGGGAGGTTCTGCAAGTCCAAGTGCCCAGTCCTGCATTTTGGCCACCAGAACCCCTGGAATGTTCCAGGCTGGGGACAGAGTGGCTGGGCCAGGGAGCTGGGGACACTGATGGACAGCAGCTGGACATGAGCCAGCAGTGTGCCCTGGTGGCCAAAGGCCAGTGGCTCCTGGCCTGGGGCAGGAATGGTGTGGCCAGCAGGAGCAGGGGGGTCATTCTTTACCTGTACCTGGCACAGGTGAGGCCACACCTCGAGTGCTGTGTCCAGTTCTGTCCCCTCAGGTTAGGAAGGACGTGGAGATTCCTGAGCAACGAGGCTGGGGAGGGGTTTGGGGCACAAACAACTGAGGGAGCTGGGTTTTCTCCTCCTGGAGCAAAGGAGGTTCAGGGGACACCTCATTCACTCCACAGCTCCCTGAAAGGTGTTTGTAGCCAGGTGAGGGTCAGTCTTTTCTCCCAGGTGAGCAGTGACAAGAGGGCACAGCCTTAAGCTGCACCAGGGGAAGTTTAGGTTGGATATCAGGAAAAAATTCTTCCCTGGAAGAGTGATCAGGCACGGGAATCATCTGCCCAGGGAGGTGTCCAGTCACCATCCCTGGAGGGTTTAACAAACCTGGATGTGGCATTTATCAAAATAAGTTTTAATTATTGATGAACTCAGTGCCATGGTTTAGTTGTTGAGGAGTTGTCTTAGGTCATAGGCTGGACTTGATGATCTCAAAGAGCTTTTCCAGCCTGGTTCATTCTGTGGTTCTGTGATTTTGAAAGTTTTTTGAGTGGGAATTGAGGGAACTGCTCCTCAAACGTGGGAGCAGCTGCTCTGGGCAGGAGGGAGATGAGGGGCTCCCCTGCACAGCCATTCATTATTTATGTTCCAGTGCTTGTCATTAACTCTCTTGACTCGGGTTTCTCTTTAATCCAGATCAAAAAAACCCAAGTTCAAAACCTGCTCTGAGGGAATTTATTTAGACTTAAAAAGAATGTGAAGCCGCACAACATTTTTTTAGCAGTAACTTCATACTTTCCACTTCTCCCATCCTTTCCTGCTGCTCCTTGACCAGAATTTGTGGTTCCTCTCACATCTCTGGGTTCAAGACTTGACCCCAGGCCTCTGTCATTGCTCTGTCCCCAAAGGCCACCCTGGAGCCACTCAAAGTCATCTGTTAGAGGACACAGCCCTTGTTTTCCTTGGCTCTGTGTGCAGTCCTCCACCCAGGACAAAAGGAGGAGTGAAATTCGTGTTGTGTCAGGAAGATAATGATGAACATCCTGTCTTCCCAGCTCTGAACCAGAGCTCCAAGGCTGAGGGCAATGAATAACATGAATAAAATAAAGAAATAAATAAGATATTATCTGAGCTCCTCTGTGGCAGCAGGGACTGCAGCCAAAGCTTCACCTCGGTCCAGTGCAGATGCCAAAATCCTTGAGAATTTGGGGAGAGAGGCTGCAGGATTTAGGCCTCAGATATTTTAATTCTCTCAGTTGCTAATTAAACAGAACTCTGGAGCACAGATTTGATGGGTGTGGGTATCTGTGAGAGATTAAATCCCTTTATGTCCTTTGTGGTCTCATTTCTTTTCCATCCTGGGGTTCTGTGTGTGCTGGTAATAGTTTGGTTCTAAGCTTGAACCAAATTATCTTAAGATATTAATATATTAATTACATCAGCCACCTTGGAAAAACAAACGAGCCAAGGGAAAAAAAGAACCCAAAGCACCCCAAACCTACTGGAGAATTTGGAGATGTCCCAGACACAAAACCAGAGCCACTTGTGGCCAAATTCCCCTCAACCCTCCCAATCCCTGGTGACCCCAAGAGGGGTTAAAACACACAAATCACAAAAATAAAATGTGCTATAAAGTTATAATTTCTTATAGACACAGTTGATGTGGTTATTGTTTCATGTTATAGTTTACCAACATTGCAGGACTCCCACTTGGTGGACAGCAACACAAGCCCAGGGTCTTTGCCAGCAGGAAGGTGGAGTGGAATTCCACGAGGGAAGAGGCAGAAGGTGTTGGGAAGATGGTTCTGTGCCAGTGCAGGCTCTGGATTCAGTTCCTTCTCCCAGCCTGGGGGAGGTGAGCTGTTAAAAGAACATGAATTGTAAATTCCTGCACTTAGAATTGCTTTTCTCTTTAAGAAGCAGGAGCAGGAAAAACCCAAAAAGGGCCCTCTGTAAATGTGAGCTAACGGGGAAGCTGCAATCCAGGAGCTGCAGATGTGCAGCTGCAGCCTGGGGATGGCACTGGGAACACCATCATCATCATCACCATCATCATCATCATCATCATTCCTGCCAGAGCTCCCCCTGCTCACTGCTCTGTTCTGGTGGTGATGGGGAAAAGAAACCCTCAGACAGGTTTGGGAGAAATCTGTTCAGTACCATCCTCCAGCTCCATGGGCTGAGCTTCCCATATGTTCTGACTCAGGCAGGCTCTGGAAACGGGAAGAGGCTTTTGAGAGAGGATTTATCACAGTTAATTGGGAATATCCAAGCTCCCCAAACACTGGAAATGTTGGGGTTTTACTCCTGAATCTTCTTCAAGCCCAATATAATTTGGTTTTTTACATCAAACTGCCTCTTTTGTGTCACTGAGTATTCAGGAGGAGGCATCGCCGCCCTAAAAGTGATTTATTTAATGCCATTTAACGGATTGCAAAGGAATTATTTTTTTTTTCCATGGGGTCTTGAGGTCCTTTTGAAGCCTGAAGTGAATTAAATCACTCAGAAATACCTTTGCCTCTCCACCCCTAGAGAAACCCATCTGAGCAGCAGCAGAGCAGGTTTCTATTCCAGCTTTTGCCTCCCAGGAAGAAAAAGATCTGATGTTCAGAAAGATCTGCAGAAAGGGTGTCCCGTGGTGCCAGCCTGCTGCAGCATCAAAGGAATTTTCCACATGGATCAAAGCACGAGGAAGTCTTGACCACACGGTGCAGATTTAGGCTTTCAGCCCTCCTTAATTAATGATGGAGATAAAAGATGGGATGGGAGATGCAGTTAAGCAAGAGGAAGTAATTAGTCAGAGAAATCAGGGAGTGTCCTGAGTGGGAAGGGACCCACAGGGATCATCAGGGTCAAGTCCTGGCTCCAATTAAACCAAAGGCACTGACAAAAAGGTGTTGCCACAGCTGGAATTCTGGTTTGGGGAGGAGCCTTCTCTTTCTGGAGCAGCTGAAAAAGAAGTTAGAAAAAATTTTGGAATTCTGATGGCATTCAGAATGAAATGTGGTGATTCAGGGAATGTCTTCCAGCACCTGGAGATATCCAGAGGGGGAGGAAAAGTCTGTGTATTTTGGGACTGATAACGCCCTGTGGGTGTCTGACCTTCTTCAAAAGGGCTAAAAATGTTGAAATTTGCTGAAAAACTTGCTGAGCTCCCTGAGCTGGCAGCTTGCAGTGCTGATGTTCTCCCCGAGGTGCTGGGAAGCAGGGGTGGGGAATTCTGGACCCATCCCCAGCCCTGCAAGTCGGGAGTTGCCATTTTCCAATTTTCCAGCCGAGTCGAGGGGCTGGGCAGGGGACAAAAGGAGCACTGAGGTGTCACTGTCAGCCACAAAGCTCTTACACTGAATTTGGGGCTGTTTAAAATCAGCCTTTTCCTGATCACTGCCAGGGCTTGGTTTGATTTCCAACCCTGCAAAGGAGAGACGAGCCCTGGAGTCTGCACGGATTCCTGATGCTCAGTCCTTGATTTTCCCAGATACTGACTCTTATCCCTGACCACATCTGCCCCTGTCTCAGGAGCTGCCATCGCCTCGGTGTCACCTCTGGGAGCTGTTAAGGATCTCTTCAGCACAAATCCCGAGAGCAAATGGCTGGGGAGTGGAGTCAGGCTGCTGCAGTCTCTGCTGAACAATGGATTCCCCCACCATTCCCAAAGGGAAGCATTTCCCCCTCATCCATCTTTTCCTGTCACCACTTTCGATGCTAAGCCTTGCTTTGTTTAGGTAAAACCTGCTGTGTTGATGATTTTTAGACATGCATTAAACAACAGGTGCTTTAAAAGGAAGGGGTTAAATTACAGCTTCAGAATTGCTGGAGTGTGGTTTTCCAGAGCAGCAGAATTCCTGGAGAGAAATCATCATTAATTTCTGATAAAAGCCCTTAGCCACTTGTTGCATTGGAATTGCAGAATCCTTCACCAGGGATCCAAATTCCTGGCTCTTTGCCCCATGTTTGTGTGGCACTAATCCCATCCTCCAG
>NW_014650660.1:472046-487230 GCF_001447265.1 Sturnus vulgaris | reverse complement strand
CCTTTCCTTTCCTTTCCTTTCCTTTCCTTTCCTTTCCTTTCCTTTCCTTTCCTTTCCTTTCCTTTCCTTTCCTTTCCTTTCCCTCCTCTGGTTCTCTGCTCTGAGTTTGAATCTCTGCACCCACACAGAGCCACAAGTTCTGCCATGAACAGGAAAAGAATTTGGGAGGATTTTAGATTTTACCTTCCGAATTCTTTCCTGAATTTTCCCATCAGAGACTCTTCAAATTTTTACAAACTCCCCATTTTTCCTCTTTTTTTTGTGTTTGTTTAGTGAATTGCAGAGCAGGAGCAGGTGCTGGGCATGAGCTGGTGCTGCTGAAATGGGTTTGGGCTGTGGGGCTGCAGCTGGGCTGGGAACGGGGCCAGGAGAGAGCAAAGGGACACTGGAGCCAGATGTGCTGGGTCATCCTTGAGCCAGATGTGCTGGGTCATCCTTGAGCCAGATGTGCTGGGTCAGGCCTCATCCAGACACGATGGGTCAACCCTAAGCCAGATGTGCCAGGTTATCCCTTAGCCAGATGTGTTATGTCACCTCCAAGCCAGACATGCCATGTCATCCCTAAGCCAGATGTGCAGAGTCATCCCTGAGCCAGATGTGCTGGGTCATCCATGAGCCAGATGTGCAGAGTGATCCCTGAGCCAGATGTGTTGTGTCATCCCTGAGCCAGATGTGCGGAGTGATCCCTGAGCCAGACATGCCATGTCATCCCTGAGCCAGATGTGCCGAGTCATCCCTGAGCCAGATGTGCTGAGTCATCCCCGAGCCAGATGTGTTGTGTCATCCCTGAGCCAGATGTGCTGAGTCATCCCTGAGCCAGATGTGCTGTGTCATCCCTAAGCCAGATGTGCAGAGTGATCCCTGAGCCAGATGTGCCGAGTCATCCCTGAGCCAGATGTGCTGTGTCACGCTTGTATCCAGATGTGCTGGGCTACCCCCAAGCCAGACGTGCCAGATGAGCTGTCTCAGCCCTGCTCCAGATGTGCTGGTCTGCCCTGAGCCAGATGTGCTGCGTCCTTCTTGATGTGCTGAGTCAGCCCTGAATCCAGCTGTGCCGTGTCACTCTTGAATCCAGATGTGCCGAGTCAGCCTTTAGCCAGATGTGCTGAGGATTCAAGGCTTGGATTGTGAGTGGTTGGATCCAAATTTTTGAATTATTTGAAATGGAGGTGTCAGTTTGGTTTGGGACGTGGAACTGATGGAACATCCCAGTGGCACCAGAGTTTGGAATTAGGGCAGGTCTGGAAGCAGCTCTGGGAATTATCTGAGTTTTTATAATTCCCTCTTTTTCATTTCCTTTTGATTTCCTTTCTCTTCTGAAATCTCCCCCTTTTGTTGGAAGGCGTGAGGAAAAAAAATGGGAAATAGGGAAAAAATGGGAAAAAAAATGGGAAAAAATAGGAAAAAATAAGGAAAAATAAGAAAAAAAATAGGAAAAAATTAGGGGAAAATAGTGAAAAAATAGGAAAAAATATTAAAAAATAGGGAAAAAATTAGGGAAAAAATAGGAAATAGGAAATTTCCAGCTCTCTGAAGCCTTCCCTTGAGGATTTACAAATTCCATCCACAGGGTTTTGCCTCTGGGAGAATCCTTCAGGAGCCTGGAGTCACTCTGAGGAAATGGGGAATGAGGGAAGAAGAATTAATTCAGGCTGAGATTTCATTTCTGAGCTGGTATTGGAGGAAAACCAGCAGGTGGAGTTTGGAAGAGCAGGGAGGAGCTCCTCAACTCTGAGGAGCACAGGAAGGTAGAAAAAAAAATAGAATAAGTATAAATATTCTTAATTACAATATTATAAATTAAGAGGATATTATTTGTCTGAGCAGCATCTTTATTTGTTTAACTGACTCCATCTCATTTTGGGAAGCCAGCTCAGGAATTCCATGCAGATGTGCTGCTGGGAATATCCCAGATTTTAATTTTAATCCGAGGTGGGGAAAATGGGAATTGCTGGGCTCTGCCTGGAGCTGCTCAGGGATTTACAGGGAGCGTTTCCCAGAGGTGATTTGGAAAACTCACCTTGGAATTATGAGGAAATGAGCAGCTGGAATTCTGGGAGCAGCAAACGCAGGGATTCATTTCATCCCGGTTTTCAGACATGAAAATGGGAACCCACTGCCTGTCAAACGGGGCTGTAATTCGGGATTTGTCTTTTCCTATCAGAGGGAAGCTGACACCGAGCTCAATTCCCTCCCAGAATCCTTTTGCTGATACCATCAGGTTGATAAACCCAAGCTCTTGTTCCCATAGAATAAATACAATAAAGAATAAATACAATTTTACACAAAGACCTGGCCTGGAAATGGGGATTAATTCAGCGTTATCTCCTGCCCAGCATTGCCAGCAGTGACCAGTGCTGTGTTTGCTTTGGTTTTATGATTTTAACACTTCAGATTTTGCTTCCTGACATTGCCCTGATTGTCCTTCACCTTCTCCCTGAGGGAATCCCACAGACCCCAGCCCACACTCCAGGGAAAGGACTTTGAAGATTATGCAGATCCTCTTCTCTCTGCTTCTTAATTCCATTTAATATTTTCTCCAATGAAAATCCAACAAATCCAGGTATTTTCTGGCTCCAGGGTACTGGTGAGAGCCGTGGGCCCTGCAGAGTTTCTGTTTAAAACCAAACCAAAGCAGCTCCAGCACCTCCAAACCCAAATCCTCCTCTCCTTTTCCCGTGGTTTGATCCTTTTTTCATCCTCTGGGAGCCACGAAGGTGCTCCCCCATTTCCCTCCTGATTTAATCCCCTTTTGCTTGAGTGGCCAGTGAGTTCTGCTGGGTTTGACGCTTTACAGAGAGGAATTGTGTGATCCAAAGTCATTTTCTGGATGAGATTCCCCAGTTTTCTGGGATGGGATTTGACCCCTGTGGCTGCTGTGAAGGACCCAACCCTTTCCTGGGTGTCCCTCCCAAAGGGGGCTCATTTAATTCTTCATCACAAGTGGTCGTTAATGAGGTACCTCTGAATTTTACACCATTTTCAGGCTGTAATCCAAATGTTTCAGCTCAAGCCATGGCACAAATTCCCAGTGGGAATTTGTCTTGTTTCTGTTTCTTTTGGCTCTAATTCAGGAGGTTCATGCTCAGCTCCCGTGGCTGGATCTGGGCTGTGGAGATTCATCCATGGAATAAAAGAATGAGAAATAATGAGAAAATCTGGGAAACACCAGCTCCTTTTTATGGACACAAAATTCCATCTACGTTCTGATGTAGGAACTGAAAGATTCAGGGGAGAATAATCCAAAATAGATGGAATTTTTCAGGGAGCAGGCGGAGGGATTGAAAGAGCTGAGCATTAAAGAGCCAAACAGCAGCAAGGGAAGATAATTTTGAGTCATTATGCACCGGATTTTCCAAAGAGAAAAGTATCTACTGGATAACAACCACTGAAAGCAAAGGGGACTTGAGTATTTTAAATCTTATAATTCCACCCCGGATTTTCAAAGGAGTTTTAGCATGTGGAATGCTGATGAGAGCCTAGCAGAAAATGAAACGAGGTGGGGGGAAAAAAAGGAAATTCTTTTTCCTCTGCTGAAAGTTTTGATGAGAATGAAAAGAATTTTGCATTCAGATTTCGATTTGCTTAAATTTAGGGAAGCACAGGAAGGAGCAGGGGGTTCTAGGGAGAGGAATAATTCTGTGTAAAAAGGTTTGGAAGAGCAGACAAAAGTCGATCACATCCAGGAGCCAACTTTTCCCCCAGGAGCTCAGGTACCTCCAGGATGGGTTTGTTTGACTCTGGAGCACAAGGACATTTCCAAACGGGGCTCTTCAGGTGGAAAATCCCCGGAACAGGTGACAGCTGGAATTTCTAGGTCTGGGATCAAGTTTCATACATGGTGTGATATCTGTGGTTTGGTTTTTCTTCAGGAGTCAGGATAAATGAAGTGAGAGCCAGGCTTTAAAGCTTGGATTTTGTCACATTTCAGGACAAATGTGGTGTCTCCACATGGTGGCCAATGGCAGTTCCAGGCTGTGGGACAGAACTTCCATGGGCTGAACAATTCCCACATCCAGGAGGAGAGACTGGGACAAGGGATGGAGGGACAGGACACAGGGAATGGCTTCAACCTGGGAAAGGGGAGATTGGGGTGGGATATTGGGAAGGAATTCCTGTCTGGGCTGGAATTCCCAGAGGAGCTGTGGCTGCCCCTGGATCCCTGTGTCAGGAAAATGAATCCACAAACTCTAGAGGTTTATGTCCAAAAAGGAGCCAGAGGAATCCTTTTTACTTTATTGGGATAAAGGCAGAGGCCATGGGACATTCCCCTGGGGTCTCTCACATTTTTGGAGGACTCCCCTCCCTTTTTATCCCAATTTCCCTCTCTCTTTCCCCATGGGCTGAGATCATTGAGAGGCCCAGACTTCCCAAACCCCTGATCCCTGAGATTCCCCTCTAATGTACAACCCTCCCTTGGCATTTTTAATTCTTACAGAATTCATGGTTTTCCCCCATTGCTTCTTTCATCTTTCAATATCCAATTTCATTTCTCACCAAACCTACAGTTTGTTTGTAAAGGCAAATCTCTTTTTCCATTCATCAATCAGTGGAATCCATCCCATTGTTCCTTTTCTCTCTCAGTGCTGGTTTTACCTACCAGCAGATCCAGAGCTCATTTGTAAAGACAAAATTCAACATTCCTCTCAACTGGAAGTGTCCCAGGCCAGGCTGGAGCCCCCTGGGACAGTGGGAGGGGTCCCTGCCATGGCAGGGGTGGCACTGACTGAATTTTACCATCCCTTCCAACCCAAACCATTCTGTGATTCCAAGCATTCCCCAGCCTGGGAAACCTCTGTGTGCAGCTGAGGTGTCCCTGAGCCCCCTGGTCCCCCTGGCTCTGGTGTGTGGCTCTTTGCTCTTGGCTCCTGTCCCCATTCCCACCCCAGCCCTTGGAGGAGGGAGAGGAAATCCAGCTCGTCCTCTTTGCCCTCTGCTCAGCCTGGAGCTCCAGCAGAACGTTCAGCCAGTAAATGCCAGTGGAAAGGATCCTTTTCATTTGCAGTTCTATTAGTGGAAGGCACGGTTAACAATTCCAGTGCAGGGAGAAGGATAATTGCAGGAGCTGATTGCCAGCCATCCTCCGATGTTGACTCACAGGGCAAAACGAGGGAGAGCGAGAAAGAGAAGCTAAAATTATAGCCCAAGTCTCCGAGGAATATTAATGTAATAGTTTTAACATGATCCTGCTCACATTTTAGCAAGGAATGTTAATAACAAGGAGGGCAAAGCTCTGATAATTTTTTGCAGTATTCCTCTTTCCTCGGAATAATTGGGACACAATGCTCGCTTTGCAAACTTGTACAGGTGGCAATGCCTTTATAATTTTTTGTATTATTCAGGTGCAGATCGTACTTCTGGGCTGAGATTGTGCATTGTGGAATGTTAATCCTGTTTGCTGAAATACTGAGCCCTGCACAGCGAGGGATCCTTCCCGGAGGGAACACATTGTTATAAATCCCTGGGATTGCTCGGAGCAGCTCCTCAGCGAGGCAGAGTGGGGTTGTTTGAGGTTAATTCAAAGATAAAATGCTCCTGGTGGCCCCAGTCAAGGCTCTGGCCCTGCCCTGGCACCAAGCACAAACCCCCTGATGCCTTGGAGTGGCTCCCTAGAGCAGAGGCTAAAAATTAAGATGAAGAGAATAAAGTGGGGATTTATTCAAGGCCTTCAATAGATGCACCTTGGGCAGTCAAAGCTCTGAGAGGCTACACCCAAAATGGACAATGGTCACCAGTTTTTCACATTTTTATAAATTTGGTTCATTTGCATATTGGGGTTAATGTCCCAATTGCAGCTCCAGGTAATGAAGTCATTTAGCCCAGGTTTGCTCCCCCAGCTCCCTTTTGTTTCCATCTCTGGGGCCTGGGGCAGTGAGGGCTCCTTGATTGCCAGCCTGGAGAGGAATTGTTGTGTGTGCCCAAACTGGGAGAGCAGCAGCTCACACTGGGTGTGGAGTTTGGAGTTACACACTAAAGAGCTGCAGGGTTACAGATGGATGGAAAACACAAAAGCTGAAATGCTGGGGGAGCCGTGTGCTCCCCATGGATGAAGGAACACAGGAGGGAGGAGCAGAACTCAGCTCAGTGCCCTGGGGCTGAGGGGTTTGTGGGCACTGACCTGGAGATCCCAGAACATTCCATGGCTGTGCCCTGGGCTGGGCTGGGCTCACATTTGGGATGTCCTGGAGCCAAACGGGGATTTGGGGAGTTCAGAGCAGGGACTGACTGAGGTACCTGGACTGGGTTCATATTTGGGACGTGTAGGAATCTCTGCTTTGGGATGGTCGGGACAAACTCAGGCGCTCTCTTTATTCTGCCCTTAAAGTTTGCAGTTTATTTTGTAGGGCGTGGGTTTATATAAAGCCCTGCTGGGAACTGCAGCCACAGCTCAGAGCAGGGCGGAGAGAGAGGGAGAGAGTGAGAGTGAGAGAAAAGAACTTAAGAAAGTAAGAACGAAGAGAGTAAGAGCATAAGAAAGTAAAAGCATAAGAGAGTAAGAGCATAAGAGAGAGATTTTCCCATTTACAATACATCAAATCTTCTGTGTTGAATATTCTCATTTCCATTCACCAATCTAATACAAGATACAAATTCTCTAACATTTGTATGCAACCTATAGGAATCACTGTATTACCATGTTTTACTGCTTTTCTCATCTCTAAATTTTATCTGGGACCCTTCCTGCCATGCCTAGGGAGGATGTCTGTTTGTTTTTTGGTATTTGCAGCATCAAACATGATCTAAACCAAGGGGCTTTCAGGCATTCAGTTGCTTTCAGCCACACAGCCAAAAATTGCTCTCATTTCTATTTCGTTTATGTTTTCCATATTCTCAAAGTCTTTTGCTATTTTTTTGCTTTTGGGTATTTATAAGGTTTCCCTAATTCATCCTTCCCAACAGGGATGTGCTGGAGCCAAGACATGGATTTGTCCCCAAGACATGGGGACCCCCCAGGGCAGGGACTGGGGTACCTGGGCCAGGTTAATATTTGGGATGTCCTGGAGCCAAATGTGGATTTGGGGAGCCCAGAGCAGGGACTGACTGAGGCACCTGGGCCACTCTGCTCCTCAGGGACTGGCCCTGTGCCACTCCTGGAGAGCCACAAGAGTCCCAAGGAAATCAGAGACCCCTGTGAGTCTGAGCTGGGAACAGGGAACTGAATAAAAATGTTCCAGCTGTGTCCAATGGGATGGAGAAGGGGGAGCCCCACTCGAGTTCTCTCCAGTTCCTCTCTTGTGGGATCCTGGCTGTTTGAGTCCCTCTGGCTGCAGCTGGAATGTTGTGGGCAGCACCTGGAACTAAGGAAGGGCCACACTCCAGCCAGCAAGGAAAGTAATGAATAGATCAAAAAATAAATAAAATGAAATAAAATAAAATAAAATAAAATAAAATAAAATAAATTCTGTCCTCTCAAGTGATTTGCCTACCAGCCCAACACCCTCTGTCACAAACACATCAACCATTCCTGGAGTGGGACAAACCAGGATTTTTATGCTCTCCTTGCTAAGCCAGACTTTGTTTTTCCCCATTCCCAATGCAATTCCATGTAAACTTATTTTAAACTCTCCTGTTTTTCTCCTTACCCTAAACTCAGGTTATTATTTGCTGTCATTTGCTCGTGCATCCCCTTACCCAGCCCACGTGTTTTGTACACAGAACACACAAATTCCTCGTGGGTTTGCTTTTCCCCCCAGTCCCAGGCAGCTTAATGAGGCCAGGCCAGACTCAAAAACATCCTCATGTGCTGTTTGGAGCAGGCAGAAAGCAAATGCTGCGTGTTCAGGTGGGGCTGATGGGTTCTGGCAGAAAAAAAAAACACCTCCTGGCTGTGCATTCCTGCAAATGAGATCTTTTATAAAATAAAATTCCCCTTTTCCCATTTCCCTGGGCTCATTGTGATGTTTGCTCCACCGAGCTGCAGTGGGCAGAGATCCATTAAAAGTTTTAAAGCAGCTGCTGGGTGTTAGAAAAACCTGCTTGAAGGAGGTGTCAGCTTTCCCTCATTGTGTCCAATTAATTAATTTAATAATTAAGCCATTCAGGTGTGACTGGGGCACCCAGAAAATGAAGGTGCCTCCCCTTCCCTCAGCGCAGAAAAACTTCTCTGCAAAAATATCTGAATTAAAGCTGACTCCTCCTTTTTGCCACTCTGGGATTTCATGCCTGGCTGCTGTCTCTTTGGATATTTTAAACTTTTTTTTAAATTTGGATTTTAAAACTCTCTTTGGTACTATTTGCTTCCTCAGGAGTTATGTACACAGGATAAGCTGCTCACTCTTTTGCCACGGCATAAATAGACTGAGGATTTAAAATCTCGTGCTGATGGAGGTTTTTTTTCGAGGCTACCACTCACTTTTTGGCCATTTTTGCTGTATTCATCCCGATTTTCCAACCCCCTCTGTGGATTGCAGCACAAAGCCGTGTAATTCTGGGTTTCCAAACAGGTGTAAGGGCTGAGGAGGAGCTCAGGATTCCCATTTCACATCCTCCCCTTTTTCTCCTCACAAAATCCCATTCCCTGTTCCTGCCTGTGCCACTTCAATTCCTCCCTGCTTTTTCAGGGAGCTGCTGTGTGAAATCCTGACAGAATAACCCAATATTGGCTTTTCTTGTCCACTGCTTTGACCATTCCAAAGGGAAATCCCTCTGCAGGACTGTGCAGGGTCTCAGGGATTTGTTTTATTTATGGAGCAATTTGTCTCTAACGAGAGTTCTGCCTTCCAGTTCAGGAAGGAGCCAAATGAGCCCAAGGACCTGGATATCTGCAGTGAGTCAAGAATTGATTTCAAATATTCTTTCAACATCCAAGAATGTTTATTTTTGCAGTAGGATGAGTCAATACTGTCAGCTGATGTGCAGGGAAGGGGAAAAAGAAAGGGAAAAAAAAAATAAAAAATAAAAAAGGAGTGGGCCCAAATGGCTGAATGGATAATGGACTTTCTGCCCGAGTGATAATGACTTTAAACCTGCCCTGATCCCAGTGGCCAGGATTTATTCCAGCAGCAGCACAAGGATTGGCTTTTAGGGAAGTTAAACAATATTCATGCCAAACTCCAGCTCTGTCAGCACCACACAAGCCCAGTTTTGGGGCTCTAACCTCACCTTGTCCACACCTGCAGACTCAACAAACCCTCCCAAACCTGCCCTCCCCTCCTCTCTTCTGTTCCCTGGTGAAACTCAGCCGCCCTGCTGAAATCACGGATTTAATTTGTTCGGAAAGGAGAATTCTGGTGTGGGCAGAGCGCTGGTCACTGAGCCAGCTCCTCACCGTGCACAAACATCCCCCAGGGTCCAGTTTGAAGTTTATGCTTAAATACCTGGCAGAGTGAGGCAGCCAGGTCAGGCAGATGCTGGACTCGGGACTTTTGGGACTCCTGGTGCTCACCCAGGCGAAAGGAAACGTTTTGCAGGGCAAGTGGTGAAAGCCCGAGGGTCCTGTCAGGGTTCAGGAGGTTCAGCTGGGTTGTTTTCTCCGTTAGAAAAGGGCATTGCTTTCACTGTTCGTTGCTCTCACCCACGGTTTTGCAGCTAGAGGGATGGAGGAAGGGGTTGGATGGAGCTGGGGAGATGGACAGGGGTGATGTGCTGTCCTCAGAGCCGGGGATTCAAGGCAAAAGTCAGGAAATTCTGCTTGGTGTTGTCAGAATTCAATTCACCAATCCTCTCCATCAGCTGCTGAGAGTCAAACACGGGACCTGCTGCTGCCTGGTCCCTGCTGGATTCTCCTCCCTCTGTCTTGCCATGGAAACAGTGAAATCAGGGACACTCAGCACCATTTTGGGGGGGTTTCAGCACTTTTACCTTTGCCAGGTGAGATGCTGTTAAAACACACCCTCCTCATGGCATAAAAATGGGATTTTTGTGCAGAAACCAAGAGAGACAAAAACCCTCCCAGGTGATCCCAGAGTTTTGGAGCCTGGATTTCAGCTCAGCCTCCTTTTGTCCCGACATCCAGGTGGAACAAGAGCGTGGAGCTCACAGTGATGAGCTGGCACTTTGGGTGCTTTGCATTTAACCCACCAAATTCATTTCAGACGCCCCTTAATTTCCAAGCCATCATTTTGCAGAGAATTCCAATGATTGTGGCAATTTGGTGAAAGGAAAGAGGAATCCTGCCCAAAATTCAACAACCTGGTTCCCAGCAGCTGAACACCTCCCTGTTTGGTTGTGCAGGACTTTGCAAGCAGGAAAAGAAAGGAAAAATAATCTCTAAATATGATAATAAAAGTGGGGGAAAATGGATTTATGGGAGGGAAATCGCAGAGGATACTTTGGGAAATAACCAGCTCAGCTGGAATTAAAATTAAAAGTGAGGGGAAGGGCTGGAATCCCCTGCAAAGAGAAGCAGAGGCAAGACAGAGCCTTCGTGCTCAAGAGCTTCATCAAAGTCAATGGCCAATTATAAGGCTGGAACAAATGAGGATAAAATAGTGGATCTTGAAATTGCTCCAAAGGCAGACAGAGGAGCCTGATGTTTTCCATAATTGATTTCAAGGCTCGGATGGGGAATTCTGTGAATTAGAGGAACATCAATTGTGCCGTTTTCTTAATAATTTAGACGAGCTGCTCCTTTGATAAGGACGTTCCCAGCTGTGGCAACAACTCCGAGGGCAAACACAGGCAGGGGAGAGGCAGCAGCAGGGACAGGCTGCACTTTTTGCAAGGCTGGTGGGAGTAAATCAAAGGAAATCCAAAGATTTGGAGTCCATTATTTGGTCATTTGTATGCAGATTGGCTCCTCAATTCTTTTACAGCTTCCTGGACCTGCAGGAGGCACACACAGGGATTGAGGATGCAGCTGGATTTTGTCAATAACACTCACCTTTTGCTGGTGAATCTCAAAAGTAATTCACAACAAAAGATGCGCTGTTTTCCTTCTTAAAAAAAAAAAAAAAATAAATAAATAAAATGGCAATGAGGCATGGATTGATTTGATTTTAGCCATGAACATCCTTGGCCAAACAACACTGACCCCAACTTTGTGAAGTTCCTTTAATTTGTGTCTCGAAGCAGCACAAAAATGACTGGTTTCCCCATAAAGTGAAAAATTCAGATGACAACACCCCGAGAATACATGAGCAGGCAATACCAAGGATGTGGTTAATTCAAACATTGGTGCCAGCAGTTGAATATTTCAAATACTTAGTCCCAAAATAGGCATTTTCAGAGCTGTATTTATGAAAGGCACAGCTTTAAGGCCTAAATCTTTATCCCCCTGTTTGCTGTGATTCAGGAACTGCTGACACACAACAATGACCAAAAGTATGTCAAAAGAATAGACAGTTCCAGATACCCCTAAATTCCAAAGGTTGTGGAATCAGGTGTCTCATTTCTGGAAGAGCTGGAAACTTTAGGGCCAATTGTGAAATCACAGATTTTCAGAAATCTTGCTGAACAAAAGTTCAGAATTTGAAGTTTGGAGTGAGTCAGTTGGAGTTCTTATTTTCATTTTTTCTTTTTCAATAAAAAGAGAAGCTCTGAGAAACAAAGCTAAAAAACAAACAAAAAAAATAAATTCGTTTTTACCAGACAACATTGCAGAATATGAAACCCATCCATACTGAATAAATACAATTCTAATTGTCCCGGATTTTCCAATAAATTATTTCACGAGTTTAACAACAACAACAACAAAAAAAAAAGCCCCCAAAATCCTTTGGATATCACCCCTGCAACCCAGCTCAGTATCGAGCTGCTCGTTGCCATAGCTGCAGCTCAGGAAAATGTTTTTTTTTTTCTCCTAGATTTATAAACAGAGATTGCAGTGGTGGCGAGCACCACACAGAACCCAGTGGCCCCAGGCTGGTGACAAATGGCCCTGGGGACTCATCCTGGCCACCTCAGAGCCCTCGGGGCCACCTTGGGCTGGTTTGTCCCCAGGTCCCTGTCCCCAGGGGCACAGGGAGCAGTTCCAGCACCTGGAACCCTCAGGAATGCAATTGCATTGCTGGAGGAGCAGCCAGCACACACAAACCTGAATTTCTGAATTTTTTTTTTTTTTTTTTTGGTGGTTTGTGGTGGGTTTTAAACTTTTTTTCCCCCCTCACTTCTTGTGCCGGCCTCAATTTTAGTCATCCCAGAAAAACTGGAGGAGGTCATGGATAATAATTTGGATTAGAAATGCCACTGCCAGGCTTTGAGGGACACAGTTTTAGAGCACATTATTTCAATTTTTTGGTGTAAATAGAGCTCCTCCCTTCGCTGTGAACCAAAGGTTGGGTTGGACAGTAACACAAAAAGCAGCAAAAACTCATCAGGATCAGCTCCAGGCTCTCCCAGGGGGATGAATCCTGGATTATCTGATCTGCCAGGAGTGCAGAGCAGCTCCAGTGAACCCCTTTGGGAATTCTGGACGTTCAGGCTGAAATTTCCAGAACTTTCCTTTCAGCAGCTTTGTTCCTATGGAAGCAAATGGGCAAATGGTAGAAAAACCCCAAATGGTTTTTTCACCAAATGGTGAAATGTAGTTGATGAAAGGGGATTAAATGGATGGAATCTATTGAAAACCTTTCCAAAGTGGTTTTTGCTCTGGAGATTTCTCAGGAGAGCCAAGACAGGGATTTTAAAGGACAAGCGTTCACAAATTGGAGGTACAATTTTCTCACTAATTCAGCTGCAGATTCCCTTCCTCACACCATTTTTTATGTCCTTTGCTCCAGCACAGAACTCCCAGAGAAGTTTTGTTTTTCAGGCATCCGGCTCAGCCCCAGGATCAGAGTTTATTCCTGGTGTTTTCCCTTCCCCAAGCCGAGGTTGGAGCAGGAGGGACAAGAAGGAATAACTCCCTTTAATCCTCATCAGGCCCCACTCATCCCTTTTGTTTTCTCCATTATCTTTTCCCCCCTTTAAAAAAAACCAAAAACCTAATGAGCCATAAGGACAAGGCTGATAATGAGCTGTTTATTGGCAGGGACGTGGGTTGAGGGTGGAATCTGTTGGTGTTGTTAGAGAAAAAACATTTCTATTCTGGAGCATCATAAAATGTTGGGCTTCGACAACACCTTTTGTGTGGTCAGGGATGGATTTATTAACAGGCTGTGCTCCTGGACCTTGTCTGAATCTTCTTAACAACAGGTTGATTTATTTAGGCTTAGGCTCGGTTCTGTTTCAGCCCTGCCTTGTGCTTTATTTTTGGGGAAGCTCAGATAAAACCGCTGTGTGTTGTTCCCAGGAGCTGGCGATTTTTGATTTAACTCTTCACCCGTTCCTGACTTTTGTTGGGGATTAATTTCTGTTTATAATCAACACGTCATCACTTAAGTCGATGAAAGAGTTACTGCTGGCATTAAGCTCCAGCAAGCGAGGGTGAGGGGGAGAATAACCTCAGCTGAGCTCAGAAATGACAAATTAAGAACCAGTATTAGCAAAGAGAACTCTTAACATCTGCGTGGCAGCTCTTACCGAAATTGTGATGCAAATCTGCAGGTAGAATTCAGCATAATGTTTATTTATGTAAAGAAACGGAGCTGCCTTTCATCTGCACAGGAGGGGTGGAATTGTTTTCCTCGGTCCTTCCTGAATTCCTGTGTGCCCGGCTCGTGTTGATGCCGCAGTTTGCGGGGGGAATCAGCTCCTTGCTCACCTGTCACACCCCCGACGTGAGATTTACACCACTGCTGCCTGCCAGCCCGCAGCCGGCAGAACAAACCCAGGGAAGTTACAGAATAAAGAGATTTCCTTCCACCGGGGTGAAATAGTGCCAGAATGAGGGGATGGGACATTTCAGGCCGGGACACTGGGTGACGGATGCCCACGGGAGGCTTTGGGGCAGCTGCTCCTTCAGTCCGGGCAACGCTGGGTTTGTGCCACATCCCCGGAGTTCCAGGAGGATTTTTTCAAAATAAATACCAAAACAAAATAATAGTGTGCCTCGCAGTGTGTTAATTTAACGCCAGCCTTGTCATTCCTGCTGTGAGTGGAAGCTGTTGGTGTTTTCTGCTGGGTACTTGCCTGGCTCCGGAGGAAGGGAGAGCAGAATCTTTAATATCTCTCAGCTCCCCTCTCCCAAACTCCAAACCTGCCCTAACTGCTGCAGTGACACAGAAAGGAGCTGCTTTCATTAGCCTCTCATATTTTCATAACGAAGCGCTGCTGATTCACGAGCATAATTACATTGTTCTTGCAGCCTTTTGTGTGGGAGGGAGAGAACAGAGAGCGGAGCTGCTCCTGGAATAACCTCCCTGCCGGCTCCGTGCTCCAGGGGCTGCTCGGAATTGTCTGCCCGGTCCCTGGGGACAAGGTGACACCTCGCAGGGCACACGGCACGTGCTGCCTGATCCCACCTCAGCCCCGGGTAAAAACTCCTTCCCTGCGGCACCAACCTCAGCTCTCCCATTCCACAGGGAGCAGGGCATGGGCTGGTCCATGCTGGGAGCAGGTTGGAGCCTTTTCCAAGCCACAGCAGACAAGGGGGCTCAGGACCAGCAGGTTTAGGGGCCCACAAGTGCAAATCTTGCATTTGTTTGAATTCTGCCAGTCGGCAAAGTTACCCCCAGCTGCATTGGCATCCCGGGAGTCACAGAGAGTGGAGGGAGGTGACTCAAAGGCAGCTGATCAGAACCATTCTGGAAGCTGTTTGCTCTCCTCTGTGGATGTCCCAGGATGCAGGGAATCCACAGGAACTGCTGGAGGCAAATGCAGGAAAGAGATGAATAAAGTAAAAATGTGTATTTTTTAAAAGGACTTACCTGATGGAGGGAACGCCCAGACCACACACTCTTGGCTGTCTGACACAGAGCTCTCCATATTTACCTTGGAATGAGCAGCTTTTCTTCTTCCAGTTCCATGGGGGATGGTTGTTGGATTGGTCTGAAACAGCACCCACAGCTGGATCTGCTGAGGGGTCCCCTGGAGATAAGAGATGTTCAAACAGGAGATAAATGCTTGAGTGTTTGGCTCCCCAAACAACGGGGACATCATTGGTAGTTCCAGGTGATCGTGGAATCACAAAATCCTGGAATGGTTTGGGTTGGAAAAAAACTTAAATCCCACCCAGGGCCACCCCTGCCATGGCAGGGACCCCTCCCACTGTCCCAGATTATCCCAGCCTGGCCTGGGACACTGCCAGGGATCCAGGGGCAGCCACAGCAAATCTGGGAATTCCATCCCAGCCAGGAATTCCTTCCCAATATCCCATCTAAACCTGCCCATGGGATCTTGGATTGGAGGGGACCTCCAAGTCCAT
>NW_014650660.1:436181-446515 GCF_001447265.1 Sturnus vulgaris | reverse complement strand
AAGGAATTCCTGGCTGGGATGGAATTCCCAGATTTGCTGTGGCTGCCCCTGGATCCCTGGCAGTGTCCCAGGCCAGGCTGGGATAATCTGGGACAGTGGGAGGGGTCCCTGCCATGGCAGGGGTGGCTCTGGATCATCTTCAAAATCTTTTCCATCCCAAACCCTTCAGGGATTCCAGTCCCTGCAGTGCCAGCAGGGAATGTGGTTTTGGGTAAGAACATCCTGTCCTGGGAGTCAGGCTGTGCAGGTGAGGAAGGAGAGGTGATTCCTGCCTGGTTTATTGGTTGTTTAAACGATCTGCATTTAAAATCTGTTTTAAAAGAGATCTGTAAAATCTGTTTAAAAAAAAAAAAAAAAGATGTGTTTTAAAAGAGATCTGTAAAATCTGTTTAAAAAAATCTGTTTTAAAAGAGCTCTGTAAAATCTGTTTTTAAAAAAATATCTGTTTTAAAAGAACAAGAGCAATACTGGGCTCCTTTTCACCCTTTCCCTGGAGGGGTGTAAAGCTGGAGGATTTATTGCTCCTGCTGTGATTTATGGGATACAGGGAATGGGGTGATGGCCTCACTTTAGTGCTGACATTGAAAAATCCTCCTGGGCACTCAAACCAGCTCTGACAACTCTTCCCCCCTCCATAAAATAATCCTGAGGCTCAGTCCCACCATTGGACAGCACTGCTGGGTTTATATGGACAAGAAAGTCGAAAAAAAAAAGATATTTTTTGTGATTTTTCCATCATTTCTGATCTCAGATGGGCGAGTGCTTGGGCTGTTTCTGTGCTTGGTTTGTGCTCCTGACCTGTGTTTATCAAATCCTGCTTCTTCCAGCTTCTCCTCCGTGCATTTCCCAGTTTTTCCAGTTGCTGTCACGTCTCAGTGTGGGGGCTGATGGCTGAGCAATTCTTTTTATTCTCCCTCGCACATCCTTGGAGGTTTTGTGTGAGTTCTATGTGCTTTGTGTTTATTTTCTCTCTCCCAGAGCTCTAGCTTTGTTTAGGCTGACTCTCCCTTCTTGGGGGGGTAAAAAATACCAAATAAATTCCAAAATAAATCCAAGATTTTGGACCCATTTAAACGCGTTTTTCTCATTAAAAACCTGTTTTATTTCAGGAGTAAACCTGAATTTTATTTCTCTTGTCTGCACACTTTGCTTCTGACTGGTCAGTGCCTGGCATTAAATTTTTTACTCACTGGGCTCCCTTTTCCTGGGGAGCTTATGGACACAAGGGAATAACGTGGGAGGAAGAAAATCCTGATTTTCTTCTTTTTTTACAGTTTAGCTGCCAGGGCTGGCAGCATCCCTGTGAGCCAGGCATGGAGTGGGTGCGTTCTGGGGCCAGCCAAGCATTTTCCAAATCATCTTTTTTGTTATTTGGGATGGTTTTTTGTTACTTTCTGATGCGTTTTGACGTGTCCTGATGTCACAGAAAGCTCAGGTTGCAAATCGCTGCTCTGGAGCAATAAAATGATGACTCGAATGAGTTCTGGGCAAATCTTTGAAGGGTTTAGGGGAGGGAAATTTGGCTAAAACCCCAATTAAATCACGGGAGGGATAAAGCAGGGGGTGGCTATTTTAAATACGCTCAGTTTTGCCTCTGGCTGTGTCAGGATTGCTGTCACTTGTTGGCCAATGTAAGATTTTAATGGTTAAACTCTGTCCGTGGGGACAGGAACGAGCTCCTTCAATCAAGAGGGTAATTAATTCTCCTGACAAGCCCTGCAAGTTCTCCATTGAGATTTTAGCCCTCGCAGAGATGGGATTTGACAGTTTGCATTTGCCTTCTCCCACCCCACCCCTGCAAAGCCAGGACTTGCTAAGTCGGACTTAACAAATCCCAGAACACCCCGGAATGAGACTGGGCTTTAATGTGCAATAAAAAAACTTTGGGAACGACCCCTTCAAACGCTTCCAGAGGTTGGAAACTCATCTATAAAAATCCACTTTATGCCTAAAGTTCCCAAATCTTATTGGGAGAGGTCGTTTATTCCAAACCCTGTCATCAAAGCTCCGGAGCCAAGGAAATTGCAGGAGGGTTTGGATGTTTAAATTTGCAGCTGGAAGCAGAGGGAGACAGGGAAGCCCTGCACAGGAGCTGCACTGTGGGGCCTCTGCTCCTCCTCTCTGCTCCCTGCATGCCTTTGCAGCTCCGTGGTTTTCCTTTTTTTTTTCCTGTAAGAAATCCTAAAACAATGTTGGTGGTGGGTGCTTTGCAGATTTTTTCCCCTCTGGAAAACCACCCACCCAACAGACCCACAGTGCTCAGGTGTGTCCAAAGGCTTTTCAGGCTGAATATTTCTGATTTCTCTGATTTTTTTATGAATAGTTCCCCTTGAGCCAAAATAATTCACTGATGAATAAATTCGTGTGAAAATTGAGACTGAGAAATCTGCAAGTTTTGTTTCTGGTTCTGTTTTAACTTCTGGGGAATTCCTGATATTCTGTGTGCCCAATGGAGCCAGGCTGGGAGAGCTGGGAATGTTCACCTGGAGAAGGGAAAGCTCCAGGGAGAGCTCAGAGCCCCTTCCAGGACCTAAAGGGGCTCCAGGAAAGCTGGAGAGGGGCTGGGGACAAGGACAGGACACAGGGAATGGCTTCAAACTGACAGAGGGCAGGGATGGGTGGGATATTGGGGAGGAATTCCTGGCTGGGATGGAATTCCCAGAGGAGCTGTGGCTGCCCCTGGATCCCTGGAAGTGTCCCAGGCCAGGCTGGGATAATCTGGGACAGTGGGAGGGGTCCCTGCCATGGCAGGGGTGGCTCTGGGTGGGATTTCAGGTCCCTTCCCACCCAAACCATTCCAGGGTTCTGTGATTCCAAGTGCAGCTGAAGGAAGGTGATGTCTGGGCCATGGCTTTGTTCAGGAACATTTTCTTCAGAGCTCTGAGCCAGTTGTGCTCTGAGGGAGGATGGGATGTGCAAACGAGGGGGAAATTCATCATCCCCACGTGCCTGGTCCCTGAATTCCAGCCCTGTGCCCCCAGCACAGAGGGCACCTGGGGGTCAGGCTGGGAATGGCTTTTGGAATTTGCCAGGTCACTTTTAACTTTCAGTGCAGGAAATGTCAGTGCCAGAGAGCAAAGCACGGTTGGGGAAAGTAAATATGGACAAGAAATGTGTGAACTTCTCCCCTCCAGTGCCATCCTCTGACAGCTCAGATTTATCGGTGCCTTTATTGTCACTTTTCATTCCCTTTGCTGCCTCCCCCACACCCTGCTCAGTAACTCTGCACTCATCACAGCAAAGTGACTCAGGATCAGTTAATATTAATTTTAATATTAATATTGCCATTTTACTGCCTGGCACGCTTTCCATATGGAGACAACAATCCTTTCTTTTCCTTATTCCTCTTCTGTCCCTTTTTATTCTACACTTGTGGCCCTTTAATATTTGATTTTTAAGGGAATAAATTGCATGTGACAATCCGTGTGTGGTGAATTCAGAAGGAAGGAGCTCCGTCTTCAGTGAGGGACTCTGAAATTTAGAATCCCAGAATCCCAGAACACTTCGAGCTGGGAGAAACCTCAAAACCATCTTGTCCCTTTCCATGCCACGGGCAGGGACACATTCCCCACCCCATCAGTTTAACTTCGGGAGATCAAATGTGATGATTTTGAGAGAGGAGCAGAGTTTTGGGAGTGGGCAGGATGAGCCAATGCCTGAGCTCCCAGGAGGGGGGTCTGGGGGGCTCGAGTGCCTTTCAGCGATGTGTGAGAGGAGCTGCTGGGGATCACACGGAGCTGATTCAGGGAATTTCACACCCTGTGAGCACCAGGAGCTGCTGGGTGCAAGGCTGGCAGTGCTGGGGGTGTTCAGCTCCCTCACTCTGGAATTTCACCGCTGTGATAGCAGGGATCCTGGAATTCTGGAGTGGTTTGGGTTGGGAGGAGCTGAAATCCCACCCAGAGCCACCCCTGCCATGGCAGGGACCCCTCCCACTGTCCCAGATTATCCCAGCCTGGCCTGGGACACTTCCAGGGATCCAGGGGCAGCCACAGCAAATCTGGGAATTCCATCCCAGCCAGGAATTCCTTCCCAATATCCCATCTAAACCTGCCCATGGGATCTTGGATTGGAGGGGACCTCCAAGTCCATCCAGTCCCACCATGGGCAGGGACACCTTCCACTATCCCAGGCTGCTCCAGCTGGGCCTGGAACAGGGATCCAGGGACATCCCAGATTTCTTCCCCAAATCCCATTGAAACCAGCACATGGAATCCTGAATTCCTTTGGCTTGGAAGGGACCTGAAATCCCATCAGAGCCACCCCTGCCATGGCAGGGACCCCTCCCACTGTCCCAGATTATCCCAGCCTGGCCTGGGACACTGCCAGGGATCCAGGGGCAGCCACAGCTCCTCTGGACAAACACCACAGTCCTGTGGGTTGAGGGGTTGCTGGGAATTCCAACAAAAATAGATTTAGACAAAGAGAATTCCGTCTCAGCGATATTAATTGATGATTTTTCCCTCTCAGTGAGGCCTTGGAGCACAAGGTACAACCTCACACCTTTGGCTGGAGATTCAGTTTCAGTCAGGTCCTGCTGTGGCTCCTCTCTCAGGTCATCCAGGATGATTCTTGGAATAGCAGGGAATGAGATGAGGTGCAGGCTGTGATTTTCTTGTCCTGCAGATGAATTCTTAGTTTCTTGAATTCTCACCAATCAAATGGTGAATATATTCTTAGATGAATTCCAGCCCCCAGTCCATGTCTCAGGGACACTTTGCCATTTTTTCAAGGGGTAAAAACAAAATTTATAATTAACCAGCCAGTGTGGACACCTGCTGGAATTCCACATCCTTTAGGAGAAAAGCTCTGTCTGTAGTTTGCTGTTGTTCAGGCTGCAGATAAATCAGTAGAAATTGCCTAGATTTACATGGGATTTGTGGGTATCAGGGTGTTATGTACATAAAATTGGAATCTGTGCTGGTGTTCTCAGTTTCTGTGTTCTCTGTTCCTGGAAACATTCGAAATCTTTTGTCTACAAGGGCTGAAACAAGTCCAGAGCTCTTTTGCTGAAAGGAGCAGGTGTTGTCTTGCTCTCCTGTTAGAAACAAATTAAATTAGAAACAGCAGCGTTTTCCTAGGAGAGAAATTCCATTTTCTGGGGGCAGCTCTAGCACTGGGATGCTGGGATGTGCTTCCATGCACTCCCTGGTCTGGTTTTTGCCTCTTGGCTCACATTTGTGTGGGGAATGTCAGCTCTGGGTCAAGGAATCAGCTCAGTGCCCTGTCCACGTCGTTTCCACAGATCCTGGTGGCAAGGGCAGGGTGAGAAATGCATTGAAGGAGCAGGGCAGGGGTTCTGCTGGAAGTGCTGAGCTGGATTCCTGGCCATGACTGATGGAAACACATTTCACCTGCAGGAAGCCTTCACTGCCACGCTGCTGACTCAAAGTGCTCCGTCACAAAGTGAGGCCAACAACAATCAGCTTATTCATAAGTTAAATATTCCCTGGAGCCATAAATCTCTGCAGGTTAAAGCACCCGAGTTCCTCACACAAGACAGGTTTGAAATTCTCCCTGGCACCAGCGGATGGAGTTTGATGGAGAGGTCACTTGTCAGGATTGGGGATTGTTCTGAAGTGAGCAGGTGTTTTATCACGGAGATTTGCTCTGCACTCCTGATTTACATCCAGAGCTGGGGTGGGAATGGGCAGGATGGGAGGGGAGGCAGCTGGGGAGGAGCAATGGAAAGAAAATGTTGAAGGAATTGGGCAGGGAAGGGCCAGAGATGGTGCAGAGTTAAGGAGGCTGTGTCAGCTCTGTTAAATTCTGAGTTAAACTCAGTTCTATTCCCTCTGTCAGCTCAGGCCTTGGTGCTCAGGGAGCCAGAGGAAAATCCAGCAGTGACACTGAAGTTCTGTCCTGTCCTGTCCTGTCCTGTCCCCAACATTCAGCACCTCGACCTGTCCATCAGGGCTGGCTCTGGAGCTCCACCAGACCAGGAGCTCCACCAGATTTTGGAGCTCCACCAGATTTTGGAGCTCCACCAGACCAGGAGCTCCACCAGCCTCAGGAGCTCCACCAGCCTCTGGAGCTTCCAGCTGTGCCCCCTCATTAGCAGGATCCCAGATTTCGTGGAATCTCCACACCCAGATTTTCAGGGCCAGCATTTCCCAGGGCTGTTGTTCCCACACCCCTTTTCAAGCAATCTCTGCTCTCTGTGTATGAGACACCCCAAAATCCCGGGGTCAAATCTTCTCTCAGGTTTGCATCGAGAAAATCAAGGCCTGGACTGATCCCCCAGCATTTCAGCTTTTGTGTTTTCCATCCATCTGTAACCCTGCAGCTCTTTAGTGTGTAACTCCAAACTCCACACCCAGTGTGAGCTGCTGCTCTCCCAGTTTGGGCACACACAACAATTCCTCTCCAGGCTGGCAATCAAGGAGCCCTCACTGCCCCAGGCCCCAGAGATGGAAACAAAAGGGAGCTGGGGGAGCAAACCTGGGCTGAATGACTTCATTACCTGGAGCTGTAAATTTGAAGATTTTGAAGCTGTAATTTTGAAGATTCCCATTTGTAATTGGAAGATTAAACCCCAATATGCAAATGGACCAAACTGATAAAAGTGTGAGACCCTGTGACTCATTGTCCATTTTTGGGTGTAACCCCTGGGGGAGCTTTGTCTGCCCTAAATGTACCTGAATACCTTCAATAAATAGAATTTATTTTTATTCCCTTAATTTTATTTGGCCTCTGTTTTTTGGTAGCCCAAAAGGCATCAGGACGAGCCCTGCTGTTCCCACAGTTCCCATTCCCCACCCTCTCTCTGGTTTTCCCCAGGGCACAGCAGCAGCAGCAGAACTTTCTTCCTGGCTGATATCTCCAGCTCTTCTCCATGAGCATCGTCCAAAACTATTCCCACTTCTGTGGATTGTTTCTATTCCCCAGTGGCAGATTCCCTCCGCAGAGTTTTTAATGTAAAGAATCAGATGATTAAATATTTGACAAGTGCATTCAGCACTGAAATACTAATAAATTGCATTATCTCTGGGGGCAGAGGGTTATTTTTTTTTGTCATTTTAACAGCAGAATAATGATGCTTTTGCAAGGTTACAGTTTCGCTGCCTGTAAGAGCAAGCGAGTCTTCCTTTCTTTTCAATAAGATTTTAATATAATTTGCAACCATTGTTAACTTGTCATATTCCTCCCTCCCCCCCCTAAAAAAAAAAAAAAATATCCAGTCCTTTAAAAACTCAATGTCTGCATATGAGCTTCATGCTTTTAAAACTTGATTCTCTGTCATTGAGCAGAGGTGAATTCCAGATTCATTATGGCAAGAAAAAGACATCTTTAAATTGGTACTGAAGGAATTTCTGGTCCCACTCTTCAGTTTCTGACAGGACTCAGCTTATTTTGAATTCCAAATATGAATCTCCTCTCTGTGACAGGTGGCAGGTTGGTGTATGGATGTCTTGGTCAGGGTTTTGGAATTTTCCAAAATTTCCCCTGCTGATTATTCCAGTTCCCCAGGCCGAGAGATGTTCCCAGGAGCAGGAAATCTTTGGATGATTTAGGAACTTTATCCTTCCTACAAGTGCCTCCACCCTGTATTTTTTTTTTTTTTTCCCTTGGCTAATCAGTTTGGGATGGGGAGGCAATATTTAAACGAGCAGAAAATCATTAGATGATTTACAAAACACTGGAACCCTGCGACAAGACCGTGAGGCTTCTTTTGGAGTAGAAAATGATTTAATTATTGCTCGCCCTTCCAAACATTCGTCTTGGTAAAAATTAAAATGATTTTGCCAGGCAGAAAATTGGGCCCCGTGTTAATATTTGCTGTAAATGAACAAATGGCAGAGCATCAGTGGGTTCCTCTGCTGGGCTGAAAAAAAATGAAATATCTTCTGGGGTCTCTCTAATGCACAGCAGTTTTCCAAGGCTAATCAGGACATTCTCTAAGCCTGCCTGGGCTTTATATTTTAATTTAGGCACGGCTGTGTCTGTGTCTGGTGGAATTATCATCCCTTTCCCTCCTCTTTTGGCACCGAAGTTGTTGTAATGTTTGTATCAGGGTCAGGGAGGTGTTGCCGTGGTGGTTGATGTCACCACAGAGGTGACACTGTTGGTGCTGTCCCCTGTCTTCCTCAGCACCTGGGCGCTGCTTTGGCTTTTCCTGGCTGTTTTCCTGGCATTTGGTGCTGCTTTACTGCTACGGGGATGTGAAATCCACGCTCCTTTACCACAATTTTGTATTCAGGAGCAACAGAGAGCAACAGCAGCAAACCCCCAGCTCCCTAAAAAACCAAACACCAGGCGCTTGTGCGTGAGGCATTAATGGGGTTTTTTTTGGTGGATTTTTTAATCACCAATTGCATCAGTTCAGTGGGGTCTGATCAGAAACTGATGGGTGATTTCTGCTCTGAACCTGTGGCACTTCACTTTGCTGCCAGCCATGGAATGTGCAGAATTCCCTAAGGACAGAATTTATCTGCCAGGGGCCGGAATAAAGGATCAGAAACCTTTTGCACCTCGTTTGATTTCCGTTTTTTTCCCTTGTCCAAGCTGGTGGTGTGGGATTGTCCCCTCGGTGGCCCCGAGTTCAGGCTGAGGACACTGGATAATCAGCTGGCTCACAGATTCCTTTTTGTGTGTTTGAAAAGCCAGAAGGAACCTCCAGATAATCCACTTTAGGCTCCTCTCTCCCTGAAATCTTTCCCTTGTTAACCCTGGATGGAGCACTCAGCTCTCTCAGTTCTGACTTCTCACACCCCTGCATCCAATCAGTTATCCCTTGTTTTTTCCAAAAAAAAAAGATAAAACCAAAATCAGTTATCCCTGGGTTTTTTTCCAAAAAAAAAAAAAAAAGATAAAATCGCTGGCTAAAGGTTGAATTAGGGCCACTCCATCAAAAATAACGGGTCCATGGAGTATTTCCATTGTATTTTCCCCCTCCCAGCCAGGGGAGGGGAGCAGGGGGAGACAGGAGGGGTTTCCAGCTGCCTGCACTGCTCTAATCCCCCCATTCCGGGTAATCCCTGGGAATGTTCAGTGAGGGAACGTGACAGACCCGGAGCACCCAGAGGGGAAAGCAAAACAAAAAAAAAGGAAAAAAAAAGGATTAAAGTGTGTGGTGGTCCCATATGGCTCCAGGCCTTGGGCTGGAATCCCCTTAAGGAGATGCAGCTGATCCCAGGGAGGAACATTAAAATAAATGGTTCCTGCTCCTTCTGACCCCAGCACTGCTGAAAAATGTTATCATATAAATAAATAGATTTGTGCTGCAGTAAAACCTGCTAAACTCGAGTTTTCAGGCTGAACCTGATGGTGATGAGAGGAAAAGAGGGAGCCAGACCCCATGGAAAAAGGGAGGGAAACTTTAACCTTTGCAAGGCATCCAGTTTTAAACCAGGGATTTAAACTGCAAATTCCACACCCAGCTGCAATTTCGATTTCTGATTTAATGCCCCATCCCTGGAAGTGTTGGGAGGCCTTGGCATGGTGGGAGGTGTCCCTGCCTGGTGGAACCCTAAAGTTTTGATCTTTCTGTGCTTTCTGACACTGACCCTCAAAAGACTTGAGGCCTTGGAGAAGGCTTCCAAATTCGAGTGATAAAGTTAGAATTAATGGCGTGTAATTTGAATAAAAATGTGTGATATCACATAGTGAAAGGTTTGGGATTTGGGGTTTTAAAATGTAGGAATAGGTATGGGGCACTTCTCCCTTCTTGTTCCTTCTTCTTCTTGATTTTAAATAAATAGATTTTGGTTGGGTAGAAAATCCTGCAGTGAGGGTCACAAGTGTTTGGTCATTGGGTCAAAAATAATAATAAATGTATTAAAAATAAAATAATAAATAATACAAATAATATAAATGTTAGCTTTTAATTGGATAGTTAGGCCTGAAAAGGCCTTGTAAGAAAGGAGATACAGATCTATTGTATTGCTTTTAGCTTATTAGCCTAAAGTACTACAAAACTCACTTATCCTTTATTCTTTATTCTTTATTCTTTATTCTTTATTCTTTATTCCCACTTATTCTCTTATTCTTTAGATAAGAATTAATAAACAACCAAGTCCAAACACAAAAATCCTGTGTCTTGTGCTTGAATCCTAACTTTGAGTGCAAGCAAAAAAAAAAAAACAATTAAAAAGCAAAAACAAGAAACCAAAACAAAAAAACCCAAAACTAAACAAAAAACAAACCCACAAAACAAAATAAAACAAACAAACAATTAAAAAAAAACCCACTAATATGTGGTACCACTAATACCTGCCCATGGCAATGGTGGGACTGTGTGGGATTTAAGATTTAAGGTCCTTTTCCACCCAAAACATTCCAGAATTCTGGGATTCCAAATAGTTTGGGGCACCCCAGGGATCCCCCAAAAAGGA
>NW_014650660.1:414550-431265 GCF_001447265.1 Sturnus vulgaris | reverse complement strand
CCACGAGATTTCACTCTTTGTGGTTAAGCTCAGCCCTGAGTGACCAAAACCTGTTCCAGCTCCCCAAAATCCCATCTTTAGGTCGGCCTAAAGCACCAGTGCCAGCCGTGGCAGTTCCCGAGGGGTGAATTGGTGCCGGAGCCCCCCGAGGGTCGGTGCTGCCCTCCCTGCCTGGCTGCTCCTGGGTTTTGTCGCTGTTCCTGGCAGGTTTTACATAAATCCCCGGCAGCCTTTGGGTGTGAAAGGAGATGAGTCCGGGGATCAAACGGCTGAAAAGAATTGTCAGGAATGTCGGGAATGATGCTTGGAGGGAGCGTGGGGAAAGTTCTGCATTCACACCCATCCCGAACTCCGGGTAATCTCCCCCCGAAGGAGTTTTGGTTGAAAATTCTGTGATTTTGGGGTTGTTTTTTCCACATTTCTCATTGGTTTTAGTTGTTGTGGAAAAGCTCTGGGAAATGATTTGGGTGTCACGTGTCACATAAGAGAGTTTGACGTGAGACAGGAACAAGGAAGGACGGCTGGAGAGTGGAATTTTTACATGAAATGATGAATTTTGGGGAGTTTCTCACATTTCTGAAGCTCAGAGTTCCACTGCTAAGCCCAGACGTGTGAACTGTGTGCTCGTGTTTGAACAGCCCAACCAGCAAAACTGGCCTTCAGGAAAAATAAAAATAAAAATTTAAATAAAAATTTAAATTAAAAAAATAAATAAAAAATTAAATTAAAATTTAAATAAAAATTTAAATTAAAATAAAAGTAAAAAAATAAAAATAAAAATTTAAGTAAAAAATTTAAATAAAAGTAAAAGTAAAAGTAAAAAATAAAAATTAACATTAAAAATAAAAATAAAAATTTAAATAAAAATAAAAATAGAAATATACATACAACTATAAATAGAAACATGAATATAAATATAAAAATACACATACACATACATACAAATATAAATATATAAGGAAATATAAATATATAGTTAAATAATTTAAAAATATATAAGTATAAATTATCAAAATCAGATTAAATTAGTGGAGGAAGGTGGTGAGTTCGTTTTCTGGACAAATGCAGCCCTGAAATTCATGATGGAAATGAAGTTTCCTGTGTTTTCCAAGCCATGGAATGGCTGGGCAGGCCTGCAGGATCAAACCTGGAGGAATGAACAGCATTCCAGGTCCATAGATACAAATAGATTTATATTTTATATTTTATATTTATATTTATATTTATATTTATATTTATATTTATATTTATATTTATATTTATATTTATATTTATATTTGTATTTGTATTTGTATTATTTTTTTTATTTTTTTTTTTTTTTATTTTTAGTTGTTATTTTTATTCCTACTTTTTAACTTTTATTTTTATCTATTCATCCTCCAGGACAGGTTTCAGCCTCACTAAAACCAATGGAATTCTCTATTATTCCATTGAATTCCCTGGGAGAACTGACACAGAATCCAATGGGATTAAATCACAAACCTGTCCAACCAAAAGGGACCCAATGGGAGCACAAAAAAACACCTTGGATCAGGAATTCTGAGGGTCTATTTCCCTTGGATCAGGAATTGTCAGGAATAGGAATTTCCAGGAAAAAGGAATTTTCAGGAATAGGAATTTTCAGGGCTTGCTTCCCTTGGATTGGGAATTTTCAGGACTTGTCTCCTTTGGAATAGGAATTTTCAGGAATAGGAATTTTCAGGTTTAGGAATTTTCAGGTTTAGGAATTTTCAGGAAACAGGAATTTTCAGGACTTGTTTATCTTGGATTGGGGAGTTTCAGGATTTATTTATCTTGCATCAGGAATTTTCAGGAATAGGGATTTTCAGAAACGGGAATTTTCAGGATTAGGAATTTTCAGGAATAAGAATTTTCAGGGCTTGCTTCCCTTGGATTGGGAATTTTCAGGACTTGTTTCCTTTGGATCAGGAATTTTCAGAAACAGGAATTTTCAGGACTTGTTTATCTTGGATCAGGAATTTGCAGGAAACAGGGATTTTCAGGACTAGGAATTTTCAGGAATAAGAATTTTCAGGGTTTGTTTCCCTTGGATTGGGAATTTTCAGAAAGAGGAATTTTCAGCACTAGGAATTTTTAGAAATAGGAATTTTCAGGACTTTTTTATCTTGGATCAGGAATTTTCAGGACTTGTTTATCTTGGATTGGGCATTTTCAGGATTTATGTCCCTTGGATCAGGAATTTTCAGGGCTTGTTTCTGTTGGATCAGGAATTTTCAGGAATAGGAATTTTCAGCATTAGGAATTTTTAGGAATAGGAATTTTCAGGACTTGTTTATCTTGGATCTGGAATTTTCAGGACTTGTTTCCCTTGGAATAGGAATTTTCAGGATTAGGAATTTTCAGGAATAGGAATTTTCAGGAATAAGAATTTTCAGGAATAGGAATTTTCAGGAAAAGGAATTTTTAGGAATAGGAATTTTCAGGAAACAGGAATTTTCAGGACTTGTTTCCTTTGGATCAGGAATTTCCAGGAATAGGAATTTTCAGGGCTTGTTCCCCTTGGATCAGGAATTTTCAGGACATGTTTGCAGGCAGCTTCTGGGCTGCAGAAACCTGGGAGTGCAGAGCTTTTCGGGCTGCATTTCATGGTGTTCATCCCAGTTTTTATCTGGGAGCTGCTGTTGAGGGGCAGAGGAAAAAAGCAAATTTGTGATGCCCACAATGGAATTTTCTATTCATTGCAGTGGGGCTGGGTTAATAAACTGGAGCCAGGAGGTGACAGGGGACTGTGGCCCTGAGGGAGGTGTTTATGTGAGAAAATGTCAAATATTTCTCTTTTTTTTGTTGTTTTTTGGGGTTTTTTTGGGAATGAAATGAAGGCGTGGCCCCAGCGAGGTCCTTTATGGAGCAATAATGGGCACTGGCACTGCAGAGCTGAGTTGGAGTTGTTCTTCTGCCCACATGTCACCCCAAAATTGATATTCTGAATTATGTAACCACCTCCAAATTAACTCGGGGGAATATTTGTCTTGTACAGCAGCAGCTCGTCCGTGGATGGCAGAAGAAAATGTGTTTCCTCAATTTTCCTTGTTCCAAAGGGGGAAAATAAAAACCCCCACACACCTCCCTCTGCCCAAGAGCTGAGATCAGATTTAATTTCGAGCAGATACTTGAACTTTAATTATGAGCATTCATCCAGGACATTGCAGAGTGGGTCCTAATAATTAAGAGAAAATAATTAAAAATTAATAAAGGAAATACAGAAGACATTGTAGGCACCTTTCTTTCCTATACAATTAATAAACCTGCTTTGAATGACCTGAAAGAGGGGAATAATTATCTCAGCCAGGTAATTGCTGAGTGAAGTGAGGGAAAGGCAGTGGATTTGTCTACCTGGATTTTAGGATAGGAATGATTTCCATCCTTCTCCTGGAGCATTTCCAGGTGGGTGAGAAGGCAAAGAGCACCTGGGTTGTGATTTTAGGAAAAGAATTATTTCCATCCTTCTCCTGGAGCATTTCCAGGTGGGTGACAGGGCAAGGGACACCTGGGTTGTGATTTTAGGACAGGAATGATTTCCATCCTTCTCCTGGAGCATTTCTAGATGGGTGACAGGGCAAAGAGCACCTGGGTTGTGATTTTAGGACAGGAATTATTTCCCTCCTTCTCTTAGAGCATTTCCAGGTGGGTGACAAAGCAAGGGGTACCTGGGTTGTGATTTTAGGACAGGAATGATTTCCATCCTTCTCCTGGAGCATTTCCAGGTGACAAGGCAAGGGACACCTGGGTTGTGATTTTAGGAAAAGAATTATTTCCATCCTTCTCCTGGAGCATTTCCAGGTGGGTGACAGGGCAAGGGACACCTGGGTTGTGTCACCCCTGGTGTGGCCACAGGCCCAGGGCTGGTGGCTGGGGGGAATTTCTCTGTGGCACCTGCCTGATTCAAGCTGGTGACATGACAGAGAAACGCTGAGCCCTTTATTTCCTTCCTGTCTGGTGACTTCCCTTTATTTGTTCAAAATCGTGCACAGCACCTGGAATTCACTGATCCCAGTGCTCCATGCCACACTCCCAGACTGCAGGGATAATGACACTGAGCTGGATTGTTTCAAGAGAGGGACGTCAAAGGCTCCTTAAAATGATCAATGGTGACTTTTAAGATTAAACTCTGGCTCTTTCCATCATTTCTGTGAGACATTTTAAGGATATTATCTTTCTGTCTGGTTTTACACCCCTGCAGCCAAGGTGTGACCTGGGGGCTCTTACAGGTGTTGAGGGATCCTCAGAGTTACTCAAATTCCTCAGAGTTACCCAAATGACTCCAATTTTCCTTGCTCAGAGCTACCCAAATGTTATTTATTTTAGCAGAAATGTGTCACCATCCCACCTGGTTCTTTGGGAGCTGATGCAAACATTGGTGTTGTCCTTGGCTGGATGCTCCAGAACATTATTTTGACCCAGTGCAAGTCTAGGAAAGCGAGGATTTCTAAAATATCAATGAAAAATGGGATTTTTCAATGCAGACTCTGCAGCTGTTCCCACACTGAGCCAATTCAGCCGTGGCTCTTCCATTCCTGAATTTCCACCAGACACGGAATTCACGAGTTCAGTACCCAAAACAATGTGACAACAGAGAAATCATCTTTGCTTTCTCTATAAAACATAAAACCAAATGCAAAATGGTTCCCTGTCCACGGCAGGGGGTTGGATCCAGATGAGCTTTAAGGTCCTTTCCAACCCAAACCATTCTGGATTTCAATTCCAAAGCCAGGCCCAGGTGTTGTGTGTCCATTGTGCAAAGTGAAGCCGTTTTTTTCTGTGCCTCCCATCTGCTGGAGGGAACCACAGCAGAACCTTTCCTCCTCCCAGCTGCCGGGATATTGAATTAATCGAATTAATTGAATTAATTGAATTAATTCAACCATTTGTGTCAATGTCCTGGTGAGTGGGACCCTGTGGTGAATCCCAGCTGAGGTCCCCACTCCAGAGGAGTGGACACAGGAATTTCCTGATGTCTCAGCTTCTCCTCCCCTCCCTTTGGCATCTCCAAAAACTCTGGAGAGCAAATTCAGCAAGAATTGGGAGCGTTGACAACCTGAAAGGCTACTTTGATAAATATATAAGATATATTCTTCCAAATGGGATAGTTAGGCATGGAAAAAAAAAACCAAACCTGCTACAAAATTCCCTGAGCTTTTTGCCTTTTATTTAGTGCAGCATGACCCTAAATCTGTATTTTTTTCATGGCAAATGAATTTGGATCCTCAGCAGTGCCCCCGGGTGAGCACAGAGCTTTGTTCTTCTCACTCCTGGCGTTCTGGGGGAGTTGCTGTTGGTTTTGATGTGGAAAATTCTGGCAAATTGTTTGCATCACCAAGCGAGGGTGGGTTTTTTTTTTTTAAAGACAATAAAAAGGAAATCTTTGCCACGCAGCACCTTCAGCTGTGGAGCTGCCTGGGAGATGAATGTTGTTATTCCTAATTAAGGTATTGAGAAACAACATGAAGTGGCTTGTCTGGGGTTGGCATTAAAAGCAAAAAGCCTGCAATAAAATCAGGAGATATTGAATTTGCATCCAGTGCCCTTCCAACAGCTCCTTCTGTTTTATTTATTTCTTTTTAAGGGGGGGGTCTTTTGAGTATCTGTAAAAATCAGTTCATGTGGGGCTTAGTGGCACTGACATTGTGAGATAAAAATACACCTGGGCATGAACATTTGCAGATTTGGGCAGGTAAATCTGCCTGAGTCACCAGAGGGGGATCCAAGGGCTGCTGTTCCTTGAGCTCTTCCCTTCATTTCACACTGGGGGAAATCTGGGCCTTGCTCCCCCTCAGTGCCAGGTCAGGGCTTTGGTTCAAAGGGAAAAAAAAATCTCTTGGCAATTCAGTGTTTTTATGTGCCAAGAATGATTTCCCTTAAAATATCCAGGCGTCCTCTTAATGCCTGATGGATGTTTTGGAGAAACAACTGGAATGGGATGAGCTGGGATAAAAAATTCTCCTGGCCTGGAGCTCCTGGGGATCCACTGGAATGTCTGTGCAGGGAAGGGATTCTGTAAAAGAATCAGGAAATAGCTTAATAGGGGAGGAATCCCACAGATTCCTTGGAGTGTGATCTGTATTTGCATTTCACAGCTCTGGAGGTGGCACAGAGCCTGACTTTGAGTGGCTGCAGCATCCTGGGGTCCCTCCTGAGGGACTGCAGCCTGCAATTAGTGCTGGCTCCTTGATGGAGGTTTCATGGGTTGGATTTTCCCCTCGTTTCTCCAGGTTCTGGCAGTGGAATCAATCCCAAAGGAGCACTTTGTTCACTGAGTCCCTGGGATGTATCCCAAGTTTAGGAAGTTTTTGGAAACCCTCAGATAAAAGCAGCACGTGGCCATGGTTAATTAGGGGATGGCAAGTTCTGCACAGGGTTTATGATCTGGGGAGGAATTCCTGGCTGGGATGGAATTCCCAGATTTGCTGTGGCTGCCCCTGGATCCCTGGCAGTGTCCAAGACAGGGTTTGGAACACCCTGGCACAGTGGGAGGGGTCCCTGCCATGGCAGGGGTGGCTCTGATGGGATTTAAATCCCTTCCAACCCAAACCATTCCAGGATTTTATTATTGCTGCAGGATCAAGGGGAAGCACATCCCTGGTTTTCATGGCCAATCTCAAACCAGAAGCACCAAAGTTTGACATTTGAGCAAAAAAAATTCAGAATTTTTTTGTGCTTTTCCTATGCAGGTGCCCAAACCCTGATGCCAAGGGGGTGGGCAGACATTCCATTCAGGAATGTCCCATACCTGGAAAGATGTGGGAGTTCCTCTTTAGTCTCGTTCTGTAATTTTGCTAATTCACCTTTAAATGCTGAGCAGCTCTTACTCAGAGCCAGGCCATGAATTACTCTGAGCCACATCAAGAATTCCTCCGTGGAGCAGCTCCCAGCAGTGTGAATTTCCAAAGCAGGCAGGATGGAAGAAAAGAGAAAGAGAGAGACAGAAAAAGGGAAAAAAAAAAGAAGAGAATTTTTCCTGTGTCCTTTTCCAGCTGACTGGAAGGGGCTGCAGCAGTCCCAAGGCGTGCCCCAGCATCCATAAATTCTGGGAGCAGCATTCCACACATGGCTGATGATCCACGGCCTGCATCCATTTCCTTTGGCTCCTGCAGCTCCGTTCTGGGCATTGCAGTGATGGATTTGTCTTGATCCCAAGGATTCCATTTGAAAGTCAAAGCTGGTGGTGGAAGAATCCTTTCACTCCATTGGCTCCTCCAGGAAAATTCCTGACACCCAACGGGCAGGAAAAGGGGACAAACCTATGGAAATCTTTACCTGGGTGCAGGAAAAAAACTTCCAAATTTTGTTCAGCAGGAGTGCCTGGGAGGGGACAGGAGATAAAGAAGGTGAAAATTTCCATGGGTTCCGTGGTGTTTGTGTTCAAGTTTCCACTTGGCCTGTTCAGAACTGACCCGGAGCATTAATGGGAGGGAATTCAAATAAAAGTCAGATTCTGTGGGATAAAATAACTTTGAGAGTGCTCGTGTAGCAGCCCAAGCTTTAAATTAAATATTACATTAAGCTCGAGCTGCCTGAGTGAATGCCAAGTGCTCTGTTTGTTGGGAATAAATCTCTCCTGCAGTTCCTTATTTTTTCCTTCCTCCCTTTCAGTGGTGCCTGTGCCCAGAGCTGACACTTGGGATGGTTAAATGGGAAATATCTGAATCCTCCTTGGGAAGGGAATTGTCCCAGATGATTGCTCTCATCTCCCACTCGGTGCCAATGATGGGATTATCAATTTGCAATCCAACAAATCCCAAAAAGCACAAACAATGAAATACAGAATTTCTGGGAGTGTTGATTGCAGGGATTTTCAGGATGTCCTGAGGATCTGTGGCTGCCTCTGGATCCCTGGAAGTGTCCAAGGCCAGCCTGGGATAGGGGAAAGTATCCCAGACCATAGGATCTTATTTAATAGGATCATATTTAAAGGATCTTATTTAAAGGATCTTATTTAAAGGATCTTATTTAAAGGATCTTATTTAACAGGATCATATTTAACAGGATCATATTTAAAGGATCATATTTAATAGGATCATATTTAAAGGATCTTATTTAAAGGATCATATTTAACAGGATCATATTTAAAGGATCTTATTTAATAGGATAATATTTAAAGGATCTTATTTAAAGGATCATATTTAATAGGATCATATTTAAAGGATCTTATTTAAAGGATCACATTTTTGTTTTTTCCAAGCCTGGGATTCCCTGGAGGTGTGTGGGTCACCTGTCCTGTCCCCAGCAATGGAGAATAAATGCACACACCTGCTCACCCCTCCATGAAAAATCACTTTAAACCTTAAATTTGTAACCAGGACTCCAGAATTCCATTTGCTTCCCTGAAAATCGCCTTTCAGAGCGATTTTAGGGAATTCAGGTAGGCTCTGTCTGCGAGGTTGGAGGGGATGAGTTGTGTTTATTGCCCCGTTTTTCTCAGTGCTTTAATTCCATGCAGTTTAATGGCCCTTTTTTATGAAGGCAAAAAACATTAAAGAACATCCTCACCCTCTAAACCATGCCTGGGCTGCAAACTGCTGGCCTGATTTAATACTGAAAATACTGAAAATAATCAATTTATTTAGGCCCAGTCTCGATCTGTGTCTCTCTTTGGTGATGAACAGTCAGGATGTGACAGAAAATAACAAAAACCTGACCCAGCCCCAGCATTCCAGGGAATGTTTGAACCAGAGCAGGGTCTGGATTAGTGTTAAAGCCCAACCACTGGAGACAGAAACAAAACCAGCAAATTCTGAGGAGCTCTGGTTGCAATTTTCTCCTGTCTCATTGCCTGGTTACAGAAATAATTAGCTTTTTAATTCTTTTTTTTTTTTTTTTTTTTTTTAATAGGAAATTCAGGCTGTGAGGAGATGACTCATTTTGCCAATGTTAAATGGAATATTTTTCATGGCCAGGGCAGTGGCCTAGAGGGAGAACATTCCATACCTGTAGAGCTCATCCAGCCCCCTCTGGAGAGCCCTGGGCTGGAAGTTGAAGAATGAGAAATTGTACTGGGGGGAAAAAAAAAAAAACAAAAATAAATTTATCTGAGCCCTTATGCAGGGAATGTGGATCTGCAGCTGGTGGGAAATGGGAGTTTCCTCCCTGCAAGCATTTCCAGCCTGATGGATGATCCTGTGAGCAGATGATGCATGGAGGATGGAGTTTCATTTCTGGTTGGGGCTTTTATTTCACTTTTTTAATTTGAGGGTGTTTTCTTTTCCTCCTCCTCTTCTTCTTCTTCTTTCCTTTCCCCCCATTTTTCTTTCTCTTTCCCCCTCCTCCTTCTTCTCTCCTTTTTCCTCCTTCTGTTTCCTTTTTTTCTCTCTTCTTTCCTTTCCCCCCTCTTTCTTTCCTTCCCCTTCTTTTCCTTTTCTCCCTTCTTTCTTTCTTTCCTTTCCCCTTTATTCTTCTTCCTTCCTTCCCCTCTTTTCTTCTTTTTTTCCCCCTTCTTCTCTCTTTTTCTGACCCTTTTTTCTCCTTCCCTCTATTCTCTCCCTTTTTTTCTTCCCTCTCTTTTCCCTCATTTTTACTTCCATCTTTCTTCCCCCTTTTTCCTTCCCTCTTTTTCCTCCCTTTTTCCTCCTCCCCTCTCTTTTCCTCCTTTTCTCCTTCCCTCTTTTTTCCACCCTTTTTTCCTTCTCTCTCTATTTCCACCATTTTTTCTTCTTCTTTCTCTTTCCACCCTTTTTCTTCTTCCTTCTTCCCCTTTCTTTTCTTTTTCCTCTCTCTTCATCCCCTTTTCTTCACTCTTTTTTCCACCCCTTTTTCTCCTCCCTTCTCTTTCCCCCCTTTTCTTCTTCCCTCTTTTTTCCACCCTTTTTTTTTTTCTGTATTTCCACCATTTTTTTCTTCTTCTCTCTCTTCCCCCTTTTCTTCTTCCTTCACCTTTCCCCCATTTTTTCTTCCCTCTCTTTTTCCACCTCTTTTTTCTTATTCCCTCTCTTTTCCCACTCTATTTTCACTTCTCTCTTTCTTTTCTTTTTTCACTCCTTTTTCTTCTTCCTTCACTACCCCTCCCTTTTTTCCTTCCCTCTCTATTTCCACCCTTTTTTTCCTTTTTCCCTCTCTTTCCTCCCCCTCCTTCTTCTCCCTTTCCCCATTTTTTTCTCCCTGGATCACCTGGGCCAGCTTCTCTGGCTGGGGGG
This sequence comes from Sturnus vulgaris, assembly GCF_001447265.1. Next base: position 421,117 of record NW_014650660.1, on the reverse strand, counting down.
AGAGCTGATAATTCCATTTATCAATTAAATATCAATAATTTTGGAGTCATCAATTCCCTTCCCTGCCTGGCAGTGCCTGCTCCGTGCTCCAGGGAAGGAGCCTGGGGTCCCCCATGGATCCATGGGCAGAGCAGTGACTCCTCTAGAGGGAAAAAAGGAATTTTTTGGGTATTTTTAGAGCATTTTTGGGGCTTTTTTAGGGAAAGGGCAGTGCTGGATACCCCAGGAAAGGGCTGGAAGCTGCTTGGCCCATGGGAAGGTTTCTCCCCCATCCAGTATGGAAATTTTTTTTTTTTTTTTTTTTTTTCTTTCCCGTTTTTCTTTTTTTCTCTTGGAAAAGCCAAGAAGCAGCTTTGGCTGGGGGAGCTGAGCTGCAAAACTCAGCTGAGCTCTTCAAATTGTGGGGGTTTTTATGAGACAGAAANTTAGCTTTTTTTTTTTTTTTCCTTGTTTTTAATTAATGTCTCAGTTGAACCTTACAGTGAAGCTTTGAACAAAACTGCAGAGGAAGGTGCAGTGCTCCTGGCACGATGAGATTTCCCTGTGGATCATGGGGAGAAGGGTTGGGAAAATGGACTTGGCGGTTTTTTGTTTTTTTTTTTTTTTTTTCTTTCCCATTTTTCTTTTTTTGTCTTGGAAAAGCCAAGAAGCAGCTTTGGCTGGGGGAGCTGAGCTGCAAAACTCAGCTGAGCTCTTCAAATTGTGGGGGTTTTTATGAGACAGAAAGGAACAGATTCTGATTATTCCCAACCCCACAGGATGCAGATCCCCCAAGCTGTTGTTTTTGTTCTGAAGAGACCTGATTATCATGGTTTTAATGCCACTCTTATATTCCATATTTCTTTAAAAAAAAAAAATAACCAAAACCATGTAATTTCGTTTTCACAAAACAGAAATGCTGCCAGTTTGACTTAATTTGACCTCAGTAGAACCAAAATTTTAAATTCTCCTGCAAGTATTTGGATGTGACAAGGCCCTGAAAGGCTCCTCCTGAGTCCCAGCTGGCTTTTTTTGAGACACAAAAGAAGTTCAGGGGGAATATTTTTGATTATCTGAAGTGCTGAGTTCCACTCTGGGTCACTCCCTGTGTAAATATTTGCATGAAAATTCTTTCTGAATATCTGCAACCTCCGAATTTTAAAGGTTTCCCACAAAAAATATTCTGTGAATGAAAAAATGGGGGGGGTGTAGATGGGGATAGAGGACATTAAATCATTGCAGCATTAAAAAAATTATAATTTTCCAAGGGAATTATTTGGTCTAAAATGGAAAAGCAAATCCAGTGCTTGGTTTCCCTCTCCTATTGGTGCATCAACCCCTCTGCAGCTGCTTATTTCCCAAGAATAAAAATGAATGATGTCTCTGAATACCAGATGGGGACATAAAGCATCCTATTAATTAGAAAAGTCACTATTAATTGAATAATACAAATGATTAATAATTGTCCAGCTTTCCAAATTAGAATTCCTATTCCAGCTCATTGATTTTGTTTTGTGGTGGGTTTTTTTTTTTTGTTTGTTTGTTTGTTTGTTGTTTTTTTTTTTTAACTGCCCACCTCGAATCATTAAAATTAAAATTAACGTTGTCATTATTAACTTGTAGCTATTAGAGCTGCTGCTAATGCTTGGTTTTTATATTCCCTGAAAATACTTCAGGCAGCATTGTTGTCTAGACATTATCATTTTCTATTCCATCCCAAATTGTTCCCAGTGTGATTTCTGGTTGGAACATCACGCTGGAAGAAATACCATGAAATGAAACAGAAATTTATCTACAGAATCCTGTCAGAGCACAATTCACTCAGCTGGCACAGACAGGCTGGATTTGCCTAGAAATTACATTTTTTTTTTTCTTACTCTGTGTGACCATAAATCTCTGAGGTGTCCAGCATTGGTCAAATTGAAGACATTTGAGTTGTTTTTATGAGAAAAAAAGCAAAAAAACCCAAAACTTGACCACAATCAGAGCATTGAGATGAAATTCTGGGTGTTTTCCATGCTGATTTAGATTATTTTAGTCTTTTTTATGCCCTTTTGGAGGTGTCTGGTTGTTGCACATGAGTTGAACAAGGAGACTCCTTGTCCCAGGAGAATCCTGAGTTCCTTCAGCTGCTGAAAAAAAAAAAAAAAATCCCAGAAAATCCCAAAAAATCCCAGGAAAAAAAAAAAATCATCCATGGATTCTGCAAACGGTAATTTTGGGTTTGCCACCAACAGCCAGGCTTGGGGCAAAGGGGAAATTGTGGGATTTTCTCTGGTGGGTTTGGGTTTGTTGTTCAGGTTCTGAGTCCATCCCTGAGCCTGACCCTGAGGCTTTGCCAGCGACCACAGAAGATTTTTGGGGTTAATTCTCCGTGGGCAGCAAAGGCTCTGCATGGAGGGAGGGCAGAGCCAGCTGGTTGGGTTTTAGCAGCATCCAGACAATTTTATTTCCTCTTTTCTCTTCTTTTGGTCACTTTTAGGGACGCTCCAGGCACGGGCAGGGCGTGGGGTTTGGTAGCAAACCCCTGAAAATTGCAAAAAAAAATACAAAAGAATTGCAAAAAATTGCAAAAAACTGCAAAATTTGCAAAAAATTGCAAAAAACTGCAAAAAAAATTGCAAACAAATCGCAAAAATAATTGTAAAAAGATTGCAAAAAATAGCAAAAAAATGCAAAAAAAAATATTTAAAATAAAAAATTAAACATGGTAAGAAATATGAGAGGAACCAGGCAATGCATGGCCATAATTATCTGTTTGTCAGACCCACCCATCCCTCTTTTCTTCCTCCCCCTGCCCCTAAACTTCCAGCTCTGTCGTTTTTATCACACAAAAGGCAGGGAAGACTTGCACTGGGTGGGTGTTGTCTCCTGGGGAAGTCTCAAACCCCAAGTTTTGCAGTTTCCAGCCCATATTTGGGGGATTTGGAAAGGTTTGACCAGGCTGGAGCAGCCTGAGGTGTCCCTGCCATGGCTGGGGTGGAGCTGGATGGGATTTAAGGTCCAATCATTCCAGGATTGAGGTTGGAAAAGAGCTCCAAGATCACCCAGTGTGACTCTGAATAATCATTTTTTTAACACCAGAGCCTCGATTCTTGCACCTGATGGGAGGAATGAAGAAGTGAGGAAGGAGCTGATGATTTTTCCTGGTTTTAGGCTGTGAATAAACTCCTCCCTAAATCCACCAGTGGATGGGAATTTGCACTTCCAGAGGCTGATTTAAGCTTTCACTGGATTTCCTGATTCTCTGCAGTGTTTGTGTCTTCTTCACCTTAATCCTCATCCCAGCTTGTGGAGAAGTTTGGGGTGACAAAGCAGAATTTGCAGAGTTGAAGACACCTGGATTGAAATGATTTAAATGCCTTGAGCTCCTCATCCAGAATGTCCTGCAAACATCCAGGCAGCCTTGGGGATTTGGGAAGGACAGGCAGCATCCAGTGTCTGCAGCTCCTGGCCTTAAAACCCTTTAAAAACCACAGAAAGAAATTTCCCTGATTTATTTAAAGTGGGAAGAGGTCAGAATTTAAGTGTCTCTTTAACCAGAAAAACAAACAAGCAAACAAGCAGGGCCCAATTTCAGGTGGATTTAACATGCTGGTGGACAAGGGAATTTTTAATAGCTAATCTTCCCCTGCCAGCTCATGGGAAATATCAATCTATTAGGCAGGATTCGAGTGCTGAATTTTTAATGCACTTCTAGTGATTAAAGTGTTCTTTTCCTCCACTGCTTGAAAGAGATCACAGTGGCTTTAAAGAGCAGTTTAAAGTCAGAACAACAATGGGGAATTAATAACTGGAGTTGTCCATATTTCTCTCCAGAAGGGAAGGCTTGGGTCTATTTGCATCCAAGCCTTGCATTCAGAGCACTGGGAAAATCTCTGAATTTTTCTGAAAGAGAAAAATTCGGATTTCTCTGAAAGAGAAAATCCCTCATTCTGGGAGCAGCAAACGAGCCAGAGCTGCTGGAGAGGGATCCTGTGATTTTGTTGGCTTGGAGTGGATGGTTGGGAGATGGGAGGGGAGGGCTGGAGAACGGGGATTAATTCAAAATTAATGGGGATTATTGGTGCCAACGGACATGGAGGGATGGGGTCTTGGTGTCAGTGAGGGCAAAATGAGGATGGGCACAACATTAATGAGAATTATTAATTCCAATGGACATGGAGGGATGGGGTCTTGGTGTCAGTGAGGGGGAAAATGGGATGGGCACAACATTAATGAGAATTATTAATTCCAATGGACATGGAGGGATGGAGTCTTGGTGTCAGTGAGGGGAAAATGAGGATGGGCACAACATTAATTAGGATTATTTGTGTTGATGGACATGGAAGAATGGAGTCTTGGTGTCACCAAGGGGAAAAATGGGAGTGGGCACAACATTAATGAGGATTATTTGTACTAATGAGCATGGAGGGATGGAGTTTTGGTGTCACTGAGGGGAAAAATGAGGATGGGCACAACATTAATGAGGATTATTTGTGTCAGTGGACATGGAGGGATGGGGTCTCAGTGTCAGTGAGGGGAAAATGAGAATGTGCTGGCCCACTGCTGGCAGGAAAATGGAATTTGCAGGGAGAGGGGCCCAAATCCTTCCAGGAGCTGATTCCTGACTGCAGCTACAGCAGCAAAGTCCAACAGGGCTGGACCTTCCCACTGGTGCATCCTTCACCTTCCTGTTAAGGGGAAAATCCCCACTTGGCCCAAAATCCCTTTGTGAACCAGAGCCTGGCTCTCCAACCCCACATTTCTTATAAAAATAAGGAAAATCACCCTGATTTCCACTTGACTGATGTAAGCACAGAACATTTCTGTGCTCCTGTGCCCCAGTCCCACCCCAGAGCATTTTCCAGGCTGCATTTTGCTGCCTGCAGCCCCACACCAAAACCTCTGCACGACACAAACAAATTCCCATTTCAAAAACGCCTTCAGAGCCCCTGCTCAGAACGGCCCCATCTGCCCTAAATTCGTGTTTTAAAGAAGCTTCAAAGTCGCTGCTGGAACTTTCCTCCTCTCACTTAATTCTGGTTTTTGGGGTTGCTAATGGATGTGTCATTGTGGTGCTGGCTGGCCCAGGGCAGTAATGAATTACTGGATTTAATTGTGGGCTTTTGGGGGCTGTTCTGGATGTAATAAACAAACAGCAGCCTGAGAGTTGTGCAGTGTTGGATCCCAGGGGTTTTTTGAGCTTTCTGTGCTTTCTGGAGAACACTGCTTTGGACCTGAGGCCTTGGAGAAAGCTTCCAAAATTTGAGTGATGGAATTAAAATCACGGGTGTGTGGTTAAACAGAAGTGTGTGATTGCACATGGTGAAGGGGTTTAAATCTGAGATTTTTATAATACAGTAATGGGTGTGGGACAGGATGGTGTTCACCACCTTTTGGTGCTCACCTCCCTTCTTCTTCCTGGTTTCAGGCAGTAATTTCTGGTTGGACAATTAGTGACACACTGAGGGTCACCTGAATTTGGTTATTGGGTTAAAAGTATCAATAATATCGGTGTTATTTCTCTATTGAACTCTTCAGCTTTAGGAAACCTTGTAGCTAACTAGATTCATCTCCATTTTACTCACTCCTAGCTGGTGGCCAGAAGTGTTGCTGAAATTCTGTTCTTTAGGTAAGATTCAATAAACAACCAAGCCCAAACACGAGAAAACCCATTTCCTTGGGGTGTTTTTTTTTAATCCCGACTCTGAGTGAAAACAGAAGAATCTTCTACCAAACCACGGATGAGTTGGTGTAAAACAGCACCTCGTGACCCTGCAGGAAGGGGGAGAAGCCCCAGGCAGGCACAGGGACCTGGGGGTGCAGCTGAGAGGCTCAAAAAGTGATGCCAAACCCCCCCCCCGGTGCACTGAGCTCGTAGGAAAAGCCCAGCAGGTGAACTGGGAGAGGGGAATTGGGGCAATGAAACATTTGTGGAGCCTCTGCACCTGGGGATCTGGCAGGGACCATCTGTTCCTCAGTGCTGGCCTCTTGGTGAGAAGATTCTCAAACACATTTTCCTCCACCTGGTTCAGTTCAAGTTAAGGTAAAACGCAGCAAAACTTGGGGTGCCTGTCAGAACTGGCAGGTGTTTAAACTAAAAGAAATTAAAATCGGAGCTATTTCCCCGGTTCAAGTGTGGAATTTTGATCTGTCCCTGCTTTCCAGTGACGCTTCCACTTTAGCTCCCTGAATAATCAGATCTGACCTGATCCAGCTGCAGTGCACAGGTGAAGGGAATGTTCGTGTCTAGCAAATCAAAAGGGGGATTTAACACACGAATTTGGGTCTGCCTGGCCTCACTGAGGATCTTCCTAAACCCCCTGAAATTGCTGAGGAGATTCTGTGTTTGCTTTATGGCTTCATGAATTAGATAAAGGGAGGAAAAATAGATTTATCAGACAGAATGAAGAAAGTGATGCTGTCAAATAGAATAAAATCTTGGGATGGTTTGGGTTGGAAGGGACCTTAGGGATCATCCAGTCCCACTCTGTGTCATGGAACCCCTCTCACTATCCCAGGATGCTCCAACCTGGCCTTGGACACTCCCAGGGATGGAGAACCCAAAACCTCTCTGGACAACCTGGGGTGCTTTGGTTTATGGTG
>NW_014650660.1:314741-326965 GCF_001447265.1 Sturnus vulgaris | reverse complement strand
AATATGCAAATAAACCAAATTTATCAAAGTGTGAAAACCTCATGACCCATTGTCCATTTTTGGGTGTAGCCCCTGGGTGCAGCCCCTAAATGTACCTGAACACCCTCAATAAATAGAATTGTTCTTTATTTCCTTAATTCTGTCTGGTCTCTGTTTCTAGGTAGCCCCAAAAGGCATCACCAGGAGGTGAGAGCTGGCCATCCTCCCTTGGAGAGGGAAGAAAATGGTTCTGATGTGATGGTTCCAGGTGGTGGTGGCTGAGGGAAACCCCCAGGACAAAGCAGGCCCTGCTTTACATTGGTGACCCTAAAACTGAGCTCAATCCATCTGTGAAACGTGATGGCTTCAAGCATTCCAGCTTTTTCCCATTTTATGCAGCATCACTGCACCTTTCAGCTGCTGCAGTGCCAGTTTTAATCAGGATAAATCCCCAGGGAGGCTCAGATCCAAGGAGAGATGTGGATTATGGGTCTGAGAGCTGGGCTGAGCACCGAACTCCTAAAATTTCCTTTGTGTGTGTATCCTGCAGGGGCTGCCCAGCCTGGAATTTCCTTTGGAGCTGCCACGGGCTCGGGGTGGGAATCCTTCATTGCCAAACAGAGGGGCTGAGCACTGCTGAGCCCTCAGGAGCATTTCCTCCCCCTGACAGGGCACATCCCAGCGTGGAAGGGCCACAGTGAACGGGACACGAGGCAGCTGGAGCACAGAGATGGCAGAAAATCAACAAATAAACCCCAAACCCGGGCAAGTTGGCTTTGCTGGCTGGGCTTTGTTTGGGAAGTGCCGGTGACCAGATGTGTGTGGGAGCAGGGAGGAGGTGCTGTGGGCTTGCAGAGCTGGTGGCAAGCACAGAGTGGGGATAAATTGGATTAGAGCAGCTTGGATGGCTCCGTGCAGCAGTGGGTGCTCGCCTGCGGGTCCAGCCTGGCACGGCCGCTCCGGGAATATCCCGGGATTTGGGATGGAGGCTCTGGGACTGCAGGGAGCTCAGCAGTGTCTGTGCTTCAGCTGGGGCCTGTCTGCTTACACAACAGGCTGAGGGGCTGGCACTGCAGCAGAGATGTTTTCCTGCCTGGTTTTCCACGTGGGTGGAACTTGGTAGACAGGAATCCTCAGGTGGGGAAGGGGAAGGAGTGCCTGGGGCAGAGGGAATGTGCTAAACTCGGTGCTAACACAGAACCCAGGCCTCAGCCTGGCTATAAATTGCCACCTTGCAAAGCAATTTTGGCTTTTGCTGTGTTCTCACTTGTGATAAATTTGCTGGGAACTGGAGGTGTTTCACCTCGGATGACTTGAGCTGTTCCCTGAGTCTTTCCCAGGGCTTGGAGAGGGAATTTGTCTGTCTGCTGTGCACACACTGCACATCCTCAGAGGCCCAGGGAGGTGTTTTCCTTAGGAAAACCTGCTGCTGCAGAGGCTTTTCTCTCAGAACCAAAACCTTCAGGGAAGTGGAATGTTTATGGCTTGGAAACTGCTCTTGGCAAGAGGTGGAGATGAGGCAGGAGGTGAAAGCTGAAGCTGTTGGGGTTCATTCCCCTGGCCAGGGCTGGGCTGGGTTGGGCTGGGTTGGGCTAGGTTGGGAGGGACCTTCAGGCCGGGCTTGGGTTGAGTTGAGTTGGGTTGGATTGAGCTGGGTTGGGCTGGGTTGGGTTGGGCTGGGTTGGGTTGGGCTGGGCTGGGTTGGGAGGGACCTTCAGGCCAGGCTTGGGTTGGGCTGGGTTGGGCTGGGCTAGGCTAGGTTGGGTTGGATTTAGTTGAGTTGGGCTGAGTTGGGCCAGGTTGAGTCAGGTTGGGAGGGACCTTCAGGCCAGGGTTGGGCTGGGTTGGATTGAGTTGGGTTGGGTTAGGAGGGACCTTCAGGCCAGGCTTGGGTTGAGTTGGGTTGGGCCAGGCTAGGTTGGGTTGGATTTAATTGAGTTGGGCTGGGCTGGGTTGGGTTAGGAGGGACCTTCAGGCCAAGCTTGGGTTGAGTTGGGTTGGACTGAGCTGGGTTGGGCTGGGTTGGGTTGGGAGGGACCTTCAGGCCAGGCTTGGGTTGAGTTGGGTTGGGCTAGGCTAGGTTGGGTTGGATTTAGTTGAGTTGGGCAGGGTTGAGTTGTGTTGGGGGGGACCTTCAGGCCAGGGTTAGGCTGGATTGGATTGTGTTGAGTTGGGTTGGGCTGGGATGACTTGGGTTGGGTTGGGAGGGATTTTCAGACCAGGGTTGGGCTAGGCTGGGTTGGGCCGGGTTGAGTTGTGTTGGGAGGGACCTTCAGGCCAGGATTGGGCTGGGCTGGGTTGAGCTGAGTTGGGTTGGGCTGGGTTGGGCTGGGATGACTTGGGTGGGGTTGGGAGGGACTTTCAGGCCAGAATTGGACTAGGTTGGGTTGGGCTGTGTTGAGTTGGACTGGGAGAGACTTTCAGGCCAGGGTTGGGCTGGGTTTAGTTGGGAGGGATCTTCAGGCCAGGGCTGGGCTGGGCTGGAGGGACTTTTAGGCCAGGGTTGGGCTGGGCTGGGTTGGGCCAGGTTGAGTTGTGTTGGGAGGGACCTTCAGGCCAGGGTTGGGCTGGGTTGAAGGGACTTTTAGGCCAGGGTTGGGCTGGGTTGGAGGGACTTTTAGGCCAGGGTTGGGCTGGGTTGGAGGGACTTTTAGGCCAGGGTTGGGCTGGGTTGAAGGGACTTTTAGGCCAGGGCTGGGCTGGGTTGAAGGGACTTTTAGGCCAGGGCTGGGCTGGGCTGGGCTGTGCTGGAGGAACCTTCAGGCCCAGCCCATCCCCCGTGCCATGGATGGGGACATTTCCCTGGATCAGGGCTCTCATCTCCACATCCAGCCCTGGAGCACTTCTGGCTCCTGTCTGGGGGCTCCTGGCTGTTTCTGCACCCTCTGGCCCCAGCTCTGAGCACAAACACGAGCCAGCAGCTGAGCTGGGCTCAGCTCCCTCCTCCAAATTCTCTTTGGAGCCTTTGGGCAGAACATTCACCAGTGAACAAAACCTTTCTGAAGCCTCATGGACCTGGGCAGAGCTGGAACCCCTGGAAGTGATGCAGGAACAACCCTCCCTGCAACAGGTCCTCGTGGTATTTATTCAAAAAATATTCAAAAATTCAATTTTCACAGCAGGAATTGCCAGCCATTCCTTGCTGAGTTTAACAGAGCTTGAGTTGCTCCAAGCATGGAGGTTCTGCTTTAGGAATCTACAATTTGGAGGTAAAAGAGGGAGATCTGGTAAACCAGAGGCTTTAAAACGCATCAGCACATAAATGCCAGCATTAATGGCATTCTGAATTATATTTTTTATTTTCCTAAAGGTCACTGGCTTTGAGCAAACCCGAAGGAGTCAGACAATCTTTGTTTGGTGATGTGCTGATAGCTGGAATCCCCAGCTGGAGCAACAGGAACCAGGGACATGGAGCCTGGGAGGAATTTTAATCGACAAAACACCCGAGTTTTTTGGCAATAGCACCAAAAAAAAGGAGGGGAGGGTTTGTTTTATTCCCCCAAAATGCACAAGAGGTGATTTTGGGAGAATAAAGTCTGTGTGGTCTGCTAGGAAGGGACAGAAACAACAGCTCAGCTCCCCAGCTCAGGGGTCCAGGAGAAGCAGAAGGGTTTATCCTTAATTGTGCCTCAAATTAAGGATTTCTGTCCTTGATTCAGGCTGAGGCTGGGATGGGGATCAGGGTGGAACTGGGAGCAGACAGAAAGGCTGGGAGAGCTGGGAATGTTCAGCCTGGAAAAGAGACGTGGGGTGACCGAGCTGTGACCTGGCAGGACCTGAAGGTACAGGAAAGATGGAGCGAGATTTTGGACAGGGGATGGAGGGACAGGACACAGGGAATGGAATCTCCTGCCAGAGGGGATTAGGTGGGATTTTGGGAAGGAATTCCTCCCTGTGAGAGTGGTGAGGGGCTGGGATGGAATTCCCAGATTTGCTGTGGCTGCCCCTGGATCCCTGGAAGTGTCCCAGGCCAGGCTGGGATAATCTGGGACAGTGGGAGGGGTCCCTGCCATGGCAGGGGTGGCTCTGATGGGATTTCAGGTCCCTCCCCACCCAAACCATTCCAGGATTCCATGATTTCCCTTCAGTTCTCTGATTCCCATCCCCATCACCTCCCTGCCTGCTCCCAGCTGCCCTGGCAGGTCCAGCTGACAAGAATTGTCCCTCAAATCCCCCAAATCCCTGTGGGAGGCAGCAGCAGCTGTGGGGATTTGGGGAACATCTGCTGGAGGTTGGGAAGAGGGAGGAGCTGGGCAGGGATCCTGGGATCTGCCGAGCAGGTGGAGACCGAGCAGCTTCTCCTTCCCAAAATTTGGGGTTTTTCTGAGAAATGAGATCCATCTCCACGCTCAAACAGGAATTTGGGGTTGGTTTTTTTGTTTCCCAGAGGATAACAGGTCCTGGTGACAGGACAGAGCAAAGCTGGACTTGGCTTTCAACGGTGGGAAGGAAAAATAATTCAACTTAAATGTTTGGCTGCTTCATTTGTGTGTTCTGGGGAAAGGTGGGAATCTGTTTGGATCTGCAGAGGAAATCTCAAAGTAAATGCGGCAGATTTAGAAAATTATTTCATTTCTAGGGTTTATGTGAGGTGAGAAGCTCATAAATCTGGGAATTGGTGCCCAGTTCTCTGTGGAGCTTCCCCACACTTTGTCCTGAACCTCTTCAGGAGTGCCAGAGATTTTCTCAGCACATTTTGAGAGCAAACAAGGAAAATTATTAATTTTTCTGCTTTTATTTTTCTCATCTACTAATTTTAAAATATTTAATATTTTTAATATTTTAAAATATTTACTTCTTTCCACAGCGTTAGAAAGTGCTCTGAGTAACCCAAGCAGTGGAGATGAAAACCTCTGCAAGAGGCTGCTCACAAACTGATTAACTTGGGCTCCAAAAGCTGCTCTGAAGTCAGGGTGATGTTAATCAGCAGCAGAACTGAACGAGGGAAAAGATAAACACACACTTGGTTTTCCAGCCCTTTCAAAACAGCCCCCACAGCTGCTTTGGTTCAAAGAATTGATTTTATTTTCATGTAGATATTTTGAAATGTCTTGAACGCTTTTTTTTTTTTTTTTAATGTGACAATAAAGATATTTGAATGATTTGAATTGAAATGTATCGTTTCAAAACAGAATCATGGAATCATTTAGGCTGGAAAAGGCCTTTGAGGCCGAGTCCAACCTCATTTCTGTAGTTGTGTCATGTTTAATTTCATCTAATGTGGTTAAAAAGAACTTAGAGGAGAAACTCTGGGATCTCTCAATGGCACGTGTCCAAATGAAATATTTTACATTTATTTCCTCCAACCTCTTCACCCCCAAAAATCGAATTACTGCAATCAATGTCACTTTAACCATTGACAACTGTATTCTAATCCCCATTTGGCCCTTCTTTCCCCAAAACCCCTGCACCCAAAAGGCCTGGAGGGAAATTTTGCTGGAGTATTTCGAGGTGGATGAGACATCCTGATCTTTTCAATCATAATTTAAAATGGAGGGGGAAAAAACTCCTTCTCTTGCTGTAGGAGCCCCTCCCACCATTCCCATCCCAGGCCAGTTGTCTCCAGCTCACCTGTGGGCCAGGTACCTGTGGGAGGAGCTGCTGCATCATCTCCATCCTCTGCCGTGGGTGCAGGGAGCTGAGTGCCAGACCCAGAGAGTGAGCAGTGCTGCAGCTGGGTCACCACTGGTGTCCCCAGGGGCCTGAGCTGGGCCAGTCCTGTTCAATATTTGTGTTGATGGCATGGATGAGGGCACTGAGTCTTTCATCAGGAAATTTATAAACACTGAGCTGGGAGTGTGTGTGGATCTGCTGGGAGGTGGGAGGGCTCTCAAAAGGGGCCTGGAATGGTTGGATGGATGGGCAGAGTCCAGGGGGATGAGGTTTAATAAGTCCCAAGTGCCCAGTCCTGCATTTTGGCCACCAGAACCCCNACACACACTTGGTTTTCCAGCCCTTTCAAAACAGCCCCCACAGCTGCTTTGGTTCAAAGAATTGATTTTATTTTCATGTAGATATTTTGAAATGTATTTCACTCTTTCTTTCTTGTTTTCTTTTTTTTTTTTTTTTTAATGTGACAATAAAGATATTTGAATGATTTGAATTGAAATGTATCGTTTCAAAACAGAATCATGGAATCATTTAGGCTGGAAAAGGCCTTTGAGGCCGAGTCCAACCTCATTTCTGTAGTTGTGTCATGTTTAACTTCATCTAATGTGGTTAAAAAGAACTTAGAGGAGAAACTCTGGGATCTCTCAATGGCACGTGTCCAAATGAAATATTTTACATTTATTTCCTCCAACCTCTTCACCCCCAAAAATCGAATTACTGCAATCAATGTCACTTTAACCATTGACAACTGTATTCTAATCCCCATTTGGCCCTTCTTTCCCCAAAACCCCTGCACCCAAAAGGCCTGGAGGGAAATTTTGCTGGAGTATTTCGAGGTGGATGAGACATCCTGATCTTTTCAATCATAATTTAAAAGGGAGGGGGAAAAAACTCCTTCTCTTGCTGTAGGAGCCCCTCCCACCATTCCCATCCCAGGCCAGTTGTCTCCAGCTCACCTGTGGGCCAGGTACCTGTGGGAGGAGCTGCTGCATCATCTCCATCCTCTGCCGTGGGTGCAGGGAGCTGAGTGCCAGACCCAGAGAGTGAGCAGTGCTGCAGCCAGCTGGGTCACCACTGGTGTCCCCAGGGGCCTGAGCTGGGCCAGTCCTGTTCAATATTTGTGTTGATGGCATGGATGAGGGCACTGAGTCTTTCATCAGGAAATTTATAAACACTGAGCTGGGAGTGTGTGTGGATCTGCTGGGAGGTGGGAGGGCTCTCAAAAGGGGCCTGGAATGGTTGGATGGATGGGCAGAGTCCAGGGGGATGAGGTTTAATAAGTCCCAAGTGCCCAGTCCTGCATTTTGGCCACCAGAACCCCTGGAACGTTCCAGGCTGGGGACAGAGTGGCTGGGCCAGGGAGCTGGGGACACTGATGGACAGCAGCTGGACATGAGCCAGCAGTGTGCCCTGGTGGCCAAAGGCCAGTGGCTCCTGGCCTGGGGCAGGAATGGTGTGGCCAGCAGGAGCAGGGGGGTCATTCTTGACCTGTACCTGGCACAGGTGAGGCCACACCTCGAGTGCTGTGTCCAGTTCTGTCCCCTCAGGTTAGGAAGGACATGGAGATTCCTGAGCAACGAGGCTGGGGAGGGGTTTGGGGCACAAACCCTGGGAGGAACAGCTGAGGGAGCTGGGGTTGTTTATCCTGGAGCAAAGGACATTCAGGGCTGATTTTATCACTCTCCACAGCTCCTGAAAGGTGGCTGTGTCACCTGGGCTTGGGCTCTGTCTCCAGGCAGCTCTGACAAAACCAGAGGACACAGCCCCAAGCTGTGCCAAGGGAATTCAGGTTGGATATTAGGAAAAAAAAATTCACTTTTTCCTAATATCCAGCCTAAAAGATTGATAAAATACTGGAATGTTCTGCCCAGGGAGGTGGTGGAGTCACCATCCCTGGGTGTGTTAAATAAAGCCTGGATGTGGCTCTGGGTGCCAGGGGTCACTGGAGGGCTTGGGCTGGGCTGGACTCGATGATCTTGGAGGTCTCTTCCAACCTGGTCACTCTGTGAATTTTTCTGTGAATTCTGTGATTCCTTCCTGCTCCATTGCTCCAGCCAAACACACTGAAGGAAAAAGGCAGCCCCAGGAAAGCTCTGGAATGGCACCAGTTCAATGCCAGTTGTGGTTTTCCAGTGGAATTAACAAACAGGGCCCTTGGCTTCCCCAAAATTCACAGTGAGAGCTGGGAACCTTCTCTGCTTTTTATTCCTCCCGATTTAAAACCCTGGGAAGTGTTTCTTGTTTGTTCAGCCTGCAGGGTTGGGGTGACCGAGCTGTGACCTCCCAGCGCCTGAAGGAACCTGCAGGGAACTTGGAGAGAGAGGCTTTGCAAGGGATGGAGGGGCAGGGAATGGCTTCAAACTGACTGAGAGCAGAGTGTGGATGGGATATGAAGAGGAAATTCCTCCCTATGAGGTTGGTGAGGGGCTGGGATGGAATTCCCAGATTTGCTGTGGCTGCCCCTGGATCCCTGGAGGTGTCCAAGGGAGAAGAGAAACCTTCAGAGAGAGCTCAGAGCCCCTAAAGGAGAGCTGGGGAGGATTTGGGATAAGGGATGGAGGGACAGGACACAGGGAATGGCTTCAAACTGGGAAAAGGGAGGTTTGGGTGGGATATTGGGAAGGAATTTCTGTCTGGGAGGGTGTGAGGGGCTGGGATGGAATTCCCAGAGGAGCTGTGGCTGCCCCTGGATCCCTGGAAGTGTCCCAGGCCAGGCTGGAGCCCCCTGGGACAGTGGGAGGGGTCCCTGCCATGGCAGGGGTGGCCCTGGGTGGGATTTAAGGTCCTTTCAACCCAAACCATTCCCTGGATAGATTTAAAATTCCCAAGGTCTCAGAAAAGGGGCTCCAGGAGAGCTGGAGAGGGACTGGAGACAGGGGATGGAGGGACAGGACACAGGGAATGGCTTCCCATTGACAGAAGGCAGGGCTGGAACTCTGGGATATTGGGATGGAATTCCTGGCTGGGATGGAATTCCCAGATTTGCTGTGGCTGCCCCTGGATCCCTGGAAGTGTCCCAGGCCAGGCTGGAGCCCCCTGGGACAGTGGGAGGGGTCCCTGCCATGGCAGGGGTGGCTCTGATGGGATTTCACCTCCTTCCAACACAACCCATTCCATAATCCCATAAAATATCTCCTTCTGGGGTGGTGATGGCACTGCAGGGCTTCTTCCCTTCTTCACCCAAACCTTTGGGATCCTGTTTCTAGCTAAAAATTCCCATCATTTCTGCTGGAAGCCAATATTCCATCCTGCTCTTCAGAGGTCCCACCTGCAGCTCCAACAATCCTGGGCACGTTGGCAGCTCCACTCCTGTCACCTCCAGCTCTGGGAATGCTGCAGAGAGGAGAGAAGGAAGAATAAATCTATTAATGCACAGGCAGGGAAATTGGTGCCTGTTAACAGCAGCTAAATTTAACTGAGGGAGCCAAATCCTCTTTGGGGTGAGCTGGGTGACGTCAGTGTCTGCTGTAAATTAGGGATTCACTCTGCTGTGTTTAGGGTTGTGCAAACTCTGAGTGGTTTTGGTGTCCCTGTGTGCAAGGGATTAAATGAAATAATGGCTAAAATGCTTGGGTTTTGTTGGCCTCATCCCTGGAAATAGTGGCAAGCTGGAAATGGAGGGGGGTGGTCCTGGTCTGTGTTGGGATGAACTTTGTGTTTGGAGAACTCTGAACTGAATCGGGACGAGCTTTGTGTTTGGAGATTCTGTAGTGGCTGCCTGCAAACTCCTTCCATTTGAGAATGAATTTCTGCCCCATTTTTTTTTCATTTAGAGCTGAGATCGTGGTGCAGAGCTCCTCAGACACGTTTTGCAGTGACCTTTTCCAGCAGCACTCTGCGTCCTCTGCGTGTCCATGGCGATGCACAGAGCCCGGAGCTGCACCAGGAGATGCTGAGCAAATTCCATTTTCCATATGGTCACCAATTCTTACTTTTCCCACAGGAATTAAACGTGCAGAGCACTGATAAAAATCCTGTTGCTCCTCTCTGTGTATTTCCAGTAGCTGCCATCACTGGGCTGTGTGTTCTGAACTGGGCTCAGCTCGGTTTTAAATCCCCCTTTTCCTCCCAGTCCCGGGGGCTCGTTTTCCCAAATTGTTCCGTGGGCAGCACTTTGAATTTTGTCCCTGCCCGACTCTGTCAGGAGCATTTGGAGCCACCCTGCTGAGCTCTGCTGAGATCCTGGGCTCTGTCCTCACCTCACTCTGGAAGCAGCTGATCCCCCAGCATTTCAGCTTTTGTGTTTTCCATCCATCTGTAACCCTGCAGCTCTTTAGTGTGTAACTCCAAACTCCACACCCAGTGTGAGCTGCTGCTCTCCCAGTTTGGGCACACACAACAATTCCTCTCCAGGCTGGCAATCAAGGAGCCCTCACTGCCCCAGGCCCCAGAGATGGAAACAAAAGGGAGCTGGGGGAGCAAACCTGGGCTAAATGACTTCATTACCTGGAGCTGCAATTGGGACATTAACCCCAATATGCAAATGAACCAAATTTATAAAAATGGGAAAAACTGGTGACCATTGTCCATTTTGGGTGTAGCCTCTCAGAGCTTTGACTGCCCAAGGTGCATCTATTGAAGGCCTTGAATAAATCCCCACTTTATTCTCTTCATCTTAATTTTTAGCCTCTGCTCTAGGGAGCCACTCCAAGGCATCAGGGGGTTTGTGCTTGGTGCCAGGGCAGGGTCAGAGCCTTGACTGGGGCCACCAGGAACATTTTATCTTTGAGACTTGGGCTGAATGACTTCATTACCTGGAGCTGGAATTGGGAGATTAACCCCAAAATGCAAATAGACCAAATTTATAAAAGTGTGAAACCCTCGTGGCCCATTGTCCATTTTTTGGTGTAGCCCCTGAGAGCTTTGTCTGCCCTAAATGTACCTGAACACCTTCAATAAACAGAATTGCTTTTTATTCCCTTGATTCTGTCTGGGCTCTATTTTTAGGTAACCCAAAAGGCATCACAGCTATTAGAGAAAATATGTTCTCCATATCCCAGCAGCCTGAGAACCCCCATTAGCTCTGAGGATGAACACATCTCTCATTTCCAGGAGCTCAGGGAAGCTCTTGTGGGGCTGGTTTTGACACAGCAGTAAAAGATTCTTTCCTCTCCTGACAAGATCATTTTTGGTCTTTGCTTCCCCACATTTCCACATTGTCAGAGGACCAACAGGATGCTGCTGAAATGTAATTTTATTTTTTTTTTCCTTCAAATTATACTTTAAAGGTGGTAGGAGCTGCAGCAGCATTGGAACTTAATTCCTTTGGAATTAATTTGGAAGTTCCTGAGCATCTTCAGGTAAAATTAACAAACACTGCAATTAATTTATCCCAGTTCCTCTGGCTAAGAATCCATTTCAGTGTTGGTTTATGATCATGCAGAGCTAAGGAGGCCACAAATATGCAAGAATGCAAATTTTCTGGCACGATTTGGGGGTTTCTCTGTAGCTCGTGATGCTGAAATTGCTGTTTTGAGACTCTTTGAGCCGTGGGGTTCCGAGGATTTGAGCTGAGCCAGGGGAAGGAGTGACGTGAGCGTGACGGAGGTGCCCAGTGGGAAACTCTCTTTTAATGCTGGAGATGGGAAAAGGGAGAGCAGGAACATGGCCCTGGAAATTCCCAGTGATTGCAGATATTCCCTGCTCCTGCCCCACTGAGCCACCAGCCTCCCCACAGGCTCCAAATTCGCCGTGCCTTCATCTCCTCCTGGGGATGAGGAGGATGAAGAGAGTTGGGTGACCTTTATGGAAAGCAGAATCCAGGTTTTTAAAGGACTTTCTCTCATTATCTACAAGTTTTCTACAAGTGTAAAGCCCCAAACTTCAAACCCCCCCGCCCCCCATAGAAATAACTTGGGAATTGCTGAGTTCACAAAAATTCACATTTTTTGGGAATTGCTGAGTTCACAAAAATTCACATTTTTTGTGAATTCACACAAAAAAAAAAAAAAAAAAAGTGAAAAAGGTGAAAATCTGAACAGAATGAATTTTTAGATGCCTTTAAAATCCCCCTCCAAAACTCATCTCTATCCATTGTGTGGTACATGGGATTTGTAGTTTGGGAACCACCCTTAGTTTAGTTTGATTTAAAGGTTGGAGTTTTCAGGAAAGATCCTTTGGCCAGGTGGAATTTTACACACCTGCACTTTACCTGTGCAGGGTAAATATTGTGGATGCAGAGCAACACTTTTCCAAACCATCTCTGAGTTGATTAAACACTCACGTTTTGTCAAATCCAAGGGGAATTCAGACAATTTTGATTATTTGAGCCTTGAACTCTCCTGTGCCACGTTCTCTTGTGTAAATATGGGCAAACATCACATCCGTGGCCGTAGTTAGACACAAATAAATTGAGTTCTGTGACTCTTTGACCTCCTGTAAGTTGAATTCTGACAGCCCCACGTCACCTCCTCAGCTGCCTCTGTGGCTCCCCGGTGTTTCACAGCAAATTTTGGGCTTGGCCACAGCCGTCCTGCACTTGGAAATGTTGCACCTGGCTGATTCCTGTCAGCAACCAGGTTAATCCTCAATCCCTGCTCCTCCTGCAATCCTCCCAGATCCACTGCACCTGGTAAGGTGTAGATGATGAAGGATCTGGATCATAAATAAGAATAAGAATAAGAATAAGAATAAGA
>NW_014650660.1:295811-314400 GCF_001447265.1 Sturnus vulgaris | reverse complement strand
TTATATCCCCTCTCATGCCCTTCCACCCTTCCCCAAACCCTTGGGGCCCTCCAGGCTCTTGGCTGATGCAGCAATGGAGCCCTTGGCACTGGAGGAGTTAAACCCAAGCTGTGGCTGCTGCTGCTGCTGCAGATGGTTTCACTCTTGGACAGGGCTGGGAGGGAGCAGGATTTCATCCCCTCCTGTGCTCGGCTTCTGTCAGAGCCCGGGCAGCAGAGGCAGCAGCAGATGGGGTGAGTGGGACTCTGTTGAGGAATGAACTCCTCTCCTGCCTCCTCGTTTTCAGCCTGGCTGACCACGGGCAGAGGAATAAATGGCACGACAGAAGTGAAGCCTCTAAGTAGGATCCTCTTGGAGAAATCTGTATTTATGCAGTGGTACAGAATTTTTATTTCCCCCGTTGCCTCTTTCTTCCCCTCTTGTTCTGGTATCTCCCATTTTCCAGCCCGTGTCTGTCGTGTATCTGATCTCAGGGCTGTGCTGCAGACAGGAGCACATTTCCACGCCAGGGATCAGTGCCTGGGGTTGTAATCCCTGCATGTCAACCCGGGCTCCTTGTCACTTCCAGAGCATCAGCTCTTGATCCTCCTCATCCAGAGCCTCACTGAAGTTCCCAGGAACCGAGCGTCTGCCAGCATTGACATTCCACAGAGCTGCTGCCACATGAAAAGGGGAAAACGACCTCTTGCCTTCCCCAGAACCCTGAAAAGAAGGGATTGTTCCCAGGGCAGTGACACCAGTCCCAAGATGGCAAAGCTGTGCCTTGCTGGAGGAAATTAATTCATCTCGGAGCGCGAGCAGAGCTGAACCTGCTCGGAATCCTCAGGCCCCACAGGTTTGGTGCTCCCGTGACCTGATTTGCAGAACTGCTGCCCATTTGTGATGCAGCTGCAGCTTCACAGAGGTTTGGGCAAGGCTGTGGCCCCGAGGCCGTGCTCAGGCTCTGTAAATCCTGCCTGACCTTTTCCAAGTGACAAAGCCTGGGGCTCTGGCACAGCCTGAAAGGAAGCAGAGAGCAGGGACTGGAGGGAAGCGAGGCCTGCTCTTGGCTTTTAGTGGCTTTTAGGTGCCTGGATGAATCATTTGCAGGTGTAAGGATAGGGAGAGTGAAGGAATAAGTTTGTTTTAGAGCTGGGGATAATGTTCAGGCAGGTTGAAGTCCACAGACGTGGCTGATGAGTCACTGTGGGCACTCAGGATGATTTTGCTGCATCCCCAGCCAGCATCTTTGGCTTCCTTTGCAAGATCTCCCCATTTCTGTTTTGTTGGAGGTCATGTTTATGGGTTGTGCTGACTTTCAGTCCCCACTTTCACTATTTATATGGCAAAGTTTTGCCTTTTCTTCAGGTCGTGGAATCCTAACTCAGTTGCAGTGGGTCTTGCACTAAAAGAAGTCACTGCAGCCCTTGGACTAGGAGTAGCCACTTTCATCCTCCAAGCTTTCTTTCCCCCACTCATCTTTGTGAGCACTAATTTCTATCTCAGGGAGGTTAAGTTTTTTTTTTCTTGGACCTTTTCCTTAACCTCCTGACCTGCCTGACAAAACTGGGTGCTGTGCTGCCGTTCCAGGCACAATAAATGAAACAAGAGCCGTGGGCCAGAAGAAGGGAACTTTCCCTCCTGCTGCAGCAGAGTGTTCAAAGGCACCCACGCAAGATGTGAGTGTCTGACCTGGATGAAAAGGCCTGGAAAGGGGCCTTGAAGAGGCCACTACACAGAGAGAACCTGAAAGTGGAGGTTCTGAGCCTTGCCACAGCTCAGAAGTCGCCGCTTCAGAGGCGAGAGCACGACACACCCATGGGAAGGTTTTGTGTGGCTTTGTGCTCCTCCTCAGCCTCATCCCAATAAACTGTGGAGAGCCACAACCAGGAGAACCCTCCTGACCCTGAAGGGCAGGAGATGCACACAGAGGGTGCAATAATGAGGCTGACTCTGCTGTCAGATCCTTCAGGAGCCCATGGGGCCAGTGAATAAGGACGGGGTAGTGCCAGAGCAAAGGTTGGGGAGGCTGTTGTGGCTTTGTAGGACTCCTTTTAGTCTTCATCCAAAGCTCACAGGGAGCTCAAAGCTCTTTGATGCCACAGGGGATGAATGTTGGATCTGAGGCATTGGCAGCCACTTGTTGAAACGCTTGGGCAAATCATCTTCAACTCGAAGAAGTCACTTAGAGCTGCATCAAGGTGGGATTTGAGATCAAAAATAAGATCAGCAGCACCCTCAAGACGAATTAAAGTGGAATTAGACAGGTACAGGACAGTGGTGTTAGATCAGCAGCATCCTCAAGATGAATTAAAGTGGAATTAGTCAGGTACAGGACAGTGGTGTTAATCTAAGGCTTAATTATCTTGGAACTGCCTCCAACTGTTCACTGCAGCAGCACCCAGAGAGGCCCCAGAGATGCTGTAATGAGGGAGAGAAGGAGGGAGGTGGGAGGTGTTTGTCTCTGCAATGGGTCACCTTGGCCTGGCTCATCTTTGTGGAGCCACAGCTGTTCCAGCATTAATTTTATATTTCCATGTTTGTGCAGCCAGTTGTGATTTAGCTCAGCTTTTACTCCTTGCTGATGGGTTCCTTGGAGCTCAGGCCTGACCTTTAGAATTTTTTACGAGGTTGTCATGTCCCAGCCACAACCCCAGGAGGAGCAGGCCCGTGGAGGGAACGCTGAGATCAGCCCCAGCACTTGACCAAGGACGGTGTCAGCAGAAAGGAATATTTTATGAAAACACTTCTCCTGACCTCTGCTAACAGGAACTTGTATTTCGTGGCAGAATTGCCACTAAAATGACTTTTGCAGCCCCAGAGCCGACAGCCCTCCCCAGTGATGTCTTTGGGATATAAATACACCCAAAGAAATAAATACTCTGAAATGAGTAAGGCTGAGGGTCCCCATGGGTGCTTTGTGTTTCTCCTGGATTTGAGGTGCTCAGGGCACAGCTTCACACCTGGAATCTCTCGATTTACAGGAGGGGAGGAGTTCTCATTTCTAGATTCATCTTTACCCCAGCCATCCATGCTGTGCCCTTTGGCAGATGCCAGAGGAATGACCAGAGGCCATTGGGAGCATCTGAATCTTAAAATCCCACCCAGGTCAAAATCTCATGGAATTTCTACCCAGAAGAGTGGGAACAGGAATGTTTTCTCCTTGGGTATCTCCAGGAAATAAAGGGTTAGGAGCCAGGAAGGTAAAAGGCAATGAAAAACGGTGACATTATTCAGATTGTTTAAAATTCCTCTTTTTTTTTGGTGGTGGTTTTGCCTGGAAGGGGGTGTTTAAAAGGCAAGTTTCAGTTTATTTAGGCTTTTGCTCCAATTTCCTTTACACTGTAAACTTCCAGAGACGTCCATAATTCTGTAGTGAAATCCATCATGTGCAGCTGTGGATAAATAATCTGGTTATAAAACAGGAGATGCCCTTGGTACAATGTTATGGAAAACATGGAGAAGGTTGGGAAGGAAAAGCCCAGTGAGCAGCAAAACTCTGCTTTTAGCCCAACTAATGCCTGGTTAAATTTATGGTTTAACAAATTGATGGAATTGCTGTGGATTTACATGGAGACAACAGCACAAATGGGTCCATTATCAGCTCTTCCTTATGGAAGTGGCACTTAAGGAAAACGACACCAGTGCAGTTTTATGGAAATTAAGTCTCAAATTCAGCCCACAGGTAGGAATGATGATTTGGCACTTATTCCTCTTTCAAACTTCAAACACTGCAGGGCCTTGTGCAGTGGTCTTTTAAAACTCATCAGCGGGTTATAATAACAAAACAACAACAAAAAAAAAAAAAATAAAGGAAATTTTGGAGTTATTTTTCCCTGCGTTATCCAGTGGTGGAGCTGGTTGCCACAGGGTATTTGAGAGGGCAAAAACTGAAGTTATTTCGGAGAGAAAATAAGATGCACTTCCAAAAGAACAGCCTCGAGGGACAATAAACACAGCTGATAATGTAAGATCTTCTGGTTTGGAAAAGCTACACTTTGCTGTTTCTATGGAAATTGGAAAGAAGGGATCCATGGTTGTGTTTCCCACATATTTTTCCTGAACATCCACCCAGACAGAGAAGTGACCTTGGGGTCTCTGGACCTTCAGCCTGGCCCAGCACAGCCACCCTCCCACTCTGCTGCAAGAGGCAGGAAAAGGTTGAGTAAAAAATAGGAGAAAAGTAGGAGAGAAATAGAAAAAAAAGAGGAGAAAAATAGAAATTTTGCTCTGTCTGAGCCAGATCCACATTTAGATAATGCTCTGTGTTTTTCAAGCAAGAAGAAGGGAAAAGGAAACAATTTAATGATTTTTTTTTTCCACTTTATCTGAAAGAAACTCGGTGTGTTTGTTAACTCAGAGTTTAGTTTTGCCTGGGTGAGAGGCTGAGGTGTCTTGGAGCTGAAATGTTCCCATCTGGGGTCCAGAGCTGACTGATGGCTCCTCTTCTCCAAAACTTTCCCTCAAACCCTATTTTTGATATTTCCTCCCAATGAGTTGGGAGAGGGAGAAGAGGCTGTGTGGGTTTGGGATTTTTTTTTTTGTTATTTGCCCTTTTTTTGCTGAATTTTTTTGGAGAAGGCACAGTGACAGAAACATTTCCTAATGACATTCCTCCCTCAACCTTCATCCTGGAGCTCCCTCAGCCTTGACAGGGTAGGAGGATCAGAGGATGAGCACAACCATCACCCAGAAAAGCATGGGCTGAGATGGAGATTTGTTCTGGGGAAGAATGATCTCCCAAAATCCAGAGTTCCTGGTGTCACTCCCCCGTACATCCATCAGCTTTTTGCCGTTGAATGAACCAAATTCTTTATTTTTATATTTAATGATATCCACGATAACAGAGGATCCACATTCTTGGAGGATGAGGAGAAAGGTGGAAGTGTCCCAGCCCATGGAATGGGGTGGAATGAGATGAGCTTCAAGGTTCCTTCAAATCCAAACCATTCTGGGATTCCAGGAAACAGCAGAACCGTGGGGTCTCGATTTTCCTTGTGTGTCCTTCAGTGCTGCCTTTATTGTCCACACAATGGAAAAGGCTCTGAAGCTGCCAGGGAGGTTCTGGAAATAAGGAAATAAGGAAATAAGGAATGTTGGAATGGTTCCTTCCATCATCACTCGAATGCCTCCTAATTAGAAATGGAAGTGCTGTGCTGCTGTCAAGTGACTCTCCTGCACCAGGTTGATATTAAAAATTAAGGAATTTCGTCAGGACAATTTCTTGTCCTCTCTGTCCCCAGTCTCCTGTGAGTGGGGAGATGAAAGCACCGGGATCATGGGAATTGTCTCCATTTCTGTGAGCACTGATTTAACTGAACAACCCTCGTGTAGCCAACGTGGATAACAGGATAAATATCTGCTTCCCCGAGCTCCTGCTATTTCAGACCATGTCTTTTCATTAACCCATCACCCACTGTGATGTTTCACCTCCTCCCAATGTTCCCGTGGAAATGAATTCCCAGGTTTCAGGTTGCTATTGAAACCAGCAGCAGCCGTGCTCCTGCACCAGGTACTGCAGGATGGGCTGCTCCTGCACCCTTCTGCTTTTCCCTGCATCATCTCCTCCTTCCTGCACTTCCACACAGCTTCTTCATTCCCCGGGAAAGAATGGAAGTGTGAAAAGTTGGGAATTGCAGAGTGCAAGGAGGGGGGAGGACGTTTCCCGAGGAATGGAGTGACAGGACACAGGGAATGGCCTTAAGCTGGGGGAGGGAATGGGATTTAAATGGGACTTTGGGAAGGAATTCCTGGCTGGGATGGAATTCCCAGATTTGCTGTGGCTGCCCCTGGATCCCTGGAAGTGTCCCAGGCCAGGCTGGGATAATCTGGGACAGTGGGAGGGGTCCCTGCCATGGCAGGGGTGGCTCTGGGTGGGATTTCAGGTCCCTTCCCACCCAAACATTCCATGATTCCATGAGACCAAACCTTACCTTAGACATGCTCATGACTGATTTCTCCAGTCTGAGCAATCCCAAAAACCCACAGGGGTTTGGTGTAAAACTGGGATCAAACTGGGGGTGGTGTCACCTCTGCAATCTTTGTCTCCCTTGCTCTGCTCTCTGCCCCCCTGCTGTCCCCCAGGAAATAATAAAACACATCAATCCTTGGGGATAGCCCTGGTTTGGGACAGTTTTGCTCTCGTTGTGTCTTTTCCCTTTCGGTTTTTCTCCTCCTGAAATTCAGAGTCTCCTGGAGTCCCTTGGAAGCAACAGCGGGAGGCGCTGCTTCAATTAAAGAACCCAAAAGTAAAAAAAAATCCACAAAAACATTTC
The DNA here is from genome assembly GCF_001447265.1 of Sturnus vulgaris. The sequence goes on along the minus strand of NW_014650660.1, from coordinate 308,146 downwards.
ATTGCCATCTTGACAACTTTGTCATCTTAAAAATGAGGGAGGGAAGAACCTCAAACGCAAGGTTTGTGCATTTTCTGAAAAGAACAACCGTTTCTCCGAGGTTTTGCCAGCTCTGACAGGTTTCCAGGAACAATTCCATGAAATGCCAGTTCTTCAGAGCAGAGAGATCCTTGCAGGATTGTTTTGATGAGTTCCAAGGAGGAGCAATCTCCAAGTGCTCTCCATTTTTGAAACCAAATCCCATTTGTACCCTCAGATTGTGTCACCCAGGGCAAGGTGACACCTGCAGACGAGGAAAAGTTTCTGTTTGCAGAGAATTCAGCTCACAAAAATCTCTGCAGCAAAATCAAAAAATAATAATGCCAAAAATGTGAGGGGGGGGTTGAGCTCAATATCAGTGAAAAGAGATGATTCCATTGCCTGTGTGAGGTGGGGGGATGGAAGGAGGAATTTGTTGGGAATTTCTTTAAATACTCCTTTTTTTCTTTCTTTCTTTTTTTTTTTTTTTTTTTTGAATTTTTTTGTTTCTCCTTTCCTTATTTGAATTTTTCTCTTTTGTGGTTCTCACTAAAAGAATTCCAATCCTTGGCTGATAAATCCTATCCCAGTTGTGAATCCCTCAATTTCAGCCCAGCAGCTCCACATCCAACCTGAGCTGGGACCACCTTTCTCCCATCCCTGAGCCTGGTAACAAATTATTCCTTGAACTGAACGAGAATTCTGCCTGAATTTAAGAATTTCTGCCTGAAATTGAAGAGCAAGTGAATTTTCCAACAGGTGGGCTCAGATGGGAAGCAGATCCCTGCCAATGGAGTCAGGTGGATGAAACATCCCTTGCCTGGGATAAAAGCAGCTCGGGAGGTTTGAACATCCTTGGGAGTGCTCTGTTTCCCAGCTCAGTGCTGCAATCTGTTCAAAACAAGTTAATTTTAGGGCTTGGCTGGTGGAAAGGAACCATTTCCTTCATCTTAATCCCACATTTCACATGTGCACGGTGTGGAAGATTGGGATTGACCTGTCAGGGATTTCATGGGATGGAAAATAAATTGAGAAGATGGAGGATTGAGAAGATGATTTTGGGGGGTTGTTGGGATCGATGGGGACCGGGTGGATTTCAGTTTTTGGGCTAAAACCATGGAGCAGAAGGATTGGGATGGGACTGTGGATTCCAGAATGGCACTGGATGTGGGGATCACTGGGTGGGTGACTTTGATGGGAATGGGTTTATCATTCCTGAAGGGATCATTTTCCTCTCATCAGCTCCCTGAGCTGGGTGTTCTCCTGTCCCAGGGCGTGTTGGGAACCTCCACAAATTCATGATGGGAACGTTCCTGGAGCTCTGTGTGCTCTGGGCAGGGATTTCTGTTGGAAATGTGGGGGCTGGAGGGTTTATTCCAGCTGTGGTCACTGCAGGAGGGGATGGGTGCCAGGGAATGAGCCTTGGGATTGATCCTGGAGCTGCCTTGGAGAGGCTGAAAGCAGGGCTGGGATCCCGGGTCCAGCCTCTCACCAAACACTGATGATTTAAAGAGGAAACAAAAGCCCCCCAAAATACACAAATGTTATTTCCTGCCTCCCCTGCATCTCCACCATGGCCAAAACCAACTCCCATCCCAGTTGCCATGGAAGGGGCATCCAGTCAAAGCACATTTGGCAGCTGTTCCCACTCCATTAAACAACATCAGGCTGGAAATACAAATATAAAAGAGGGGGAAACAGCTTGATTTGCATCCAATTGCAAATTCCACTGGTACAGAATGGAAACCTTTTTTGTTGAAACCTTTTGTGCTGAGAGTCAGAAATCTCCTCTGACAAGTTGACAGAAGAAGCTATGAATAGTAAACCAAGAATTTTAGAATTTGTTGCGATTTGGAGCTGTGTTTTTCCTGAGCAGATGCCTTTGCTGCCTATTTCTGTTTTGCCTTTTTTCCCTCTAACTGCTCTACCAGTGAATTTTGCAGATGGATCTGGGAATTGCAGCATGACCTGAGCTGGATTGTTTGGAAGCTCTTGGGTGCTTCCAATTTTTTCCATAATCACTGGGATATGAAGATGTTTAGCACTTGTGAAAACCTGGTTTAAGAGCTCTTCCCCAGCGTGGTGACTCCTGAGGCTCCCTGAAAATTTCCAGGAGCAGGTGAGCCAGCAAAGGTCAAATCAATTGAGTAGAGAACAAACAGGCTGATAAATCCTTTGGAGGTGCCACTGCCCTTCACAAAATCAAACTTGTTACCCTGCAGGCAACAGAAAAAAATATCAGAAATAATTGAAAATGGAGGAATTGACAACGACACAATAAAGCTTTTGCTCTTAATCCATGGAGCCAATTCTGAGGAAATGTTGTTTATCCTCAATCAGTGGAAGTCCATAAGATATCGAGGGTTTATGAAATATTGCATTCCAGACTGGTACAAACTGCAGGGAGGAATGGCTGAACCCTCTCACTTGTGTTATGTGGTTATTCCATAATTATTTCTGGACTAAGGAGAATAATTCGTCAATTGTTGAGAATCAAATCCCCTTCAAAATAGCAAAAGGTTGTGAATTTCATGAATTATGAAACGTTTTTGTACCTTACTTATACCCCAGTTTAAAATAGGTTGGGAACTGATTCAGCTTGTGGAGGTCCAATCCCAAGGGGTTTTGGGAAGCTCAGCTCAGCTTTCCAAAAGGATCTCACTCGAAAAAAAGGATCCCTGTTTTGAGGGTAGAAATGGAGATTTTTATTTTTTTTTTAATTACTTTAATGAAAGCATTGCAGGTGCTCGAGCATGGCACCCACTGAAGCCTTTGGTTCCTGGCATCTCTGGGACAGTTCACTGGGAAGTTCAATGAACTTTTTGGGGCACATTTAATGGAGGGGCTATTTGTGCTTGCTGGCCCATTTTGATGCACGGAGCATCAACCCATCCAGAGTCTGGATCCACGTTACTTCCCAAGTCCTGGAGCTTTGGATCCCCTTCAAAAAGCCTTTTTTGGGTGTGTGGGCTGGGACTCAGCCTCTCCTCCAGTCCTCAGGCAAAGATGAGTCTTCCTTTGCATATTTCATGCCGTGCTCATCCTTTGCCTGTCAGGATTCTCGGGGAACTTGGCTCCTGCACCGGGGAGCTTGAATCATGACTTTTCATTGTGCTGCAGGGGAAGAGCAGATTGGAGGCAGAGAAATTGGATTTATTTGGTTCTTCCAGAGGTGCTGCTGGCTGTGCTGGTCAGTGCCCAGCTCTGGTGGTGGGTCAGGTGTTGATTTTCCAAAGTGATTTTATTACTGAGCACAATTTCTGCTCTAAATTGAGTGAGCAATTTTCTTTTCTGAGCCGTGACCCTGCTGTCCCCGGCGACAGAAACTGAACCCAGATGACCCTGCAGGGGCACAGGCAGATTTGAACGAGGGGATTTTGTGTCCTGCAGGTCACCCAGAGGTGTCAGGGGTTGTCAGGACTTTGTTTTTCCCTGTTCCCAGGTGGAGGGGTGGGATTTAGTGGAGTCCTCACCATCGAGCCGAATGCAGGGTCAAAAATTCCACTGATTGGGATTAAACGTTAGGGATGAAAGTTTTTCTTTGGATTAACCTGCAGTGACAAATGGATTCCTGGAGCCTGCAAAAGCTGCCGGGCTGGGGAGACCCAGAGAATTCCCAGGAACACCTGGAAGTGTCCACGGTGCCCAGGTGTCCCCAGGGCCCGGTGTTGGCATCCACCCCTTTTGTCCTGGTGATGAATGGAGCTGCTCCAGCCCTCTGGCATTTCAAACTGTGCCTCCTCCCTCTCCCTTCCTCTCCCTTTCTCTTCCTTCTCTTTTTCTCTTTCTTTCTCTTCCTCTCTTCCTTTTTCTTCCTTTCTCTCCCTTTTTCTCCGTTTCTCTTTCTCTTCCTTTCTCGCCCTTTCTCTCCTTTTTCTCTCCCTTCTTTTCCCTTTCTTTCCCTTTCTCTCCCCTTCCCTCCCTTTCTCTCAATTTCTCTCCCTTTTTCTTCCTCTTTCTCTCCCATTCTCTCAGTTTCTCTCCATTTCTCTCCCCTTCTCTCTCCCTTTCTCTCCCTTTTCTCTCCCTTCCTCTCCCTTTTTTCCCTATCTCTCCCTTTCTCTCCCTTTTTCTCTCCTTTTCTCTCCCTTTCTCTTCCTTTCCCTTTCTCTCCCTTTCTCTCCTTTTCTCTCCCTTTTTCTCTCCTTTTCTCCCTCTTTCTCTCCCTTTCTCCATTTCTCTCCCTTCCTCTTCCTTTTTCTCTCCATTTCTCTCCCCTTCCTCTCCCTTTCTCTCCCTTTCTCTCAATTTCTCTCCCTTTCTCTTTCTTTCTCTTTCTTTCTCTCCCTTTTCTCTCCCTTCCTCTCCCTTTTTTCCCCTCTCTCTTTCTCTCCATCTCTCTCTCCCTTTCTCTCCCTTTTCTTTCCTTTTCTCTTCCTTTCTCTCCCTTTGTCTCCCTGTCCCATTCTCCCTTTCTCCATTTTCTCCCTTCCTCTCCCTTTTTCTCCCTCTCTTTCTCTCCATCTCTCTCTCCCTTTCTCTCCCTTTCTTTCCCTTTGTCTCCCTGCCCCATTCTCCCTTTCTCCATTTCTCTCCCCTTCTCTCCCTTTCTCCATCTCTCCTTTTCTCTCCCTTTTTCTCTCCCTTTTTCTCTCCCTTTTTCTCTCCCTTTCCTCTCCCCTTTCTCCCTGTCTCTCCCTTTCTCTCCCTTTTTCTCTCCCTTTTCTCTCCCTTTTTCTCTCCCTTTTCTCTCCCTTTTTCTCTCCCTTTTTCTCTCCCTTTTCTCTCCCTTTTCTCTCCCTTTTTCTCTCCCCTTTTCTCTCCCTTTTTCTCTCCCCTTTTCTCTCCCTTTTTCTCTCCCTTTCTCTCCCTTTTTCTCCCCCTTTCTCCCTTTCTGTCTCTCCCTTTCTCTCCCTGCCCCATTTTCCCCAGGTTTGAGGTTTCTCCTTTCCCGTGCCGGTGTCGCAGCTGGGGCTGAGCCAGGAGCAGGATTTGGATCATCCCCAAACTTCAAGACAAAGCTGAGCCCCTCCTGGTGATTTGCATGAAAACTCTTCTTTCCCATCACATTAGAGAAAGACTCATTTCTTCTGTAAAAATAACACTGAGGGCATCCCGCTGCCTCCCCCCAAACCTTTGTTATTCTTTTGTGGGATTGTGAGCCGATGCTGTTCCTAATAGTGGCTGAACCCACAAGGATATAAAACATTTCATCTTAGTTAAAAGCAGCAAAATTCTCTGAGAGTTTTCCCCCCTCTGTGTACACATTAAACTGCATCAGATCAAAACTTCCTTTAAATGTTTGGTGTCGTGGAGATGTTTTTCCCTTTCATCCCAGCTGAGGCTTTTGTTATTCCAGGCACTGAATAAATCTGTTCCTGCCCTTAGGAACTTAATTGAATTTTTTCCTTTTTGTTGTAAATATGCAAACAGGATTTTTGCCCGTATTAAAAATGGAAAATGAAGTAGGAGCAGATGAAATTTGTCACATTTTAAGCAGAAGTTGGGGCACCTGCTCCAGCACAATGCCAGCCTGGTGTCCTGGAGAGAGGAGAACTGTGGAGGAGAGGAGGTCATGGCAAGGTTTTCACTTCTGGGGATTTATCAAAGGAGATTTGAAACGTGGAGTTTTATTTCAGCCCGTGCTGTTTTCTGTACAGACATCTTTTAAATGGGTCATTGTATTTTATCAGCAAAACACATTGTTGGCATTGTCCAAACACTTCTCAACAATCAATATTATCTTTTCTGAGGGGAAATAATAACATTTTGTGCATGTCTGGAGTCCAAGTGATTTTCGGCGCTTATCTCCACTTTGTTTTCTCTCCTCCTGCAGTAAATTCATTCACTCTTTACTGGGGTACAAATTGATCCATAAACATTTCATTACCAGCAAACGCTGCTCCTTCCATCGAGTATTTTATTTCTCTCATTTTAATTGCATCTAAAGCTGAGCACGGGGCTGGCAGATAATGAAACCAAAGCTGCCATTAACAGAAATGTGAAACTGTATTTCCTCCCTATTTTTGAAGTAGTTTTTCTGCTTATCGTGGCAATCTGCTGCTCCACTTCTCAACCCGACAAATCTTGTGTCATTTTTTCCTGCTGAACAGCCCAGGTCGGCCACAGGAGGGGGAGGAATTCCAGCCAGAGGGGCTGAATTTTATGGATTTCCCTCTGGCAGCCAAGGAAGGGGAGTTTAATCTCCCACCCGTGGGCTAAGATTTGTATGAAGAGGAACAATCCCTGCCATTCCTGCCAGAGCTTCCCAAAAATCCCATCCACTGTGGCTTGGGAAGGAGAGGGCACTTCTCCATCCTAGGGTGCAGGAATTCCGAGGCAGAGAATTTTTTTCTTATTAAACTGAATTTAAGGAGTGTTTGGGCAATTCTCTCAGGCACAGGGTGGGATTTTTGGGGTGTCCTGTGCAAGGTCAGGAGTTGGATCCACGATCCTGATGGATCCCTTCCAGCCCAGCAGATTCCATGAAAATTTAACTTGAGCATCCATCCAGCTCCGAGGGGCTGGAAACCCATCCCAAAAACTCCGGCTGCTCCATGGAGGAGCTGAGCAGGGGCTGCAGCTTCGTGGTTGTGATTTTGGGACCCACTTTGGCTCTGGATGTGCTGGGAGAACACAACAGAGGTGTCATCAATCTCATCTGTTCCTGTTCAGAGCCAGGATTGTTAGAAAGGTGATCGGGACAATTTCTCATGTTTGGGCTTGGATGTTTATTGTATCTTATCAAAAATTACACAAAGTGTGACAGCACCTCCAGCTCCTTGCTGGAAGTGGGGAAAAGGCTCCAGCTGAGGCTGCTCCAAGGCCTTTTAAAGCCAAACAAACCAATAAAAGTTTAACACCTCCATTATTGATCCTTTGGACCCAATCATGGATTCCCACCACCCTTAGAGTGACATTTGACCAACCAAAGGTCACTGCCTGAGTTCTGTGCAGAAGAAGGAAGAGAAGAAGATGAACAAAGAAAAAGACACCACCCCAAATTCTCCATCCTGTCCCACATCCACCCCTGTACTGTAAAAACCTCAAATTTAAACCCCATCCCCCAGTGCAAACACACACACCTGACCCACTGCACATTGGGGATTTCTAACTCATTATTCACATTTCCAAGCCTTCCCCAAGGTTCCAGCTCCAGAGCAGTGTTTGCCAGGGGCTCTGTGCCTGGGAGCACAGAAAGCTCCAAAACTCCACATTCCTGAGACCCAACACAGAGGCCACATTAGTGTAGGAAGGAAGGAATGGTGGAAAAATGGAATGGGACAGGTTCCACTGTCCCAGGGAGCTCCAGCCTGGCCTTGGGCATTTCCAGGGATCCAGGGGAGGTTGGGGGATGCTCAGCCTGCCCTGGAGCTCCTCTGCTTTAGGTGGAACACTGAGAAGGAACCCAAGGGGCCCTGAGGGGCTGGGCACTGCTGGAGGAGGAGGAACCAGGGGGAAAATTTGTTCTGGACAGTCCCAGGAGGACGTGGTGGAGCAGCTCTGGAGCAGGAGTCTGGAGCGATCCATGGGAGCTGGGTTTGTCAAAGGCTCTGTGGATCAGAACCGAGCTCTGTGTGAAGGAGAACAGCCCAGGAGCTGCAGAAGTGCTGCAGCCTCGAGACAGAAATGAGAAACTGCCTTTGGGAAGCTTTTCCCGAGGCTGGAGAGGGGGCGAGTGCTGCACTCAGCCTGAGCAAATGGTGATAAATGGCCCTGGAAGGAACTCCTGTGTTAGGCACGATGTTATTGTTAAGCACATGTTTGGATCAGCAAATTCCCCCCGTGTTCAGGAGCTAAAGGACAACGTGAATCCTTCTCAGCTGCGCTTTCCAATGCTGGCCATTAAACCCTGCTGCTGCTGTTGCAGGAGCTGCCATTGTCCACAGAAGAAATCGGAATTTGCATTATGGAACAGCGGTGTCTATTTTGATTAAGAACAACACTCTCCCCTGCTATCCTGTTTCATGAATATTTAAGTTAATTAAGCCCAGCAAAGATTTCATTTCAGCTTAATGACTTCTAAATGTGACTTCTTCTGTCTGTGGAAATGAGTGAGATACGACAGGCACAGCTCTTAATACACCTAATTATGGGATTGATGCATTCCAAGGATAGGGGGCGGCAGGGCTTTGTCCTTAGGAAATGTGACACCCCCGAGCCTGTGGTGTGAGCTGGGTTGGCCTGGCACCACCCCAACCTCAACATTCCACAACTGGGAAAGGGGGAGAAAATACAGGAAAAGCCTCGTGGGTCCAGACAGGGCTGAGACAAAAGCGTGGGACAAAGTTTGAGCGATGTCACTGAGTTGTTTTGGGGCACTAAACATCACCTTGGGGTATCAGCTCATCCATTGGAAACCTGCACAGGGAAGAGAGCTGAGAGGCTCTCGAGTTTTCTCACATTTCAGTAATTTGGAGCAGAGGGGTTGCAGGGAGTGATTCTGGTTTGTAGCAAATTGCTGGAATTGGATTTGCTTTTTTTTTTTTTTTTTTTTTGTCAGGTAATTAAAAATCCAGCCTAACTTCCCAAACTGGCAGCTTTGGGATGAGTGAATTGCAAGTTGGAATTCTGCATCAGAACTGGAGAAGTGGTTGGATATGCTTGGAAAATGAGTGTCTTTAAGCTTGGGTGTTAGGGGGCCTTATTTTAAAAAAAGCACCTAGGCAGAATTATTGGCTGCTTTGGAAAATCTGACTCCCATTTTCTCAGGCATCACTGAACCTCGGTCCCAGGTAATTCAGAGCAGCTGATATTACTGGTAATGGTGGTTAAATACAGAGTTTATCCTAATGCTCACGCTGGCATCAAAAGAACCATCTCTAAAATCACCCCTCTCAGGAGTAATTCCAGAATCCCATTAGTGACTGGGCAACCTTTGTGCTCAGTCCTGAAAATGAGAGGATTATCTGCCCCAAAAAGGTCACACACAGGCAAAAATGGGGTTTGTGGCTGGTGGCAGAGAGCCTTGGGAAAGGATGGGGAAAAAGAATTCAGAGCAGTCCCTTGAAGGATTTTCAGCCACTCCTGACAAATTCCTGCCCTGTTCTTCCCAGGAAAAACCTGGGGAACACCTGGGGAAAAGCTCCCTCATTTCCTTCATTCCTTGGCTGCTGTTTGAGTGAAAGGCTCAGACATTTTTGTATTTAGAAAGAAGGGTTTGAATATAATGGCCTGGAGTGAAAAAAATCTTTGTTGTTCTGTGAGGAACTGGTGCTTCTGTGGGACAGGCAGGGAAATTCTGGGGATCCCTGGCCCTGCCCTTTCCTGGGACATTGCAAACTCATTCCGTGCTTGGGCTCCATCCACATCTGATGAATGAGGCAGGGAATGAATTGTTGAGCATTCCCAGGTTGTAGCACTATTTGATTTTTTTTTTTCCCCATCTTAATCCTTACAAGTGTGGGGGGAGCAAATTGAGATTCTGCCTTAAACTGATGGGTCTTGACTCAATTTAAATCCAGCTAAGAGTGTTAAATTGACATCTGAGTAGGGGAGTCAAGTGCTAAGTCTCTTTCAGAACAAGCTGTAGGTGTGTTGTGATTCCAATTTATTTCTTTATAACTCCCCTAATGGGATAAAACGCACGAGAGGGATGGAAATGCTGGGATGACGAACGCCGAGGGGATGGGATGTGGTTTGAAGTGGAGGCTGCGTGGAAATGAAAAGTGAAATCAAGCAGATTAAAAGGATCTTCTCACCTGATGGAAGGTGCCAGGGGGAATCAAGAGGGGGACTCAGCCTCGGAGTTAAGTCCTGATTTTGATTTTAGTCTTGATTTTGATTCTCTCCCCATTCCCGCTCCCAATTCTCCCATGTGCTTTTGGGAATGGGAATTATTTCTTTTTCTTTCACCCTTTTTGCCTCCAGTGAAGTGAATTCTGTTCCTGTGGACACCAAGAATTCCCTCCCCACTTAAAATCTTGGGAGAGATTCTCTTTCTGAGGATGGAGCTTTGCTTATAGCAGAGAAATACCAAAGCTGATGTAAACCAGAGACTTACCAAGGCTTGGTATTAAATGTGACAATGGTTTTGATGCTGGGGTGCACTTGAGTGGACTCTGTAGAGGGAAGTGACAGAGAGAACTCAGGGAGACCCAACAAGGACCCCCTGAACCCCTCCCAAGGGGACTCCTGGTGCAGCTGGGTCCAGGTTTAGTCCTGGCTTTGGTCAGAGGTTTGTGTCCAAAGAATTACATGGACACAGTTTTTTTGGCAGCCAAGATTTTGAAGGTAATCTTTGAATTAACTGTTAATCCTGGCTGTTAATCCCTTCCCAGGAATCTTTTAAGGAATCACTCAGCCTTTGAGGAGCACCTGAATGTTACTCTTGACCTTTGAGGAGTATCTGAATGTTACTCTTGACCTTTGAGGAGTATCTGAATGTTACTCTTAACCTTTGAGGAGTACCTGAATGTTACTCTCAACTTTTGAGGAGTAACTCAGAATGTTACTCTTGACCTTCAAGGAGTAACTTGGAATGTTACTCTTGACATTTGAGGAATAACCCAGAATGTTACTCTTGACCTTTGAGGAGTAACTTTGAAAATTACTCTCAACCTCTGAGGAGTAATTTTGAGAGTTACTCTCAACCTGTCAGGAAAAATTTTGAGTTACTCCCATCCTTCAAGGAGTAACTTTGGGAGTTACTCTCAACCTTCAAGGAGTAACTTTGGGAGTTACTCTCAACCTTCAAGGAGTAACTTTAGGAGTTACTCTCATCCTTCAAGGAGTAACTTTGGGAGTTACTCTCAACCTTCAAGGAGTAACTTTGGGAGTTACTCCCATCCTTCAAGGAGTCACTTTCATGGTTACTCTCAACTCTTGGGGAATAACTCTGAGAGTTACTTGGGGAGTAACTCTGGGAGTTACTCTCAAACTTTGAGGAGTAATTTTGGGAGTTACTCTCAACCTTCGAGGAGTAATTTTGGGAGTTACTCTCAACCCTTGAGGAGAAACTCTGGGAGCTCCACGAGCCCTGGACTCTGCTCTATTTATGGGGCAGGATTGTTGACTCCCAGTCCTATTTGCAGCCCTGCTGCATTTTGGGCTGGCCCCTGCCCAGCATCCCCCCAGCTGCTGAACATCTCTCTGCCCTTAGATGTTCAGAGAGAAATTTCTGACTTCAACTCTTTTCTTGTGGTCTCTGGGCCAGATGGAGCCATCACCACCCCCCTTCCCAGCAGGAAAAGGGGGAGCACAGATGGTTTCCAGGCAGAACCTGTTCCCCTTCCTCAGGCATCCAGAGAATGAGGGAAAAATACAAACCTTGTGTTGTCTGTTCTCCAGAAAGAGCCATTCTGGAATGAAATGAGGGATTTGAAGCCTCAATATTTGCCTTGGCACCAAGCAGGACCACCTGGCGCTGTCTTTTGCCATGACAAAGGTTCTGAAGGACCTTTGGGATTTATGGACGTGTATAAAATAACTGGAGGCCCAAATATCATTTTTAGAGTTGGTGGTGAAACATAGATAACCTCCCAAATCTGTTCTTGGGATAAAAGAGATTTGTATTTCCTTGGGGTTGGATGGATTAGGAGCTGAGTCTTGCGAAGCATTTTCAGTATCAAAATTAGAACTTGATATTTTGCCCCTAAAAAAAAAAAAAAATGAACCTTTTCAAGAGGCTGACTTTTAACCAACTGCTGCTTCTTCAAAATTCTTTATGGTCTTGAAGTCGGGTGTGCAAAATCCTGTCAGGTGTCCCAGTGAATAGATGAAAAACTTCCTTTATTTTTAAAATAAGGCATCTCTTTTTTGGCTTAAAAGTATGAGGCAGATGAAAAATGGAAATATGGGAAGCCTTTGTATGGAGAAGTGTCTAATGAGGCAGCTTTATCTGCAGCAATGAGGAGATTTGTCTGTGAATGGAGGTTGAAAAAGCCTTAAATATGTCGTTAGTGCTAATCTGGGGTGTTTGATCTGGCCAAGGATCTTAATCTTCAGATATTTCACAAGCACTGAGACAGATTGATGCCTCAGTTTGTCTCGCCTTAACTTCGGCTCTTCTGCTGCTGCAGCGCTGATCCCCAAGTTCAATGAACTCATTGAAGATGTGTTCCAGAAATTCGACAGAAAATGGCTTTAAGCTCCTTCAGATTCCGAGTTAATCTTCGAGGAATGCCTTGGATTGTAACGAAACAAATGAGGGCTCTAAGAATCTTTTTCATTTTTGAAATTCAGTTTATCACAATGGGGAACATCACGTCTGAGAGTTTATAGATTTCATAGTTTATAGATTTTATAGCTCGTAGATTTTATAAATCTATAGCTTATAGATTTCTTGAGGTTATTTTGTCATGTTTTTAATTCCTTTTTGTAAAATGTTTTCTGTAATAGTGGGTGGGGAGATGAGGTGGGGAAAAGTGAGTGAAGGA
>NW_014650660.1:254193-286099 GCF_001447265.1 Sturnus vulgaris | reverse complement strand
CTGACTGACGGGGGCACCTTGGATTCTCCCTCTGCCCCTGCTCTGGGTTTGCTCTCTGCAATGCTGGATTTCTGTTGTAATTTTCCTGGTAAAGAACTGTTATTCCTATTCCCATCTCTTTGCCTGAGAGCCCCTTAATTTCAGAATTATAATAATTTGGATGGAGGGATTTTACATTCTCCATTTTAAAAAGAGGCTCCTGCCTGTCTTGGCAGACTCCTGTCCTTCAAACCAAGACACCATCCCACCCTGCCCTCCCTCATTTTTAAACCATTCTCCTCATTTTTCTGTGTGAAATTTCCTCTTTTGGGTTGTGCCAGACTGGTTCCAAAGTGTCAGGGAAAAAGGAAAACCCTGGTTCTGCTGCTTGACTTCTGTTCCTGATGGCTGATGTTGGCTCCTGGCAGAAAGGATTGATTTTATTTCCATTTAAATCTGGACATGCAGGAGAGGCTCAGTCATGAAGAAAAGCCTCTGAGTTGGTTGGATTTTTGGGATTTGATCACAACCAAGGTTAAAATTGAGGGGTGTGCATGGTCCTGTTAAAATTCTGACAGTTCTTTTTGGGAGAAATCTCCTTAAAGTGATAAAACTGCTCCAAAGTGCTGCTGGTTTTAGATTTTCACATTAAAAATACATGGAATGTGGGATTTTTAGATTGGCTTCTTGTTTCCAGGACAATGTGGGAACACAGTCCTGGGTTATTTGTCCAGTTTCAGGGATTCAGGAATGGGGTTTAGAGTGACAAAATTGACAAATTCTATTCCTGTATTGTGGTAATTATAAATATATTTATGGTACTTTTTCATCTGATATGTGTGGTGGAGCTTGGCATCTTAAGGAGTATTTTTATCTTGATTTATCCATTATATGTTAGATATATTGAGATGCATAAAATACATATATCAATATATTGAGATATATAAAATACAGATTAATACATGTATTGATACATAAAATCTATATTGATATATGCAATAGATATTGATACGTGTATTGATATATATATCAATATCTATTGAAATATCCATGTGGTATTTGTTAGACAAATTTACCATGAAAAGTTAGATATATTTATAGACAGGTTTATGAACTCAGTCTGGAATTAGAGTTTGAGTCCTCAGCTGATTTCTCCTTTACCCTCCAAATTCCCTGAGCTATTCCTTTATTTACAAGGTTCATAAATGCCCCATTTTCCCCCCTTTATCCTCTGCCAACTCTGTCATTTTCCTTTTTGCTTTTTCATTTTTTCAAAATTAACACTTTACCCAAAAATCTTCGAGCAGTGAGCTGTCCTTAAAAATCAAAAATACGATTAAAATAATAACTCCTCATCACCATCCTCCTCTCCCTGCCATGATTTCTGTCCTTTTCCCACCTGGGGCTGTCCTGACAGCGAGGCCAGAGAAGCAGGAGCAGCATTTCTGCCGAGTTTCCAGCAGGAACAAACCCAGGGATGCTGCTGGGATAAAATGTGGAAAATCCTGTGCTGCTCCAGCCCCTGTGTGGGTAAAACCCTGCTGGGAGCATTGGCATTTCAGGGCATTTCTCCAAACTGGGGCCAAAACTCTGACATTCCCCGGTTCGTGCTGAATTCCAGGTTTGATTCCAGGACTTGTTTTGAAACAGCAGCAACTCAGCGTGGATTTGTGTTGGGCCAACACTTCACCCAAAATATCCCTCGGAATGCTCAGAATAGAACAATTAGGCAGCAGGAATAGACCTGATTATTTGTTTTTTTTCAGCCCTGGCAGTGGAGAGAAGCTGTTTGGGGTTATTTTAAGCTTTTTCTTTGTGCATGGAGCAGCCCCGCTGAGCGTCTCTGATGCTGGAAACACACGGAGCAGATTCCAGAGCTCGGGACACTTTGTCACCTTGGAAGGAAATGCCTTTCCCTCGGGGGGGGCTTGTGCAATGTGCTTCTATAGAATAATATTCTAATTTGAAAATAATTGGAAGGAGACACTCTTGACATTGCAAGTCGGGGAGAATAAAAAGGAGTTTGGGTTAATGTGACAGAGCACTTTTAATGCCTGCGAGCGGGTGGAAACAATAAAGAACTTCAGGGACTTTAATCTTGTTTGTCAAGTAATTTATCACAGTTGTTTTCATAAATCTCAGAGATAATCAGCATCCGTGGCAAATGGAACTGGATTAAACATGAGCTGCTGGGTTGTTCTGTTCAGCTGGGTCTTGTAGCACAACGTGTCAGGATTTTCCTGGGACACGACTGCAGAGGAACGTCTCACACGCTGGAGAAGGGGGTTGGGAAGATTAAATTCCACCTGAGAATTCCGGGGAGAACAGGTCTGCACTGCCTCTGCTCCCTCCTGGCACCTGAATCCTGGGGAATGAGGCCAACCAGAGCTTCTCGGGGCTCGTGGATGGAGGTGATCCCAGTTCTTGCAGAGCAATTCCTGCCTTTCCACAGGGATCCCGTGGTTTTAGGGATCATTCCATCATATCAGAGACTTCTGGCTCTGCACAACTCCTGGGGCAGCAGGTGGGCTCTGATCTCAGGGAGCAGGGACAGGAGGAGAGGGAACAGCCCCAGGCTGGGCCAGGGGAGGCTCAGGGTGGACACCAGCAGGAATTTCCCCATGGAAAGGGTGGGCAGGGGCTGCCCAGGGAGTCTCCATCCCTGGAGCTGTCCCAGGAAGAACTGGAGGTGGCACTGAACTGGGGACAAGGTGGGCATCAGGCACAGCCTGGACTCGATGATCCCAGAGTTTTCCAACCTCAA
Source organism: Sturnus vulgaris (assembly GCF_001447265.1). The sequence goes on along the minus strand of NW_014650660.1, from coordinate 283,356 downwards.
AGATTCTGGGATTGAACACTGCTCAGGAAATTCCTGATTTTGTTTGAATTTTTTTGCCTGGAAAGTTTTTTGCCTGGGAATTTTTTTTTTTTTTTTTTTTGCCTGGAAATTGTTGCCCTTTTCACGAATTCAAGGAGGATTTAGGGAACTGCACTTTGGATTTGAAGGTTTTGGAGCAAAACCTTCCATGGTTTGTCAATACCCTGGGGGATTTAACAGCCATGGGAATGTGGCATTTGGGGACACAGCTTAGGGTGGCCTTGGCAGTGCTGGGAGATTTTCTCAGAGGGCTTTTCCAACCTCAAACACTCCATGACCAAACAGATATTTGGGATATGGACAGGTATTGGGGATATTTTGGGATGAGGACAGCAGAAGTGCCACCTCCTGCTGTTTGTGGGGCTCCCAGGTGGGATCTGTGGCACCACAACCCCTTCCAACATCGTGTGGGGCTCGGGCTGCACACCTGGATCAGGTACAAACACTCCTGAGCGAGGTAAAAGTGGCAGGGATGGCTTTAAACCAGCACTTGAGGGACAGATTTCTCTCCCTGGAACTGGGCTCACTATTGGATTTGGGGGAAGCAGCCGTGCTTGGCCAGAGCTGGAGATCTGTCTCTATTAGAGCTCAGCTCAGGGTGCCTTTGGCTCCTGCAGCAGCTGTATTTTATCACTTTAAAACGCTGGGTAATGCTGCATCAATAAATCCTGAATTAAGGAAATCTGCAAAGGAGCAACAGCCTTATCTTAATTAAGCAAAATCTATGGCTCCTGCCACAGCCTGGACCAGGAGCCAGTCAACCTTGGAACAGGCTTTTTTTTTTCTGCTCTTTCATACTCCTTTTGGGGTTTTTTTAGTGTAGGATTTGGGTTTGGGGACAGAAAAGCACATGGCCTAGAAGTACAAGTGGCTGTGACAGGAGGGAACAGAGATAAGGTACTTGATAAAGAGTTTTTCATGTGGTCTCTCTGCTTTTAGAGCCTTTGAAGTAGAAATTGTCCCTCAAGATCCAACCCTGTGCCTTCCATCCTCCTCCCAGACCAGGGCTGGCAGCCTGAAGCTGAAACAGATCAGCTCCTGGGCTGGGCTGTCAAGTTTCCCAAAGAACTTTAAATGATTTGAGTGAAATGGATCTGAAATGTTTTCCTACAGATTCTTTTTTATTTGAGGCTTGGTTTTGTTTTTACTGACCCAAAAACTTCCACAGCTGCCTGATGTTGTGTGATGCTGAAGTGCAAAGGAGGGATAAAAACTTCCCTGGAAAGGAGGGATAAAAACTTCATCTTCTCTGTATCCCTTGGGATACCTGGACTGCATCTAAAACACCAGGATCATCCTGTCTGAGCTCAGTGTTTGCCAAGCTGATCACAGAATCGTGGAACATGGAATGGTTTGGGTGGGAAGGGACCTGAAATCCCATCAGAGCCACCCCTGCCATGGCAGGGACCCCTCCCACTGTCCCAGGGGGCTCCAAGCCCCATCCAGCCTGGCCTTGGCACTGATGTTACTCAGCATCTCCAAAACGTGAAGAGATGCATTCTCAGAGAATTTATCCTTTATTTTTCCCTTTTCCTGTTGTTTCTGTTGCACTGCTGTGCTTCCATAGCTGGGTTTATTTGGAGAGGAGTGGCCTCTATCCATAGACAATCAGCAAAATCTGGGTTTTTTTCCAGCTAAAGGGCAGTGAATGAACTCGAGCTGTCCCTCACCATCTCCACGTGGGATCAGAACTTTCCAGGGAGAGGCTGTGTGGCCCAGGAGCTCCACATTCCATCCCTGGATTTGCAGCAGCTGCTTTGCCTGGCCCTGTTTCTCCTTAACTTCTCAATTTATTTGGGAAGGTTCAGCGAGCCTGGGTTGAGGTGGGGAAGTGGATTTCAGCACTGACCACTTAAAGGCCACTCACATCCCATGGATTGCTTCCTTGCTGGGAGGCAACAGGAATGTGGCAGCTGCCTCTTGTTCCATTCGGTGGATTTAACTCGTTTGAGGTGAATTCCTGGCACTCTCCCAGTTTAGCTGCTCCTTGTCCCTGGACATGCTCCAGGCTCCTGGCACAGGGAGGTTTGAAGCCAGCAGAAGCCTGGGAGGCTCTGGTGGATTCATCCTTTGGGACAGAAGGAGATTCCTCTGTGCCTGTGAGGTGGGAGAAGCCTTTCCCTGCTCCCAGGTGTGCCTGACCTGCAGGAATGTTGGAAACTCCATCCTTTGGTTCTGTTTCCAGCTCGTTCTGCATCCCAAAAGAACAGGATATGTCACCACGGAGCTTTGCTGCTCCTCTGTCCCAGCTCCTCCCGTGGGAATCGCTGCCCAGTGACACAGGAGAGGCACCAGGGAGCAGGAAATTCCTGATTTAGGGAAAGTTCTGGGCTCAGAGCAGTCACTGGAGAGAAGGTCCTTAAGCAAAGCTGGTGTGAATGGGAGTCAGGGAATGCAGAACACGAGGCCTGAGGAGTCTGAAGCCCCAAGTTGGTGAAAGGAAATGGAAGAGAGATGAAAAATATTTTACTTCCATGTTTTCGTTGAATTTAAAATATATATATTATTAGCAAAATAATGAATTTCAGAGGCTCTGCAGGAGCTGACCAGGAACTCCTGACCCAGAGCAGGGAGAAGGGAATGTTCCAGGGAAAAGTGAGATCAACTCCTGCCATTATCAGGCTCCTTCTCCTCCCCAGCCCCCCCATCCACACAGCTCCCAGTAGAGCCCATACTGGGAGTCAGCTGGTGCTGGTGTGAGCAGGATCAGGATTCACACAAAAAGCAGGTGTGAATGGAAAGGGAATCACCTGAATGTAGAACACGAGGCCTGAGGAGTTGGGAATCCTGCAGCTGGTGGAAAGGAACAGAGAAGGGACAAGAAATATTTTAATTCCAAGGTTTAGTTTAGGGTTTTTTTAAATATCACCAGTAAAAACAGTCTGAAATGCATGTAATAATGAATTTTAGACCTGATATGGGAGCAGAGAGAAGAGTCTGTTCCCAGGGAAAAGTGAGATCAACTCCTGCCATTATCAGGCTCCTTCTCCTCCTCAGCCCCCACATCCACACATTTCCCAGTAGAGCTCATACTGGGAGTCAGCTGGTGCTGGTGTGAGCACAGGATCCCTGATCTTTATAAAACAGTCGTGTTTGGTGGTGGAACAGCGCTCCCTCCTCCTCCTCCTCCTCACTGCCCTGGACAATCCTGGATTACTCATTGCTGCTCCCCACAATCAGCAGAGTACAGATGGTATCGCATTGTTTGGAGGCCACCACAGATAAGCTGTGATGAAAACTCTTTGTTACCGGTGATTTCCAGCTCGATTCTTTTCCTTTTAAATGTTTATTCAGTCAAGAAGAAAGGAACCGTGGGGCTTTTTCATTTTAATTTACAAACCTCGCCGGCTCTCTGCTGTTGCCATTTAAGGGGAAGTTATGGCCAGAAAAAATGATGCGATGAAAAATAAATGACCTGGGGAGCTCCATAAACTTCACCTGCTCCCTCCAAAACTCCCTGATCGAATCTGCTCGGCTTGCAGCCCCAGAGGATGCCCGTGCAGGTTGCCAGGACTGTGAAATCCATTGGAAACCGTTCTTCTTTCTCTGTGCCTGGGCTCCTGCGGGCAGGGCTCCTGTGGAATACCGGAGGCACGAGAAATTTCCAGGTCTCGCCAGGAAAAATGTCATTAGAGACAATTTGTGAGGGAAGAGGTGGAGAGGGCCTGAGCACTGATGGACCACAGCCTTTCCACCCTTTTTTCCAGCAGCAACAGCATCAGTCACCTTTAAAAAAGGCACAGGAGGCTTCTCAAAAACAGTCGTGAATAGCTGGAAGTGTTTTTGTCCTGGTTTTCCATCTTCATTGGGTTTCACTCCCACAGCCCAGGCTTAATTTTACTCAAAAAAGGTGAATTGAAAGCTGTCCATTTTCCTGTCCCACAGGTTTGGTGTTCCTGAGAACAGAATCCAGATCAGTTGAACACAACCAGTGCCTCGCAAGCCGCAGAGGCTCTGACAGCGCTGCCAAGGTGCTCTGCAGAGCAGGAGCTGGGAATGCAGCTGGGACAGCCCCAAGGCTGCTCTGAGTGCTGAAACACAGCTGGAATTGTCTGTCCTCAGTCCTTCCCTTCTCCTGCCCAGCCCCAGCTCCACGGGGACGAGTCCCTGGGGTTCCTTCCCTGCTGCCACCCGTGTTTTACAGCGGCGCGTGTTTATTTTATTCAGTTTATTGCTATAATGGTTTCTTCCTATGTACCCCTGTGTCGTCCCCAGGTTGTATCCACCCCTGAAACTCCTTTGTTTGGCATTCTCTGCCCCTTGTCCATCACTGTAACCCCGCCCCTTCTTCCAGCACCTTCCCTGTCCATCATTGTAACCCCGCCCCTTCTTCCAGCACCTTCCCTGCCCATCATTGTAACCCCGCCCCTTTTCCAGTCCTTTCCCTGCCCATCATTGTGACCCCGCCCATTGTTCTAGTCCATTCCCTGTCCATCATTGTAACCCCGCCCCTTTTCCAGTCCATTCCCTGTCCATCATTGTAACCCCGCCCCTTTTCCAGTCCTTTCCCTGTCCATCACTGTAACCCCACCCCTTTTTCCAGTCCCTTGTCCATCATTGTAACCCCACCCCTTTTTCCAGTCCTTTCCCTGTCCATCATTGTAACCCCGCCCCTTTTTCCAGTCCTTTCCCTGTCCATCATTGTAACCCCGCCCCTTTTTCCAGTCCTTTCCCTGTCCATCATTGTGACTCCGCCCCTTTTTCCAGCACCTTCCCTGTCAATCCCACCCAGGGCCAATCCCCGGTAGCTCCGCCCCCTTGTCAATCCCCTATTTCTCGGCGCCCCATTGGCCCACATGACCCTTTCTCCTCCCGCTGTTGCCCTCATTGGTTTTGGCTCTGTCAGGCCCCTGAGGATCCCTCAGTGGTCAATTGTTTGTACCCACCCGCTGATCTGCCCTGTGGGATCTCAGGAATGTGGAGTTTTGGAGGTTTCTGTGCTCCCAGGCACAGAGCCCCTGGCAAACACTGCTCTGGAGCTGGAACCTTGGGGAAGGCTTGGAAATGTGAATAATGAGTTAGAAATCCCCAATGTGCAGTGGGTCAGGTGTGTGTGTTTGCACTGGGGGATGGGGTTTAAATTTGAGGTTTTTACAGCACAGGGGTGGATGTGGGACAGGATGGAGAATTTGGGGTGGTGTCTTTTTCTTTGTTCATCTTCTTCTCTTCCTTCTTCTGCACAGAACTCAGGCAGTGACCTTTGGATTGTTCTAAGGGCCGTTTTTCCTACTTCTAGCAAGCAGCTGGAGGTACTGTTGGACTTCCTGTAATTTTTGATAAGATATAATAAACATCCAAGTCCAAACACGAGAAATCGTCTCAGTCGCCTTTCTGATAATCCTGGATCCAAACAGAAACAGGCGAGATTGATGACAAACCATTAATTAGTGGTGCAAAGCCCAGCACACCCCAACGTGCCCCTGTATTTAATCCTGAGCCCAGCAGTGCTTGGGGCTCTTTGCCCCTGAACCCTCCGTTATAAATGAGAGACAAAAGTCTCGATATTCAGCAAAATTTAGATTGCTTTATTTGATATAGACAGGGCAAAGCAGGGCTGGGGAATGTGAGGGGTCACTGCCCAATCCACCAAACCTCGGTTTGCAGCCTCTTCTTAGACTGTGGGTTCTCGTTGTAATCAATAATTTTTGGATTTTTGTTGTCATAAGCAGTGGTGGTTGAATAAACATCCTTACACAAATTCACAAAGCCTCTGGGTGATAATCAGTCACAGATTGCCATCTGGGCCTTGTAGATAACCACCAGAGAAGTTCTGGAGTCTGGTTTTTGGGATAGGCAGCATTGATCAGACAAAGGCAGGAAGGGCTGTTGGGAAATCATTGATCAGCATTGATCAAAGGCAGGAAGGGCTATTGGAAAATCATTGATCAGCATTGATTAGACAAAGGCAGGCGGGGCTATTGGAAAATTATTGATCAGACAGAGGCAGGAAGGGCTTTTTGGGAAGTCCAATTTTGCAAGCTGGTAGCCAATACAATTTATTTGAAAAACATAACATATTATAAAATGTAACATAATACAACACAACATAACATATCAAGGTGATTTTAAACAGAATTATTTAATAATATAATTTCCTTTATCTAATGTCCATGCTTCACTTCAGAGCTGAGTATTCTGGTTTATACAAACCCCAATGCTTTTGTGATTAACACGAATCTTTTATCAATTATCACACCTCCAACCTCAATAAACCCTTTGGAACCTCAGAAGCACAGAGCCTCCCTCGCCTCCCTTACCCAGCCCTGGACATCATCCACATTGAAGAGCAGCTAGCTCTAAAAGTTCTGTCTCCAGGAAATTTCACCTTGAGGCAGCTCCCCACACCTGGCACGGTGCTGCTGTGCCTCTGAAGAGCCACCCGGGAATTCCAGCGGGCCGTGCCCCGGGGGAATTCCCGGCAGGAATCCTGTGGGCACTGCCCTGCTGAGCACCGGGGCTGCCAGACACAGCCAGGGCTGCCATGGCCAGGGCTGCCCGTCCACTGGGTCAGGAAAATGAATCCACAAACACCAGAGGTTTATGTCCAAAAAGGAGACAGAGGAGTCCTTTTTGCTTTATTGGGATAAAGGCAGAGGCCATGGGACATTCCCCTGGGCTCTCTCCCATTTTTGGAGGACTCCCCTCCCTTTTTATCCCAATTTCCCTCTCTCTTTCCCCATGGGCTGAGATCATTGAGAGGCCCAGACTTCCCAAACCCCTGATCCCTGAGATTCCCCTCTAATGTACAACCCTCCCTTGGCATTTTTAATTCTTACAGAATTCATGGTTTTCCCCCATTGCTTCTTCCATCTTTCAATATCCAATTTCATTGATCAGCAGCCCCACAGTTTGTTTGTAAAGGCAAATCTCTTTTTCCATTCATCAATCAGTGGAATCCATCCCATTGTTTCTTTTCTCTCTCAGTGCTGGCCTTACCTACAAGCAGATCCAGAGCTCATTTGTAAAGACAAATTCAACATTCCTCTCAACTGCCACATCTCAGAGGGACACTGAGCCTGTGCAGGGGGTTTGTCCTCTTTTAGGGGGGTTGATTTTTTTTATTATTCAAGTTTGGGGTTTTTTTTATGGCAGAGTTAAAGGGAAGAAGCAGCTGCGGTGAAGGTGAATTTGTGGGGAGGTGTGGGGATGATGGAGCTGTGGGTGTAAATATTAATGACCTGGATCATCCTGGAATGGTTTGGGTGGGAATGGACCTTAAATCCCATCCAATCCCACCCTGTCATGGCAGGGACCCCTCCCACTGTCCCAGGTGGCTCCAGCCTGGCCTGGGACACTTCCAGGGATCCAGGGGCAGCCACAGCTCCTCTGGGAATTCCATCCCAGCCTCTCCCCACCCTCCCAGGGAACAATTCCTTCCCAATATTGCATCCAACCCTGCCCTGTGGCAGTGGGAGCCATTTCCTGTGTCCTGTCTTCCCATCCCTTGTCCCTCCCCGGCTCTCCTGGAGCCCCTTTAGGCTCTGGAGGGGCTCTCAGGTATTTCCAGATCCCTCTCTTCTCCAGGTGAACCCCCCCAGCTCTCCCAGCCTGGCTCCAGAGGGGCTTCAGCCCTCAGAGCATCTCCGTGGCCTCCTCTAGGCTTGCACCAACACATCCCCATCCTTTGGATGTTTGGAGCCCTAAATAAATAATCCAAGGGTAAGTTTTTCCCAGCTCAGAGGGATGTGGTTGGGAATCCCCCACAAACTGGGCATTGCTGCTTTCATTGAGCTGAGTGTTCACTGCTTCACCTCCTTTAACACACAAAAAACCTCCCCTGTGCTGCCCCTTCTGCCCCCTCCAACATCTTCCCATTTGGGGTGGATTTACTGGCTGTTCTTCATTCCAGAAAGAATCTGGTTGTGGTTTCTGGCTGGAAAGTCTGGAGCCAGCAGGAGAGGGGCCATGCCAGACAGATCCAGGGACACAAAACCCACCCAAGGGACAGGAGAAGCCAAATTCTTTTTATATTATATATATAAATTATATTATATTATTTTTCCAGAGCAGACCTGGAAGGGTCTCCCGAGCTGTCTGGTGTGGAGGGGACTATAACAGCTTCACTTTTCTCCCTCTTTTATTTTTCATTCTACTTTGGAGCATGAGGACAACCTGGATCCTCCAGCCTGGCTGCTCCTCCTCTTCCTCCCCACCACAAACCAATATTGACAATCAGGTCAGAGCACCTGAAATGTCTGGGAGAAGTTTTTTTTTGTCCCTTTGCTGAGCCTGTCTGCTCACATTACAGCAGGAACGGGGACGCTCCCACTCCTCTCATGCGTTAAGGATGGATCACTCTATTTTCTTCCCAAATAACAGAGGAAAGGGAAGCAGCTGTGACAACTTAAGCATCGAGGAATCATAAATCATCCTCCCTTTCCCTTGTCCCCCCGCATAAAAATAAATGTGGAGCCTTTTCGGAGATGTTTTTACATTTTTTATTTAGAGCTGGGAGGTGGAAAACTGCGGGGTTTTGGATATTTGGAATTGGGGTTTTTAATAAGTAATCAGAGTAATTGAAGTGGCAAGGGGGTAACACTGGAATTCATTTAGAAAGGAAATTGTGTCACGGTCCTGGTGTTGCACAGAAATTTCCAGGAGAATCCCTTCAATTTCTGATTGAAAATTGAAATTTTTCAATTCCAGCTGATAATTCAGCTGATAAACATATCAGGTTTTACAAGAAATGCTGTTATTTAATAGTTGGGGGGAAAATAACTTTTTGTTTGTTTGTTTAACTGATTCTGCTCTTGGGGTGTGAATGTTCTGGGTTAATTAATATCGAAGCCACGTCACCTGGAAGCTCCTATATTCCATATTTCTCCTAATTCCTGCCTATGAACCACGGGATGACCCTAAGGGATATCCTTGGCCACAGGAACTTTTTGAATATTGATTTCAGAGCTTGCTCCTGCATCAGCCTCTCCTTGGAGCCCGGCTCCCATTACTCTGCATGGCTGCTTTTCCTGGGCAAGGACATTTACTTTTATTTGCTCTTTATTTTCCTTGGGGAAAACCCATTTCTGGCGTGTCCCAGGAAAACCTCCTGGAGTCTTTCTTGCTGCTTCAAACACACCTTGTCTGAGCCTCCACAGGATTTCTGCCTTTACCCCGCCCAAATTTCAATATATTCAAGCAATAAATGTTAATTCTTTTCTTTTGGCCTCCTTAGGGACTGTCAGAGCACACAAGTTCCTCACGGGATCCATCCTTCTTCCCCAAACCTTGCAATTTAACCCTCTTACCATCCACCTCAGGAAAACACCTTTTGTACTTTGCTTTGAAGAGGTTTTTTAACCTTCCCTCTTTAAGGTTAATCAGGCCCATTAGCAGAAGTTAATTAAACTAATTAGGTCGGTTAGCAGACTCTCCTTGGCCTTTGCTGAAGCCGGGAATGTGAGGCCCGCAGTAAATACCTGAGATTGATGGCAGTGTCGTGCCATTGTTTATCCCTTGTTTTCGGGAGAGCTGATGGGAGATTGATGCTCTCTGGGATGATTTTATCATAAATATTGTAAATCGCCCCAGCCTGTCCTTTGCTGCCTGACTTGGTGCATTAAACTTTTATCCTCCCCATCCCAGCCTCTGTCGGAGATCCACGCTGCCCTGAAGGATCTGGTGGTGAAAATAGCAGGATTTGTTTCTCCCCTGGGGGAATTCCATTGTGCCGGGGCCAGGGAAGATGTTTAAAGATCTTCTGTGCCATTGCTTCTGTTTAGTCGCAGCTTGTCCTGAGCCACTGCGACATCCCCTCCTTCCGAGCTGTTGTGTTTTGGCTACCAGCGATTTTCTCATTCCTCGGCCCCTGACATCACTGACAGCCACGCTGGATACACTTCAGCTCCAATCTCGTCTCCCATCAGGGGAAAAACTCGCCTTTTCTTTGATTATTTTTCTTTTTTTTTTTTTCCCATTTTGACAATACAGCTGTGATTTCCCGGCTGCTGTTCCCATCTCCAGGAAATCTTCCCTTTTCCCTCACATCTTCTCTCTAATGCCTTTTTTTTTCCTGGTGAGACCTGGAAATTTCTCCTGCCTCTGGGATGTTTTCAAGCTGGAAGAGAGCAAATTGAGAGGGATTTTGGGATGAAATCCTTCCCTGGGAGAGGCTGGGATGGAATTCCCAGAGGAGCTGTGGCTGTCCCTGGATCCCTGGAATTGTCCAAGGCCAGGCTGGAACTCCTGGAATGTTCCAGGGTGTGGAATGGGTTAAATTTTAATGTCCCTTCCCAAACTATTCCATGATTCTTTTCCTCTGAGCTCCTGCACTCTGCCTGGCACTGATGCTGGGATTATTCCAGAATTTATTTTCTGTTCAGGGGAAAAATTCTGCCCTCAGCTCCCTACCAGTGCTCCCAGTCTGGGTTTACTGGGCTGGCTCAGGACACCAGCACAGCACTGGGAACTTCTTTGCCACCTGAATTATATCACAGCTTGATTATAAATATAAATATAAATATAAATATAAATATAAATATAAATATAAATATAAATATAAATATAAATATCCTGATATATAAATTCATCTCTCCTTCTATATAAGTATATACCTCCTTATATATAAATATATATCACATATAAATATCTATATTCTCATATATATAATATATATTCTCATATATATAATATATATAAATATAGGAGTATATATATATAAACATAGGAGTATAAAAATATATAAATGTATAAATATAGGAGTATATTATATATATATATATTAAAAATATTAATATAGTTCTTATACTCTTATATAAGGAAAAAATACCCTTTTTTATATAAGTGCTGCTATAACACCACAATGTCTAAGAGTGCAGCTCGTGGCCTGAATATATTTATTTCGACTTTTTTTTCCCCTATTTTTCCATTGCTTTCTTTTAATCCTCATTAAATACTGCAGGGTTATGGAATTTGCATCTCACTTCCAGCAGAGTCTGTCCCAAACACTCACATTGGTGTTTTCACACAATCACTCCTCGATTCCCTAAAAAATTCCACTTTTTTAGGGCTTGAACAGAGAATTCCTCCACATTTGCTCATTCTATCCAAAAAAGCGTCACTTTGGGGTGAGAGGGGATTTCAAAACCGCTGAAAATTTGGTGGAAAATGTTGAAAATACCCGGAGTTAATGCTCTGGGAGCTACTGGAAGTGAAGTGGAAAAAGATGTCAAGGAGCAAAAAAAAAAAGCAACAGACTCAGATAATTTCTTCCTAAAGGAGAATTGGGGGGGGGCATAAGGAAATGCACAAATACAAGACTAAAAATATCCTACAAATGTGCTACAGGGTTAACAAATATCCTACAAATAAACTGCAAAGTTATTTAATATCCTACAGAAATCCAGTGAGAAATATCCTACAAATACACTGCAAGGTCAACAAATATCCTACAAAAATCCAGTGAGAAATATCCTACAAAAAACCAATTTAAAAATTCCCTACAAAAATCCAGTGAGAAATATCCTACAAATACCACTACAAAGTTAACAAATATCCTATAAATATCCAGTAACAAACATCCTACAAATATACTACAGGGTTAACAAATATCCTACAAAAATCCAGTGACAAATATCCTACAAATTCATTACAAAGTCAACAAATATCCTACAAAAATCCAGTAAAAAATATCCTACAAAAATCCAGTGACAAATATCCTACAAATTCACTGCAAGGTCAACAAATATCCTACAAAAATCCAGTGACAAATATCCTACAAATACACAAGTTCAACAAATATCCTACAAAAATCCAGTGAGAAATATCCTACAAATACACTACAAAGTTAACAAATATCCTATAAATATCCAGTAACAAATATCCCACAAAAAAATACCCTACAAATACACTAGAAGGATAACAAATATCCTATAAATATCCCATAACAAATATCCAACAAATAACTTACAAAGTTAACAAATATCCTACAAAAATCCAGTAAAAAAAAACCCTAAGAATATACAAGGATAACAAATATCCTACAACAATCTGGTAAAAAATATCCTAAAAATACACTACAAGGAAAAAAAAAAAATCCTATAAATATCCAGTAACAAATATCCTACAGGGTTAACAAATATCCTGCAAGTTTAACAAGTATCCTACAAATGCATTACCAGCATAACAAATATCCTGCAAATATCCAGTAACCCTTGTAGGATAAATGTTCTTGTTAAGTAAATTATTAAAATTATCTTTGGTATAAATCATTAATTTCTTCTGTGCAGCTGCTGTGAGATTTCTAATTTATATTTAAAGTCTTACCAAGTCAAGCCTAAGCTGGTTTTTTTTTATGCTTTTTCTCTTTTCTAGACAATGCTTTTTTAACCTGGAAATTGCCAAAATCATCCAAACTCCTGCAAGTTTTCAGTGCTGACCAAATTTTCCAAATTATTTGCTCCTGTTCTGAGGAAATGAGGGAATTTTGAGCTTACAAAGCATTGCAAAGCCAGGGATATTTTTATTGGATATTTGGAGCATGAGAGGGAGAGAAAAGTCACAATTAAAGTCAATGAGAATTCTCCTACAAGGATACCCCACAAGAATATTTGGGGTTGACTTTAATTGGGATTTTTCCCTCCCTCTCATCCATTCCTGGCTGCCTGGAAGGTTCAGCAGTGTCCTGATGGTTTTTTTTTTTGGTGGAATGGCACAAGGACAGGGTTGGGACAGCAGGACAGGGATGGAGACTTGGGCTTTGCAGGGCTCTGTTTAAATCCCAAACAAATCCTGGTGTGGATGAATCCTGCCCTGTGTCCCCCTGGAGCATCCTTGGGGTGGGAAACCCGCAGGGATGAAAGGTTGGAGGTGCACAAACCTTTTCCCCTGTGAAAATTCCCAATACATCTCTCATTTGCTCCCATTAATCCAGGAGAGCCTTGGAGCCTCTCCCTGCTCTGCTGCTGCCCCAGGAACAAGGGAACACCTTCATCCTGGAATCCCTTTATTCTGGAATTTCTTTATTCTGGAATCTCTTTATCCTGGAATTTCTTCATCCTGGAATCTTTTTATCCTGGAATTTCTTTATCCTGGAATCTCTTTTATCCTGGAATTTCTTTATCCTGGAATATTTTTATTCTGGAATTTCTTCATCCTGAAATCTCTTTTATCCTGGAATCTCTTTATCCTGGAATCTCTTCATCCTGGAATCCCTTTATCCTGGAATCTCTTTATCCTGAATCTCTTTATCCTGGAATCTCTTCATCCTGGAATTTCTTTATCCTGGAATTTCTTTATCCTGGACAGATTCTGGGCCAGGGATGGACAAATATCATCAAAACCCTCAGGGTTTTCCTCACAAATCTGGACCAGCCTGGATCCTGGGAATGGGACGTGAAAGGTCGTCAAAAGAGGAGTAATTGGGGAATTTGATGGGTGGAGGATTTCAGAGAGGATTTGCTCCCTGATTTGGGAATTTTGGCACTTCCTGCAGTTTTTCCCTTTGCTGCAGCTCGAGTTATTAAAAGCCCGGAGTTAAATCAAGGAATTCTGTGGTTTATTTGTTTCTGTGAAATAATGCAGAGCTCACAGTGCCCCACAGTGCAAAGTGAATGGTGCCATTCCCACTTTTAATTGCAGGGAAACTGAAAATAAACGGGACAGGGGACAAGACCTCGCTCAAGGTCACATGGAAGAGAGTGAGCTAAACCCAAGAATTTCAATCCTCTCACAATCCTGGAATGGTTTGGGTGGGAAGGGGCTCAAAGCCCATCCCATCCCATCCCACCCCTGCCATGGCAGGGACACCTCCCACTGTCCCAGGGGGCTCCAGCCTGGCCTGGGACACTTCCAGGGATCCAGGGGCAGCCACAGCAAATCTGGGAATTCCATCCCACCCTCACAGGGGAGAATTTTTTCCCAATATCCCATCTAAACCCAAACTCTTCCACTTTAAGCCTCTCTCCGTTATCCTATCACTCCATTCCCCTGTAAAAAAAAAATCCAGGCTGGACCCTTCCAGTGAATCCTATTTGATCTCCAGAGGAAACTCAACTTAAAAGATGTGGAGCTGAGATTCTCCCATCAGAACCTCTGCAGCCATAAACGAGGTGAAACTTCCCCCAAAACTCTCGGAGCGTTCAGTGCAAGTACCAGGAGCCAAATCCAGGAGGAATAATAACAGAGTCAAGGATAAAGGGACAAAGTGAGTCAATCCAATCATTATGCAGGGATAATATTTCTTACTGTCCAAAGAGAATATTAAGCTGCTGGCTAGGAAGGAATAAAAAAAAAAAAAATAAAAAATAAAAAAAAAAGGAATAAGCAGAAAAAGTTATTAAGGAATGATAATGGAGAGAAGGGAATATTATGTTGATTCTCCCAACAGTTATGAATGAATAAAGATACAGTGGCTGTGATAAAAAATCACATTTCCCTGGAGAGAATGGAAAAAAAACCCAGCCACTGCCAAATCCTGATCATTCTTTCAAATGCTGAGCACCAAAATAACCCCACCTTTTCAAGTTTGCTGCTGATAAGTCCTAATCGGACCCTTTGAGTCATAAAAACATTTCCAGATTTCGATCTGCTTCGAGAGGAGCAATAAATCACCAGGATGGGGCAGACGGCTCCTCCGGCAGCAGTCCTGGAATCACTCATTTGGCACTTAAAAATAAAAGTGAGAACGACAAACCTGCCGTGTGCTCAGTGGCTGTAATACCTCAAATATTTCATAAATGCATCAAATGTCGCTGCTTCACAAGAGCCACAGAATGGTGGGAGCAGCTCCCTGGAAAAGACTCTGGAATTGGAAAATCCGACGGCCTCTCAGCGCTGGAGGAGCCGATTGGCTGCATCAAAGAGTGAAATTTTTTAAAAATAAACCAAAAATCGGTGATTCTTTCAAGTCAGCCCTCCCCTCAGGGCGCATTTTGCATCTTCCTGCAGCTCAGGGGAGAGCTGGGCCCGGGAGCCTCGGAGCAGGGGAGGTTTTGTGGTGGAAATGACTGAAAATGAGCTGCCATGGAATTCTGGGTGGTGGGAGTGTGAGCTATGGAATTCTGGGTGGTGGGAGCCATGGAATTCTGGGTGGTGGGAGCCATGGAATTCTGGGTGGTGGGAGTGTGAGCTATGGAATTCTGGGTGGTGGGAGCCATGAAATTCTGTGAAGGGGAGCCATGGAATTCTGGGAAGAGGAGCCATGAAATTCTGTGAAGGGGAGCCATGGAATTCTGGGTAGAGGAGCCATGGAATTCTGGGCGGTGGGAGCCAAGGAATTCTGGGAAGGGGTGCCATGAAATTCTGGGTGGTGGGAGACACGGAATTCTGGGTGGTGGGAGTGTGAGCTATGGAATTCTGGGCAGCAGGAGCCATGGAATTCTGGGAAGGGGTGCCATGGAATTCCGGGTGGTGGGAGCCATGAAATTTTGTGAAGGGGACCCATGGAATTCTGGGAAGAGGAGCCAAGGAATTCTGGGTGGTGGGAGTCATGGAATTCTGGGAAAGGGAGCCATGGAATTCTGGGCAGCAGGAGCCATGGAATTCGGGACAGTGGGAGCCATGGAATTCTGGGAAGGGGGGCCATGGAATTCTGGGCTGTGGGAGCCATGGAATTCTGGGAAGAGGAGCCATGGAATTCTGGGAAGAGGAGCCATGGAATTCTGGGAAGGGGAGCCATGGAATTCTGGGAAGGGGAGCCATGGAATTCTGGGCAGTGGGAGCCTCAAAGCTCAGAGGCAAAGTTTGGTGGCGTTGGTCTTGTATTTGTGTCCAGGTTTCCCGGGAATCCAAGGACTCTCCCTGCATGGCTCAGGGCTGTTGGGGTGGGTGTTTAATTAGGGTTGGATGTCTGATTAGGGTTGGATGTTTAATTAGGGTTCACCATTATGGGCAGAAAGACATCTCGAGCTCTGAGAGTTTGCACAGGGCAGGAATTAGGCTGGGAATGACCTTTCCCCCTCCACCTGGAGAGAGATCAAACCACAGCAGATGCTTGGAGGAGAAAATGGGATCTCACCCAGCCTCAGCCCAGCATCTGGAACGTTTCCTCCCTGCAACCTGTTGGGAAGCGAATTTAGGGAGCCGTTCCTGCTGCTCCCTTCTGCTGTTTGCCACAGGCTTTTCCAGCCCTTCTGCTGGCAGTGTCCAGCTGGATGGGCCTGACAGGGAGAGGCAGGACAGCGATCTTGGCTCTGTCAGAGGGATCAGAGTGATCCAGGATGACGCTGATGGATGCTGGAATGGCAGCCCTGGACCGCGACGTTCCTGGGCCAGTGCACAGCAGAGTGAGTTGAGCACCGGCCAAGCTCTGAGCTTGTTCCTCACAGCAATGACAGCCAGTGACCCCAGATTTCCCTTTCTAGGCCACTGTTTGCCATGAAAATCCTGCTTTGGGGATCTTTTGGGGAAGAAGCTCGGGGCAGTTTCCAGGCCCGAGCTCTCAGGGATGGATCTCGGTGCTGGATGTCTAAATTGGGATTTCACCCTCGCCGTTATCTGGCGCATGCAGAGGGTTGCTCTTGTTCTCAGGAATGAAGTAATCCTAAAGGTTAAGCCTGTGGGGTGTTCTCAGCCCTGCAAGAATTAATATGGTGACATTTAACTGCTATTAGAAAAAAAAAAAAAAAAAAATCTCATTTTTTGCCTTTCCACACCCCCGCCCTCCCCTCCTTTTTTTCCCTCGGAAAAGCGAGCGAGGTGTTTGTTTTGTAGCAGTGGTTGTTGAAAATAAACCCACAGCTCCCACCACTGCCTGGGCCACAGCAGATGGATTGGGGCTGTCCCTGCTGCCCCAGCCCCCCTGGCACATCCTGACTTTTCCATGGCCACTCCATCAGCTCTTCCATGGGGATCCCTGTCCCAGGAAACAGGAATGGGATCCCTGCAGATGCCACTGGGAAATCTCCACTGGCGATGTCACATTTGCAGTTTTTCACTCATCTGGGGATTTTTTTTCTGCCAGTTGTTCATTGTGCTGGAGCCTGGGGTCGGAGTGGTGGAGGAAAGATGTGGAGCCAGGGATTTGTTGTGTTTCCTGAAGTACAGGGTGGGATATAATCCATGGCTGGGTTGGGATGTCCCTACACTGGAATCAATTTATTCCTCCAGTCAGAGCTGGCTCTCCTCTCCCTCTTAATTTGCTGGACAAAAATGACTTTTGACATATTTGGCTTCTTAAAAATATCTTTCTTGTATTTATTTACCAATTTAATGTAAGAAATTAGAGAATAATCCTGGTTTGGGGGTTGGTCCAGCGAAATCTTTTCCCCTTGGCTCTGCTGGGCTTTAGATCATTATTTTTCCTCTTTTTTTCTCCTTTCTTCCATCTCTTTTTTTGCTCTCCTTTCTCTCCACTGAAACCAAGTCCACCTCTATTAATATCAGTTATCCTTGCTGTAAAAATCAGCCCATTCATCAGAATAAATAACCCCTCTCTAAAATGATGATCATAAAAAAGGGCTGAGTTAACACAAAATTTCCTGCCTTTTAAGGGAATGACCATGGTTGGACAGCACAAAAACAGATCAATAAATTTTTGTTTCCTGTATTTTTCTCTTAAGATTAATATTTTTAACTTAAATATTGAGAACAGACAAGCAAGTTATGATCCACTTGTGCAGTTTTGTACAGCCAACAATTTTTCTGGTATCAAAAGCTGATTGATTTTCCATTTAAATTCATCTTAAAGAGCCTCAGTTTATGAAGTCAAGTGGACATAAACAAGCTCTGGATACATTAGGGAGGAATTTGGGGACGTGATGGAGTTGCTTTGCTTTGTGGAACACCAGATCAAAGATACAGGGCAAAAAAATCTGGGAAAGATCCAGCCCCAAAAAAAATTTTTAATAAATTAATAACCCTGATAACAAAGAGGATGAAGATTTGGAATGGATCCCTCCTGACAGGGAGTGTTTGCAGTGTCTGATCAGCCCCTTCTTGGCAAATCTCTTTTTGCTTTTGTACCCGTTATTATTTTATTTTAAATTGTCACCACTTTTTTCATCTCGTTGCCCAAACCCAGTCACAGGAGAGCAGCTCCTCCCAGCTCTCATCCCTTCTGTTGTTTATTCCTGTTTCCCAAAGCACCAGGGATGTAAAATGAGGGATCCTTATAAAGCCCTTTTTAGACTGGGTGGAATGGTCCTAAAAAAATTTTATTGACTGGATGGAGTGGCCCTAAAAAAACCCTTTTTTACAGGATGGTGTGGTCCTATAAAGCCCTTTTTTGACTGGATGGATTTGCCCTAAAAAGCCTTTTTTGACTGGATGGAATGGTCTTGTAAAGCCCTTTTTTTGACAGGATGGAGTGGCCCTAAAACAAAATTTTATTGACTGGATGGAGTGGCCCTAAAAAACCCGGTTTTTTGACTGGATGGAATGACCCTAAAAAAACCCTTTTTAGAGAAGATGGAGTGGCTCTTAAAAAGCCCTTTTTTGACTGGATGAAGTGGCCCTTAAAAAAACCTTTTCTGACAGTATGGAATGGCCCTAAAATACCTTTTTTGATTGGATTGAATGGCCCTAAAAAAACCTTTTTTAGACTGGATAGAGTGGCCCTAAAAAGCCCTTTTTTGACAGGATGGAGTGTCCCTAAAAACCCTTTTTTATACTGGATGGTATGGCCCTAATAAAGTCCTTTTTTGACTGGATGAAGTGGCCCTTAAAAAAACCTTTTCTGACAGTATGGAATGGCCCTAAAATACCTTTTTTGATTGGATTGAATGGCCCTAAAAAAGCCTTTTTTAGACTGGATAGAGTGGCCCTCAAAAGCCCTTTTTTGACAGGATGGAGTGGCCCTAAAAACCCTTTTTTATACTGGATGGTATGGCCCTAATAAAGTCCTTTTTTGACTGGATGGAATGGCCCTAAAACAAAATTTTATTGACTGGATGGAGTGGCCCTAAAAAAGCCCTTTTTATACTGGATGGAGTGGTCTTATAAAGCTCCTTTTTGACTGGATGAATTTGCCCTAAAAAGCCTTTTTTGGCAGGATGGAATGGTCTTGTAAAGCCCCTTTTTGACTGGATTGAATGGCCCTTAAAAAGCCCTTTTTTAGTGGATGGAGTGTCCCTAAAAACCCTTTTTTTGACTGGATGGAGTGGCCCTAAAAAAAAAAATCTTTTTTGACAGTATGGAATGGCCCTAAAAATACCTTTTTTGATTGGATTGAATGGCCCTAAAAAAACCTTTTTTAGACTGGATAGTGTGGCCCTCAAAAGCCCTTTTTTGACTGGATGAAGTGGCCCTAAAAACCCTTTTTTAGAATGGATAGAGTGGCCCTAAAAAGCCCTTTTTTGACTGGATGAAGTGGCCCTAAAAAAAAACCCATCAAGCATCTCAAGCAGTTCTGGAACCATGGAGATAAGATCTGTTCCTTGAAGGGCAAAACAGAGCTGTACACAGTCAAGAAGTCAAAACAAAGATTAAATGGTATTAAAATGTTCTTTGTGAGTGAGAACCTGCTCTGCCCTCGGTGTCCAAAAGTGACAATTCCTGTTCTGAAGCCAAAAAACGTCACCTGGTGATTCCAGGTGAGACCAGTGCTTGTGCAAACTGGGCCTCTCCCATCTCCTCTTTTCCAAAAAATATTCCAGGAATGACCCGTGGCTACATCAGCTGGATGGGAAGGTTTTATTTGGTTTGTCACAATTGATAAATGTGTGGGGGTTTTTAAGTATTTTCTTTTCTGGAAGTTTGGTTTTTTTTTCTCCTGGAAGTTTCATTTCATCCCACAAACGGGCAGAAAATAAAGCACTGAAGTGTCCCCACTCTCTGTTATCTGGTCTTGTTTTTCAAGGCACAGCAATTAAAATGCAGGAAGGAATTTTTTTAATATTCATATTTTGTGCATTCGGGTGAATTTGCTCTTCAGGTGCCTCCAAATAATGGGGAGGATTTGGGGGCTGAAAGGTGTTTTATTGGGAATGTGTGGAAAAAGGCAAACTGGAGCACTTATCCTTAGCAGAGGCAAAAAGGAATTTTTTTTTTCCCAGGTATTTTTGGCTGTCAAGGAGCTTCAGCCACCTCCCCCCACACCAGGGGTTCTTTCATTCCAGGTTATTCTCAATATACTTTTCAAATGGTAACTCTGACAAATTTACTTTTATGGCAGGCTTGTGCTTAACAGGGTTGGTTTTTTTTTTTTTTTTCCTGTATTATTCTTCCCTTCTAAAAGCAGAGCATTATTTAAAGTCAGCCCACAAAACTCTCATAAATAAGGAGCTGGGAAGCAGGGAAGGCCACGGGCTGTAGCTGCTGTGAGAATTCCAGCATTTACTCAACTCCCAAAGTCCTAAACCAGCTCTTTCCCCCAAAACATTTGCAACCAAACTGCTCCCTGCAGCACTCGTGGATTCAATGACAGAAATTGTTAGGAATGCTGTAATATAATTTGTAAATGATGTTGATTTACTCATTCCAAAGGCTTTTGAAGCAAATAGATTGTGTTCATTTTCTCCAACAAGCTGCACATTCAGAACAACCATTGGAACACTCCATTTTAATATATATGCAATTAAACTAATGATGTTTTAGAACATCCTAAATAACAACACAGCACAAGGACAGCTGTCCACAGCCTCTGTTGAGGTTTTCATTCCTGCTGCCGAGTTTGCTGGTTTAATTTTTTACAAATATTGATCAAAATTGTCCTTTTTGCTGCATCTCTGGGAGCAGCAGCTGCCCCCAGCTCAGAGCTGGCCATGAGAGGAGGAAAAGATGGCAATTAAAAAATAAAAGAAAAAAAAACCCAAAACTGTTCAGGTGTAAAACTGGGGTAAATCTTGATGCTTTCAGATGGTGTAAAGACACCCCAGGGGAAGGGAGAATTAGGCCCCGGAATATCCAGTGTAATTATGCAAATTGATGTTACAGAAAGCGCTTTTAATTGGGGATGCTGAAGGAGATTTGGAGAATGCCGGGTCCTGGATCTGGGGGGGGTCGGTTCTATCCAAGATTTCTCACGGGCTGAGGGAAAGAAACCTGCCAGGACCTTTGCTGAGGCATTTCCTGATGCTCACCTTCATGGCATCATGGAATCGTGGAATCGTGGAATCGTGGAATCATGGGATTGTGGGATTGTGGGATTGTGGAATTGTGGGATCATGGAATCATGGGATTGTGGAATTGTGGAATTGTGGAATTGTGGGATCGTGGAATCATGGGATTGTGGAATTGTGGAATTGTGGGATCATGGAATCATGGGATTGTGGAATTGTGGGATCGTGGAATCATGGGATTGTGGAATTGTGGAATTGTGGGATCATGGAATCATGGGATTGTGGAATTGTGGGATCATGGGATCACAGAATTGTGGAATCATGGAATTGTGGGATCATGGAATCATGGGATTGTGGAATCGTGGAATCATGGGATCGTGGAATCATGGAATCGTGGATCACAGAATCGTGGAATCACTGAATCATGGAATTGTGGAATCATGAGATCATGGAATCATGGACTTGTGGGATTGTGGAATTGTGGGATCATAGGATCCCAGAATCATGGAATTGTGACATCATGGAATCATGGGCTTGTGGGATTGTGAAATCAAAGAATCGTGGGATCACGGAATCATGGGATCATGGAATCATGGACTCGTGGAATCATGGGATTGTGGAATTGTGGGATCATGGGATCACAGAATCATGGAGTCGTGACATCATGGAATCATGGGATTGTGGGATCATGGACTCATGGAATTGTGGGATCATGGAATCATGGAATCCTGGAATTGTAAGCTCATGGAATTGTGGAATCACAGAATCATGGAATGGCAGAATCATGGACTCATGGAATCCTGGAATCATGGAACAGTTTGGGTTCAAGGGATGTTAAATCCCACCCAGTGCCACTCCACTGTCCCAGGGGGCTCCAGCCTGGCCTTGGACACTTCCAGGGATGGGATCCTTGTTTCCCATCAAGCATTTCCCAGCAAGGGATTTTCCCCACACAGTCCGGATCTTTCCCCACTCTGAGCTCCTGATTAATTTTCATCAGTAAATAAACCTCCAGGTAAAACTCACTTCCAGGTAATGACTCCTGGTTTGAACTCACATGAACTCCCCAAATCTTCATCACCCCTTCATTTCAATAATTGCTGCCTCTGTTTGCCACCAGCCCTTCCAAGGTGCTTCCACTCCGTGCAGGAATCACCAAGGTTCGGCTCGTTAGGAGAGGAGAGCCCTCATTAACTGTGAATAT
Organism: Sturnus vulgaris; assembly: GCF_001447265.1. Next base: position 261,180 of record NW_014650660.1, on the reverse strand, counting down.
TCAATGAAACAGCTGAGCTGGTAACCAAACCAAGAGAGCCCCTCCCTGGGACTGGGGACGCAGTCATCTCCTCCATGGATTAATTATATGGTCCATGATACTGAAATGAGGGGTTTGATATCCAGACCGCTTTTGTTCTGCAGTTTTTCTCCTCTGCAGCTGCTTTAATGCTCTTTATCTTCCCGGGAACGAGCGGCAAATTGGAGATTTCTTAACCTGAAGGACGAATTTAGAGCAGTTTTGGATGTCTTTTATTTCAAATGAGTTCCAGGAGAAATGTCCAGCCTGTGGAGCGGGAGGCTGGTGCAGCTCTGCCCTGCCGTGATCCCTCCCACGTTTTTTGGGAGCAGCCAAAAAAACGGGATCAGACCCCAGCCCACAGTGCCCCACATCTCCAGGCACCATCCCTGCCCTTGGAAGGAATTTCACCTCTTTGGGCTCCACTCTCCTCCTGTGGGTTTACAACCATGATCCACCAGTAACTCCCCATTTCAGACCCCGTTTTGAGCCTCTGCAACTGGGATAAACTGGGGGGAAAAAAAGCTCTTTGGCTCATGCCAAAACTGCTCTGGAAGCTGAACCAAAACATTGTAAATTAAAAAAATAAATAAATAAAAATTCAGGATTGCTTCAAAATCTACCCCAAACAAACAAAAATTGATGGGATCCAAGGTGTTCTGCAGCTTCAGGACAGCCCAGCTGGGATTGTGGCTCTGCTGGGATGGGGACAAAGCTGTGGCACGTCCAGGACATCCAGGCTGGGAGGGAAAATCCATCAGGGTGTTGGGCTGGCTCTGCTTCCCCTCTCCAGCCACATCCAGAAGCTCAAGGAATTCTTGGACATCAATGCTGGAGTCTCCTGCCTGGTGTCAGGGAATGAGCAGAGGGGATTTTCAGGCTAAAACACCCGGAATAAATTAATTAACTGACTAAAGTAACGCTAACGAGCTGTGCAAGTACCTCAATAAACTCATCTCTGCTCCAGCACCGAAGGAAAATTCAGGTTTTGATGAGGGTGGTGACACTTGAAATGATACTTCAAAGACAGGGATAAGGACCAAGCACTTGGAAATGAGGGATGTGTTTATCTGCAGCAGCTGCCGAACTGGGGGAATGGGAAAATTCAATTTGTCCCATAATTATCTTTTGTACAAACAGGCAGTGGCCCTCCAGCCAGGCAGCTCCGAAAAAAGCCTCTAATTATTGCATATAATAACTCCCAACATTAATCTTGGCTGTTGCTTGTACAAAAATTATAAATTACTGCACCAAATCTTATTACTGCAAATATTAAAAGTTACTCAGCATTTATTGGAACTTTGATTTTTTTTATTTTTTTTTTTTGCCTTGTAACTTCGTGTTAATTTTCTCCATATTTCACAACTCCAGCCAGAGAGATTTGAGAGTGTCAAAAATTCACTGCTCTGAGATTGGATTTATATGGAAAAAGGAGAGGCCTTGAAAAGTCAGGAATATTGGGATTTGGCCAGCTCCAGGAATTCCTTCTTGCCCAAGGGGTGTTCCTCAAGAGTTGTTTAGTTTAGAAATGAGCTGAAAACTTGAAATTATGTTTTTGAGCCCCGAGACCATCCAAGTCTTCCCTCCCTGTAGGAATTCTGGCTGGGGAATTTAATTCTGGAGAATTATGGGGAGTTTAAAGCTGATAATGCTTTTGGGAGCTTTGCTGGACTGGACTGGGAAGGAAGAAGAATTATCACAGGACTGAAAAGGATCCAGAAATATCAAAATCCAACTCAAATTTTCAGTTATTATTGGTCTGGCATTCACAGATGGAGTTTTCAAGGCTTCTGTTCCAAACCTGGTGGATCAAGGCCTAAATGAGCTTTTATCATTTTTATTGCTGTCACATCCCGAGGTGCTTTGAGCACTGGAACTTTCTGGGACTCTGCTGTGCAGGAGGACTCAGGACCTTATGGGACCATCTTTAATGCCTGAAAATTCATGGAATTATTGAATCATGGAATGGTTTGGGTTGGAAAGGACCTGAAATCCCATCAGAGCCACCCCTGCCATGGCAGGGACCCCTCCCACTGTCCCAGGGGGCTCCAGCCTGGCCTTGGACACTTCCAGGGATCCAGGGGCAGCCACAGCAAATCTGGGAATTCCATCCCAGCCAGGAATTCCATCCCAATATCTCATTTATTCTGCAGCAGCAACAGAGACATGCCAGGTAACAGCTGAACCAAAAAAAAAACCCAAAAATTTTCAGAGCTTCTCCCGGTAGCCAAGGAAATTTTTTGTCCTTTTTTTCCTTTTGCTGCTGTGTTGAAAAGCAGAAGAAAAGTTTGGGAATGCAGTCACTTAAGTCATGAAGAATTTAAAGTGTAAGACAATGTTCTTTTTTAGACTGTGCTTCTACAGAAACAGAGTTTGGAAATTTTTCTCCAAGGTATTTATAGAATTCTCTCTGTTCTCCCCTAAATAATCTCTGGCGCCTTTTTTTTTTTTTTTTCCCCTGTCTAATTCTCAATTTTTGAAGGTTTCTTTGGGTGCTTTTTTGACATTTGATTTTTCTGGGGGGATTCTTTTGAATATTCTTCCTCTTTAATTTGGAGGGTGAAGCCAAGCCATGAAACCTTCAAGCAGCAGAGTCGGGGTCGAATGTGGGGACACAACTTTTGGAGCTGGGAATTGTGTATCCCATAATAATCATCCTCTCTTGCATTCTCCCTGCCCCTCGCACCGCCTGTGGTTGTTTTTCCAGCGGGAATTTGCAGTGTGTGATCCCATTTTTCCAGCTGGGAACGTGGAGGGAGCTCTGTGGGTTTTGTTTTTTTTCCAGGCACGGAACATCTCCCGTGCACCCAGGACAGGGGCAGCTCTGCCGGCTTCCCCTGGCTGCTGCTCTGCCTCCAGGGGGGCTTTTCCTCCCCAAAACCATCCCACAAAAGCAAAGGATTGAGGAATTTCCCCGAGCAGTGGCATTGGGAAGCAGGGAGTGGCGTTATCCCAGCAGTGTGAGCTCGGCAAGGGCTGATTTCCATCCTGTGCAAAGCCAGCCTGGCTTTGTTTTTAAAAAGCATGATGATGGCTCCATTTAGAGATTTATTTTTTTTTTCCCCCTGGATTGTCAATCATTCATTTATCACTCTGTCAATCATTAATTTATCACTCTGTCAATGCATAAGGAATTCCTGTCAGGGCTGAGCTAACAATGTCTGATTTTCCCAACTCTCCAGGCTGATCTTTATCTCCAAGTGGAATCATTCAGCCCCCACAAAGCACCACATTTCCTCCTCGATTTAATAATAATTTTCTGCTTTAGGCAGGGTTTTTTTATTTTTGCCCCTTGGATTGGTTTTAGGGTAAATAAGGTTTGCTCCTCCCAGTGCCAGGTTTTGGTCCTAGAGTGGAAGGAATTGCTGAATTCCCCTTGCTCAGCCCAGGTGATCTGAAATAATAACCTGATTTCTGCAGTCCAGAGCTCGGTGTGAGGCCACGAATCCTACAGAAATCATTAATTAAATAGTCCCTGAAATCATTAATGAAATGATCTCTGAACCTGTTAATGTGTGTAACTGCAGGAGAAGATTTTGACAGAAGGGAATCCTTAATATCCCTGAAAAGCAGAAACCCAAGGTTCTCTTAAAAAGATATTCTGCACTTGTATTTGATTATCGTTGGTTTTGTGGCATCACAGAGTTCTGTGCTCCAGACTCCACCTGGAAAATCAAGAGGTAAAATAATTCCCTTTGCATTCTGTGATTTATAAAGGACGAGGAAGCTCCAGGATGTCCTGAAGGATCAGGATGGTCCAGGATGTCCCAAAAGATGAGGAAGCTCCAGAGTGTCCTAAAGGGTGAGGAAAGATCCAGGGTCTCCCAAGGGCTCCAGAAGCTCCAGGATGTCCCAAAGGATCAGGATGATCCAGGATGTCCCAAAGGATCAGGATGATCCAGGGTGTCTCAAGGCTGAGGAACTTCCAGCATGTCCCAACATATGAGGAAGTTCCAAGGTATCCCAAAGGATGAAGAAACTCCAGGATGTCCTGAAGGCTGAGGAAGCTCCAGGAAGTCTCAGAGGCTGAAGGAATTCCAGGATGTCTCAGAGGCTGAAGGAGTTCCAGGATGTCCCAAAGGCTGAAGGAATTCCAGGATGTCTCAGAGGCTGAAGGAATTCCAGGATGTCCCAAAGGCTGAAGGAATTCCAGGATGTCCCAAAGGCTGAAGGAATTCCAGGATGTCTCAGAGGCTGAAGGAATTCCAGGATGTCTCAAGGCTGAAGGAATTCCAGGATGTCCTGAAGGCTGAGGAAGCTCCAGGAAGTCTCAGAGGCTGAAGGAATTCCAGGATGTCCTGAAGGCTGAGGAAGCTCCAGGATGTCTCAGAGGCTGAAGGAGTTCCAGGATGTGTCACCTCCGTGGCCGAGCTGCATTTTTTCATTTTCCTTTCCCTGGGATTGATCTCTCTCCATGAGGACAAAAGCCCTGGGGAGCATTTAACACCATTTCTGCTTTTCCAGGAATGGCTCCATAAAGAGCAGCAAAGAGGGAGGGTCAGGAGTTCTCACTTTATTTGGAGCTGTAACTTTTTCCCTGCAATCCCATAAAACTTTATAGGTTTGGGTCAGCCTTTCCCTGCACGTGGCAGCTGGATGCATCCACAAGCTCCTCATTTGGTTTTGCAGCTTTGGCTCACAAAAAAAAAAAAATTAAAATTATCTTTATCACCTCCTCCCTAGAATTCCAGACTGGGATAAATCCCTTCTGTCTCGCTCTGCATTTGTGAGCACACCTGGGTTCCCATGAGGGGACTCTGCCTCCCTTGGTTTGGGTCTCAGGGAGGTTTTATGGGGTTGGATTTGCCAGGACACAGATTGGGAATGTTGCAGTGTCCCGTGGGGTTGGGGGATGTTCTGTTCTACTCTTGCAGCATCATTTGAAAGGATGGGGTCTTGCCCTTCCCCAGTTCTCTTTTCCTAAATTGTTACAGAATCGTGGAATGATTTGGGTTGGAAGGGGCCTTAAAATTCATCCAGTCCCAATCTCCACTTTAAAATACATATATATATATATATATATAAAATTTATATATTTATCTATTTATTTATTTGTTCATGCTCAGGGACATCTTTTTAGTGTCCTTTAAAGCAGAACTTGCTTCAGTCTTTTAATTATCTGATGAAATTGCAGGGTCACCTGCAAGGCCAAAGACTCCATCATGGAGGTTCCTGTGTAATTAATCCAATAATATATATTATATTATTATTATTATTCTATTCTATTCTATTCTATTCTATTCTATTCTATTCCATTCCATTCCATTCCATTCCATTCCATTTATTATACTATATTTATTATATTATATTTTCTATTAGTATCATTTATATTATCAATTATATGCTTCTTTCAAATAAAATGAGGGAGGAGAACCACAATATTTGTCACTGGATGAAGAACTGTGCCTTTTGCCAAGGGAAACATCAGCCATGGAATCATGGAATGGTTTGGGTTGGAAGGACCTCAAAAATCATCCAATTCTACCCCATGGGCAGAGGCACCTTCACTATCCCAGGCTGCTCCCAGCCCTGTCCAGCCTGGCCCTGGACACTGCCAGGGATGGGGCAGTCACGACAAAACCATCATCATCATCATCATCATCATCATCATCATCATCATCAGTGCTTAAGCCTCCTCTTGATCTTCCTGAGATTTTTAAACTTTTCTGACTCAGTCCCACTTTTTCTTGTCCTGATTTTCTTCTGGACTGCCTGGTTGTGATCCATCCTAACGAGTCCTTCAGGTCCAAACCCTCCCTTGCTTCCCTGTGTCACCTCCCCGGAGCCCCAGGATCCCATTAAATCTTTCCAGTGCGTTTTTTAAATCCTTCCAGTGCGTTTTTTAAATCCTTCCAGTGCGTTTTTTAATCCTTCCAGTGCGTTTTTTAAATCCTTCCAGTGCTTCCAAACGAAACCACAGCGTGGCTGTGACCGTCTGAGTGCCTCAGCTGGGTCCATCCAGCCAGGATGGATGTGCTGGCAGGGATATTCCCTGGTTTTTCCCTGCCTCTGGAATGGGATTCAGCTTTGTTAGCCCCAGCCTTGCCCTCCTGCCTGTCCCCAGCCCTTGGAGCTGTGTCCTGGTTAATTGAGTTCCCTCGGCTGATGTGGGATCTCCACCTCTGACTGGGAATAAAACCATGTGCTGAACCTTTGCCCAATTAGTGAAATTGAGGTCAGAATTCCCTCAGTGTTATTTCAGGACTCACTTTAGGACTGTTTAGGTGCACTGGCATCTTTTTCGATGTCCTTTAAAGCAGAATTTGCTTCGGTCCTTTAATTATCTGATGGGATTGTGGGGTCACCTCCAGGGCCAAAGATTCCATCGTGGAGGTTCCTGTTTAATTTATCCAAACACTTTCCCCAGCGAGGCTGAGTCTGTTCTCCACTGAACTCCACTGATCTTGGGCTAATTGTGATCTAATTCCTGGGTTTTGCCAGTGGGAATGAGCTCCTTGTTCTCCTCCTCATTCCTGGAGGAGTGGAACTCCAGCCCCTGGATTTCTCTGCTCCGTGTCCCCCGTGGTTTTACCCTGACCTGCCCTCGGGGGGCTTTAATGGATTTTTTGTTGTTGTTGCAGGGTGATCCCAAAGCTGCTCCAGGGCCTGTTCTGGACATTCCCTGCCTGGTTCTGACGTTCCTTCTCCAAACACAAGAGATGGGAAACTGTGAGGTGCTTCAGGCTGGAGAGCAGGGATCTTATTCCTTATTCCAGAAGGAATAATATTCCTTAATTCCTTAATTCTTAATAATATTCCTTATTCCAGAAGGAATAATATTCCTTATTTCCTTAATAATATTCCTTATTTCCTTAATAATATTCCTTATTCCAGGAGGAATAATATTCCGTAATTCCTTAATAATATTCCTTTATAATATTCCTTATTTCCTTAATAATATTCTTTATTCCAGAGGAAAAATATTCCTTAATTCCTTAATAATTTTCCTTAATAATATTCCTTATTCCA
>NW_014650660.1:234610-248267 GCF_001447265.1 Sturnus vulgaris | reverse complement strand
CCCCACAGAGATCAGGATCACTGCCACAGCTGGGTGAACAGCTGGGGACAGAATCCACATTTTTGCATGGTAACCCAGGACACTGCCTCAGTTTGTTCCATCCCTGGGAGTGCCTAAGGCTGGGGCTTGGAGCAGCCTGGGATGGTGGGAGGTGTCCCTGCCCATGGAACTGGGTGGGCTCCAAGGTCTCCTCAAACCTTTCTGTTGCTCTGATTTTAGATTTTTCACTCTACAGGTCACATATTTATCATGTCGGCTTTTTTTTCCTCTGGCTTCTGGAAGGTGCTGAGGAGTGAGAAAGGAGCAATGACTGTGTTGGTGCCCGGGTTCAGGATTTGGATCAGGGGCTGGCAGGAGGTGTCACCTGAGCTGGGCAGTGAATCCTGCTGCCTCCTCAGAGCAGAGCTCACCTCAAAGCCAGCTTGGTTTGTCAGGGACCCTCTCTGGATCTACAGCTCTCCTCAAAGGAGGCAGGTGGAGTAAAGTCAGTGCAGAGCCTGTTCTAAAGTTCTGCTCTACATTGCAAAAAAAAAATATTTTTGTGATTTGGGCTGTGATAACAGCATGTCCTGAAGGTTTGTAGGATCCTGGAGTGGTTTGGGTGGGAAAGACCTTAAATCCAACCCAGTGCCACCCCTGCCATGGGCAGGGACACCTCCCACTGTCCCAGGGGGCTCCAAGCCCTGTCCAGCCTTGCCTTGGACACATTTCCTCACTTTAACCCAATTACACCCTGACTATCTCATTAAATGAGATATTTTGCTCCTTCCTTTGGCTTTGCAGAGATGTCGCTGTGACAACAACCTGTCCCAGCTATTATGGAATATCAGATGATGGAAAATGTTCTTCCCATTCCCCTCTCTCCTCTTTATTTGCTTCCTAACCTTGCCCTGTGCTTTCTGTCCTGCTCAGGGATGTTCTGCTCTCACCTCCCTGTTCCTGCTGCTGGATTGGGGTCAGGAGGTGTCCCCAGGAGTGACTGACTGCAAAGGTGCAGCAGCAGATAAACCCTCCTCAAAACCACTTGTGAGAATGGAGCCAAGGATTTATATTTAGAAATCCATTTAGGTCTCCCCATCTTGCTTAAAATGGAATTGATAATAATAATAATACCTGGCTGGGCCGTGCACTTAATGAAAAGCAGTGAATGGGAAAGTTAACAAATGTAAAAGTTGAATTTTTTATGGGAGCTTTGCTTTTCCAGTAAGCTTTTAAAGCCCTATTCTCATTGGAAGCAATCTACTGATACATTTAACAAATGTCAAGATGAAATGCTTCAGCAGAGATCAAAAGGAGTGAGGTTTTATTGTGCTGCTCTTGCAGCACTGATAGCCTGGATTGAACTTTCATGCTAAGGATCAATAGCTTTATTTGATCAAATATGGGCAGCTATCAAAGCCATTGGGCTCTACCTAAAGGACACTTCAGACTGAGCTGCCTCCCTCGAGAGCACTCGGGCTCTTCACTGCAGGCTTTGATATTTGCTTGTTTGGAAATTGGGATTTAATTAATTAAAAAAAAAAAAAAAAAAAAAAAAGAAACAAAACGCTCCTGGGTTGTTGTCTGTGCCTGAGTACTCTCCAGGCTCCGTGGGGATCAAAGCCACCACGTGCCACCGAGGGGCCAGTGCTGGTCCTGCCTTTGCAATCTGGTGGCTTTAGAAGGCTGCAGATCCCAGGGGATTCCCAAGGAGTGATGCAGTGAGGCTGGGAAATTCAAAGGGCCCCGGGGAGGAGGGGAGGACACAACACCCCTGGTGCTGATGGAGGAGGAGAAAGGGCAGAGATGCCTCTCCTGAGCTGCAAACTCAACAATTTGCCCACAAACTCCATAATTTGACCCCAAAACTCCATAGTTTGCCCCCAAAACTCCACAATTTGACCTCAAAACTCCACAATTTGGCCCCAAAACTCCAAAATTTGACCCCAAACCTCCCTGCAGTCTTCCCCTCCCTCCATCCCACCTCCCCCATAAATGATGAAGAGCTTTTCCCTGTGAACTTGACACAAACATTTGTGTTTATCAGCAGAAAATTTGGTGGCTTTGGAACACTTAAATCCCAAGGAAATTTCCTACAAGTGAGACTGAGCAGTTCAAGGGGCCACTGGAAGGGAGGACACAACAACCCCTGGTGCTGATGGTGGTGGGTGAGAAGAGGCAGAGATGCCTTTCCTGAGCTGGAAACTCAACCCAAAACTCCCCCGAGTGTTCCCCTGCCTCCATGCCACCCCCAGCATCAATGATTAAGAGCTTCTGGCTGGTGAACTCGGAACAAACATTTGTGTTTATCGGCAGAGCTGCCGAAAGAGGAAAGCGGTGGGAGCAGGTGGAGGTGGCGGGGGGAGAGGGAAAGAATTGGAAGGACAAGGGGAGGAGAAGCAAAAAAATTTAAAAAAAAAACAAAACACCAGAACTGAGCTTCCCCCCACACTCGAGAGCAGCTTGGCTAAAGGAGCATTTCAGCTCCAATCCAAGGAATGGCAGAGGCTGCAGGAAGTGGAGAGGGCTGGGATGTGGTGGCAGGTCCTGGTGGGTGGAGAGGGGGTTCAGTAAAGCCCTCGGAGCATCTGTTCTCCTCTGAAAACAGGCCCCGAGCCTTCAGGCTCATTCTTGTGACACAAAAAAAAAAGTGTTTTAACTTCTCCTGAGCTGGAGGAGCTGCTGGGTTTGGGAGCTCACCTGTGCCCAGGTGAGGATTTGTGTGGATGAAGGAGCAGGAGGATAAAGCAGCTCTGCAGGGATGAACCTGTCCTGCCAGCAGAGATTAAACCCCCTGAGCCTCCCTAGTGAGACTGAGAGTGGGGTTTAGCCCTGAATCCCAGCTCAGAGGGGTGCCAGCACCCCCAGGAGTGACGCTGCAGGCAGAAATGTGGCTTTTCTCCTTCCTCCTGCCCCACCTTTGCTGCTTTCTCAGCTTAATTTCAGCACATCAGGGTCAGGAAGGAGGTTGGGAAGAGCCTGGAGAGCAAAACTCTGCTGTGCTGGCAGTGCCAGGGGCCTGAGAAGATGAAGATTTGAGGAAATATTTCAGCAGTGCATTAAATCAGCCTGCAGTGAGCCTGGTTTTATTTCACTCATCGCAGCAGAGCTTGTTCAGTTTTGTCCCAAACAAATCAACAACCAAAGAAAGGGCTTGGAGTCATGAATAATTCAGGTGGGAAAAGAGCTCTGAGTCCATCCCTGCCAGCTTCAGGGGATATTGGGAAGGAATTCCTGGCTGGGATGGAATTCCCAGATTTGCTGTGGCTGCCCCTGGATCCCTGGAAGTGTCCCAGGCCAGGCTGGGGTCCTCTGGGACAGTGGGAGGGGTCCCTGCCATGGCAGGGGTGGCTCTGGGTGGGATTTCAGGTCCTTTCCAACCCAAACCATTCCAGGATTCCATAAATATCCACCAGGACGAGCTGATACCTGCCCTGTGCAGGGGTTTGAGCCTGCTCAGTGGGATCTGGAATTTGGGGACGCTCGTGTGGCAGTGACTGGACATGGGGAATAAATCCTCTTTGGCACTCTGAGTGTCCCCTCCAACCTTCAGCCTCGAGCACAACAATCCCCTGATAACGACAAAAATGCCAAGGATTGTTCTGGGCCAGCCACCCTGAGAGCAGGAATCGTTATTTCCTTATCCAGATTTACTAATTATGGGCGTAATTAAAGCCACTGAGCAACGGCTGCTGCCTCTCTCCAGCCGCTGAATTTCAGGGTCCTGCTGCCGATCAATTTTAGTGTTTTCCCTCCTTTTAGCTGCAGTGGAATCTGTATCCCTGCCTTGGCAGACACGTCCCAATCTTCCCTAATTAAACCCCCTGGGAGAGCAAGCGATTCTGCAGGTGATTGCTTAAATACCCCCTAAAATTAGCAACTGTTGAAGAGAATCCTCGTTTAATCTGGAAAGACAACAGCAAACGTGATCCCATCGAGTGGGAAACAGCACAACAGAGCACGCGAGGTGGAATTCAGCGTCTGAAGTGTCACGCGTGCTCCAGGTCCCGTTTAGAGCCCCAAAACACGAGCTAAATTGCTCAGAGGGGCAGTCCTGGATCTCTTTATGGGGATAAATTTCAGCAGTGCCCGTCCTGACTGAAATAAACTGCTGGGGGGAGTTGCTGTGCCTGGAAGGAAATGTTCTGCAAGGGGGATGAGTGATGCTGCAGAGATTTCTCTCCTGGTGGATTCGGTTCCGTTCGTACCCTCCCAAGCACTGCAGGAAAAACGCTCCTGGTTTTGCATATTCCAGCCCAAAAGAGCTGAGCAGTCAGAGCTGTGCTGGGAAGTGATGGAAAACCCGGATTTGGGCATTTGTTACTGCCTGCATCGCATTCCAGGACGCTGGAAATTAAACACCTCAGCTTAGTGGTCTCCCCTGACCATTAAAAGTCTCCTTCTCTCCATTTGCTCTTTGTCATCCGGACATTTTGTCTTTTATCTCTTGGAGATGCCATGAAAAATAAATGGTTTGTGAAAATCTCCAAAACAGAGAGCTGAGAGCCATAAAAAAAAAAAACCCGTGGAGGAGCATTAATTGGATGTGAGGGGGGGAAATTTGGGGGAATGTGCTGGAAATCAGGGGCAGGAGCTCTCAGAGAATGAGCAAGGACCTGACAAAGTGCTGGATGGGTGTTGGGGGAGTGAGGACAACCTGCCCTGGGCATCGTGGATCCGACCCTGGTGAGGGGAAGGAAGGGAGGGAAGAGGGAAATAATCAGGAAAAATCGAATTGCTCTGTTTTGGAGCTCAGTGCGTCCTGAAGCTGTGGCTGCCCCATCCCCAGAAGTGCCCAAGGCCAGGTTGGATGAGACTTGGAACACCCTGGAGGTGTCCAAGGGTTGGAATTAAACGATCTTTAAGGTGTTTTCCCACCCAATTCCGTGATTCCCTGCCAGAGCTGGGCTCTGTTTCCCAGCTTTCCGTTCTTTGTCTCCAAAATTGACTTTTCATCAGCAAAATCACCCCTTTGAGGATGCACTGTGCCACAACAACCCCTCTGATGGTGTGAGCTGTCCTTTCCTCCTTTCCAGGCTCCCCGTTGGCTCCTGGAAGGGTTTTTATGGGGTTTGAGTTATTGGGGTTCATCCATCAAACCTGAAGGGAATTAGGGATGGGAACTGTGCTGATTCCAGAACAAATCCCTGAGCTGGGCTGTGAAATCCCAGGTCCTGTGTGCACATCCCTGCTGCTTTTGGGTTGTCTTTAAGGGATTTTCAAAATTGTTGTTTTTAAATTCCGATATTTATGCCTTTGTGGGTATTTTGTCTGTTGGATGGAGAACAGAAAAATGTCATTTCCAAAATTCCCTTCCTTAGGAGGAACAGAAAAATCCTAAATCTTCCTTTAGTCCCTGAAACATTGGCAATGTTTTTTCTCCCACTCAGCTGAGCGGGAGGGCTGATTCCACAATGTTTAGTAAAGAAAAAAAAAAAAAAAGAAAATGGCATTTCAGGCTTTGCTGATGCAACACTGCATGGAGCTGTCACTTCCCGGCTCCCTGCAAACAACCCGGGATAAAACACCCGGAATCTGGGAGCTGCAAATGGAAAATTCTTGTGGCTCCAACCCACTTCCCTTTGTGGCATGGGCAGGAGGAGGATTTCTGGAGGAGGCAGAGTGACAGCTTGGCATCCCTGCCCAGGCACGGGACTCCTGCTTCACCTTCCCGTGGATCCCGCCCAGTCTGGGGGTGTCAAAAATCAAGGAAAATAATCCCGAGCAGCTCGGCTGGGAGGCAGCTGATGGGAGCTGTCGGCTGGTTCGAGTGCTGGGCGTGGATCTGCTCGTCCTGGAGCTGAGAGGAGCCGCAATCCCACATCCCTCGGGAGTTCCAGCTGTCGGATCCAAGGAGCATCCCCTCAGTTCCCGTTTGCTGCTGCTTTCCTGACATTTCCATGGGCTGAACCCTTCCACCATCCCTCTCCAGGTGTCAGCTTTGCAACGCCCTGAATCCAACTTGTTGCCTTTTTATAAATGCAACAAAAAAAATAAAAAAAATTTTAAAAAAATAAAAAAAAAATAAAAAAAATTAAAAAAAATCATTAGGAACATTAAGGAATGTGCCTGATATACGCCAGGAAAACTGGGAAATGGGAATCATCAAAATTCCAAACTCACACAGCGGATTTTGGTCTTCGTTTGGTTTCATTTGGCTCCATTTAAGAGAAATAAAAAAGCATTTCTTCATTTAAGAGAAATAAAAAAGCCAAGCTCGAGGTTGACAATAGCAGGGACTTTTAATTAGGTTTAAATCCTGCAGGATTGAAGTCAATAGCTGGGAATTGTCTCTGTGCCTGTAGTAAATCATTGGGAATTCGATTACTGGAAGAGACAGTCCCAAAATACAGGCTGGTGCTTGCTCTGACTCAGTAGGTGTTTAATGAGGTAAATGCAGGTGATTCTTCCATTTGCAGTGTTCTTGTGTCATTTTTTGCATGTATTGGACCAAGAAATGTAAAAATCTGGGAGCTAACCTGCAAAGTACCTGATTAATAAATACTGAAAGGTTTTTATTACATTATAATAAATATTAATATGATATACCAATAATAAATAACCAAATGTGTGCAGAAGTTCTAAAAAGATGAAAAGTGCATCTACTAAGAAGTTGGGGTAGCACAAATTTTGCCATTTTTCTCTGTATTTAATATTAAAAATTAAATGCAATTAAATTAAGGTTTGGAAAGTGAGCTCAAGACATCAATGTGGTGATACAGAGAGAGAATATTTTGATTTTCCTGGTCTCTGCTGTCCCATCCTTCTCCTGCCCATCCTCTTGGGGAGGTAAATTCCCAAATTCTCCTTTGGATGTGTGATCTCAGCTGGCCCAGGAATTGCCCATGGATGGTCAGCTTGGGTCTCCTCTGGCTCTCCAGTGGGAATTTCCCAGTGATCAGTGTCATCCATGAAATCATGGAATTGTTTAGCTTGGAAAAGCTCTCTGAGGTCACTGAGTCCAACCACCCCGACCCATGTCCCCAGTGACACATTTGTTGTTAAATCCCCCAGGAACGGGGGCTGCCATGGACAGGGAAACCCTTTCCATGCAGGAATTGTCCCCATATCCAACCTGGCACAGCTTGGAGCCTCCTCCTGTCCCTCCCTGTGTGATGTGGGCATGGATTCCTCTGCTTTCATTCCCTCCAGTTCGATTTCTCTGCGAGTTTCAAAACTCCAGAAGGAATGTTTTGGGTGGAAAACCGGGATCTGAACAGCAGAGCAGCACGAGCAGAAGGCTCTGGCTGATGCCAGTAAATTCCTCATCACTGTAACTTCTCCATAAGCATGAGCACAGAAGGATTCCAGGGGGAGAAAGGATTAATGCTGAAGTGATTTGAGTCAAAATTTCCTCACACAGAATTTGTCCCACAGTGCTCCTGGGAAAATCCGGTGACAAATCGAACGGGAACGGATCCTGAACACACCAACATTCGTGTGGTTTAAACGGGAAGGGGTTTAGTGGGGTCTGCACCTCATTTCCCAGGTTAACAAAGGCTGGAATTCGGGTTTCAGCTGGATTTGTGTGTGTAGGACTGGGATAAAATCCCAGGAACAAACTCCAAGGGCTGAGCCTCCTCCAGCAGGAGGAGCAAGGCACAAAAACCTGAGGGAGCAGAAGGGATGTGGATGGCAAAGGACAGGAGAGGATCTGGACATTGGTTTGGGATTAGAACTCCTGGGATTCATCCAGGAGTGAGCCCTGATGCTGCTTTTGGCTGGAATCCCTGGAATTGGGATAGCTGAATTCACTGCAACCTATTAAACTCGGGCCAGGGATCTTTTCCCTTTGCTCCCTGCTCTGCTCCAGATGGACAAAGGACAGGGTTAGGAGGGACATGGGGAATAAATTCAGGTGTGTATCAGTAGGATAAGGCTGGAGCCTGGAGAGCTGGGAATGTCCAGAGTGGAAAGAAGGATCGAGGGAGAGCTCAGAGCCCCTTCCAGAACCTAAAGGGGACCCAGGGGAGCTGGAGAGGGGCTGGGGACCAGGGATGGAGGGACAGGATGAAAGGAAACCCCTTGGAACTAAAAACTGGGGATCTGGATGGGATATTGGGAAGAAGTTCCTCCCTGTGGGGAGGTGAGGCCCTGGCACAGGTTTTCCATGTTCCCAGGGCTGTCCCATCCCTGATGTCCCATCCCTGATGTCCCATCCCAGGCCCTTGTCCCAGTCCCTCTCCTGCTCTCCTGGAGCCCCTTTAGGGCTCTGAGCTCTTCCTGGAGAGGGGTTTTGGACAAGGGATGGAGACACAGGACAAGGGGGAGCAGTTTTGGATGAAAAGAGGGGAGATTTAGATGGGATATTGGGAAGATTTAGATATTTGGGATATTGCCACTGTGAGGGTGGCAGGGGCCCTGACACAGGTCACAGCTGTGGCTGCCCCATCCCACAACATCCCACTCCAGAGTGTGAAACGAGGATGTTCTTCCTCATTCAGAGAGCAATTCCAGGAGGGCAGGAGGGGAAGGCAAAGTGGAGCAGCCCAGCAAGGCCAGGCCTGGCTTTGTTGGCAATTTCCTTCCTTTTTTCAGGGCATAAACAATGCAGTGTGAATATTGGGAGGGCAGAGCCATTTCCCGTGGGATCCACAGCTGCCTCTGCTGCCTCAGAAATCCCTGAATTGGAGCTGTCAGTCTTTCCAACTCCATCAAGGCTGAAACAACCACGGGATCCAGGGATGAAAGAGGAGACTTGAAAAGCAAAGCAGGCAGCGTGTTAGACCCATTTAATTCAAATGTGCTGGATCCAGCCCAATGCAGTTCTGATCCTTATTAGTGTTCCTGAGACAGGGAAAGTGTTTTAAACACGGCCTGGCTGGAGATGAGGGGGATTTGAATCCTCACAGAGGTTTGGGATGGGTTTGTACTCAGCTCACTGCACTGAGGAGGGAGGGAGGTGTGCTGATCACTGCCTGGGCATTTCTGGGGATAAAAAGGTTGATTTGCATCCCGAAGACAAGGGAGGAGGGACTAGGTGATTAATGTGGGATTGGGGAATTAATGTGGGATTGGGGAATTAATGTGAGATTAGTTAATAACGTGGGATTAGGGAATTAATGTGAGATTGGGTAATTAATGTGGGATTGGGGAATTAATGTGGGATTAGTTAATAATGTGGGATTAGGGAATTAATGTGAGATTGGGGAATTAATGTGGGATTAGTTAATAATGTGGGATTAGGGAATTAATGTGAGATTGGGTAATTAATGTGGGATTAGTTAATAATGTGGGATTAGGGAATTGATGTGAGATTGGGTAATTAATGTGGGATTGGGGAATTAATGTGAGATTAGTTAATAATGTGGGATTAGGGAATTAATGTGGAAATTGGAAACTAATGTGGGATTGGGGAATTAATGTGGAAATTGGAAACTAATGTGGGATTAGGCAATTAATGTGGGGTTAGTGAATAATGTGGGATTGGGTAATTAATGTGGGATTAGATAATTAATGTGACCTTTGAATGTCCAGGAGGACCCTCAGGATGGGCACTTTGTCCTCAGGGCCATCAGACCTGTGGGTAAATCGATTTTGCAGGATTTTCCCTTCACTTTCTGCAGGGAATTGGGGATGGATTTCAGGGAACTGGGGATTGCAGGGAACTGGGGATGGATTTCAGGGAATTGGGGATGGATTTCAGGGAATTGGGGATGGATTTCAGGGAATTGGGGATTGCAGGGAATTGGGGATGGATTGCAGGGAACTGGGGATGGATTGCAGGGAATTGGGGATGGCTTTCAGGGAATTGGGGATTTCTGTCCTTCTGCTGAAGCAGGTCTGGGGCCACAATCCCGTTTTAGGATCAGGAGCAGGATGGGAGCAGCTGCTCCCTTTCCTGGATGACTGTGGAGTTCAGAGCACCGAAAATGATGGAAAAGCAGGAAGAGGAGGGAATGAGAGGGAAGAAACACCAGCCCTGTGCTGGCAGTGCTTGGGAGCTGAGCTGGGGAGATCCCTGTGCCTC
The DNA here is from genome assembly GCF_001447265.1 of Sturnus vulgaris. The sequence continues at coordinate 238,318 of NW_014650660.1, read as the reverse complement.
AGGAGTGAGGAAAAGGCGATTCCTGGTGGGGCAGGGAGCAGGGAACGATGAAGGGAATTTGGGATTTGCCCCCTGAGCTCTGTCAGAACTGCAGGGTTTGGGGATGGAGCTGCGGAGCTCCAGGTGGATTTGGGTCCTGCCCGGTGCCTGCAGACACTGCAGGACATCCCTGGGAAGCTCCTCAGGGGAGAGAAGCTTTTATTTGTCAGTGCAGAGCTGGCAGGAACAGGGAGAGGGGAACCGTGGGGCAAAGGAACCGCTGGGTTCACCCCGGGGATGGAGGGTCCCTGCACAGCCCCTCCCTGCATGGGGAGAAAAACTGGGATTAAAAAAAATGGGATTGTAAAAGATTCTCCAAGGGCTGGAGCCCCTCTGCTGTGAAACCTGGCTGGGAGAGCTGGAAAAGAAAAGGATCCAGGGAGAGCTCAGAGCCCCTTGCAGGACCTAAAGGGGCTCCAGGAGAGCTGGAGAGGGGCTGGGGACAAGGGATGGAGGGACAGGACACAGGGAATGGCTTCAAACTGACAGAGGGCAGGGATGGATGGGATATTGGGAAGGAATTCCTGGCTGGGATGGAATTCCCAGATTTGCTGTGGCTGCCCCTGGATCCCTGGAAGTGTCCCAGGCCAGGCTGGAGCTCCCTGGGACAGTGGGAGGGGTCCCTGCCATGGCAGGGGTGGCTCTGATGGGATTTCAGGTCCTTTCCAACCCAAACCATTCCATGATTCAATAATTCCATGAATTTTCAGGCATTAAAGATGGTCCCATAAGGTCCTGAGTCCTCCTGCACAGCAGAGTCCCAGAAAGTTCCAGTGCTCAAAGCACCTCGGGATGTGACAGCAATAAAAATGATAAAAGCTCATTTAGGCCTTGATCCACCAGGTTTGGAACAGAAGCCTTGAAAACTCCATCTGTGAATGCCAGACCAATAATAACTGAAAAATTGAGTTGGATTTTGGTATTTCTGGATCCCTTTCAGTCCTGTGATAACCCTGGCACAGTGGGAGGTGTCCCTGCCATGGCAGGGGTGGCTCTGGATGGGATTTATGGTCCTTTCCCACCCAAACCATTCCAGGATTCCATGATTTTTTTTTTTTTTTGGACCTTCCATTCCAGGCTGCTGGCTTGTGCCTGGAATTTCCATGTGACAGATTTAATAAAAGCCACCAAAGCTCGTTGTGCAGTTTAATAAAACCTCAGAGCTGTAGGATTAGGGAGCTGCATCCCAGGATAATCCATGGAGCTCCTGGTGACTGGGAGACAATTCCTGCTCCAGCCCCTCCAATGTGAGGGGGATTTCACAGCAAGCTCCTGTGCTCCAAGTTTTCCTTAGGCAGAAAACAGGGAGGCAAAACCTTGGAAGATAATTAAACTTTTTGTATCTTTATGGATTCAGTTACTGGGAGAAAAACAAGGAGATTTGTATAATACAATATTCCCACCCTGCAATCTTTGGGGGTTTCCCAGATGCTTCTTCCATTTGTTTGGTTTCCTTTTTTATTTAAAGAAATGAAAAATTCATTTCATTTTTTGTTGGTTTTTTTTGTTTTTTCTGAACAAGTTTTCCATCAGCTGAGGAAGGATTTGTTTCAGTGCCAAGGGGAAAACCTGCATTAGCAGGAATGGAGAAACATTATTTGGATGGAAATTTCTGTTGGGATTCTGACCTGGATGCTGGAAAATCCAGAGCACTTGTTCTCCCTGTTTTAGCAATCCCCATGGAAAAACCTCAGGGATCTCCACAGCTTTTTCCTCTGCTTTCAGGGAAAAGAGTCTGGGTGGGAGATTAAACTATTCCCAATGTTGTTATCAATTAGTCGTTGTCAATTTGGGGGAAAACCACACAGAATTTGATAAAACTCCCTCAATAATTCCCATTCCAGAGGGGGCTGGAGTTAAGGAATAACCACTTTGGGCTTAATTTTCAGCAGGGTTTGGATTTCTCTCCCTGTGCTCCCCCAAAGCATTTCCAGAGCTCTTAATGACAGGAAAATTGCTGGATGGAGCCACCCCCTGTAATGGGATATTCCAGCAATTTATTCCCCACAAGATTTTAGCCCCAAAAAGAGAACTTTGGGCAGCTGGGGAAACCTGGAGAGTCTCCCTGCAGGCAAAAACCTCTTTACCATGGAGAATTTCCCTGCAGGATGTGTTTTTTTGGGGAAATGGAAGCAGAACTCTGCACACTCAGAGATGTTAATTTGTTTGACAGGACGACTCCAAATTCACCCTTTCCCTGCTTGACACGAGTGGGGAAAAAAAAAAAACTGGAATTTGAGGCCTTGGATGTTATTTTAATTCAGAGCAAAAATTGGGTTTGAGGTCAGCAACCCTTTGGATCCAGCATTTGTGCAGAATATTCCTGAGCTCCTCTTTCCTGGGCTCCAGCAGGGATGAAGCAGCAGGGGCTGGGTTCTTTGTTCCCTTCTCCAGACCATTTTTAGCTGGATTTTACCTGGATTCTGCCTCTCCTGTTCCCTGGATTGGCACTGCCAAGGCCAATCCTTTTCTTTTCAGACACATGGGATGAATTCCAGCGTTCCCAGTCTCTGATCTTCTGCCTGGGGTGCTGCTCCCTGTTGTTTTAATGGATTAAAACAGAGTTTGGAGCTTGCTCTCATCTCCTCCAAGCCCTGAAATCCTGGAGTTTTCCATCACTGGAATTTTTCCAACCCCTAAAGTGATTTTCCCTCCCATCTCGACTCCGTGGAGTCCTGCCCTGCTCCTGTGCCCAAGCTGGGATGTTGAAATTAATTTATTTTCAAAATTTGTCTTTTAATTCTGACTCTGTTTTCCTCACAGCAGAGGGAATTTGTGAGCTGAAAAAAACAAAAATAAAATAAAAATTAAAAATAAAATTAAATAAAATAAAGTAAAATAAAGAAAAATAAATTCAATTAATTTAAATTTTAAAAAATAAAATAAAATAAAGCTTTGCACTGTGCTCTGGTTTGAGCCATTGATTCCAGCAGTGCCTCTAAATGAATGGGATCTCTTCAACTGCATGGAAAATTCTGGATTTTTCCATTTCAGAGCACCAGGATTCCTGAGAAATTGGAATTCCAGCCTTGTGTCCTCCCGCATTTACTGAGGAGCTGAGGAATAGCAAACACAGAATGATCTTCCCTGGGACTCATTAAAACCCAGGACCAAGGTCCTGTTTTGATTTCCCTCGTCTCCACAACAATCATTCCAATAAAACCTGGCAGCAGCATTTCCAGCATCCTCCCAAATGGATCAAAATTGGGATTGTTTGTTTATTTCCCAGCTAATCAAAATTAGGGATGTGTCCTGGATGGATGCTGATCCTCAGGCTCCTTTTCTTCCTCTCCTTGTGCATTTTAACACTGCCAGCACGGGCTGGAATTCCACATTTTGCAATCAGAGCAGGTTTTTCCAAGCCTTGCCAGCCTTGGAGCCCACCAGGATTCAGAGAGGTGCAATCACACCTGTGAAATCTGAATTTCCACCTGGGGAAGGCTGGGACAGGAATGAATCTGAGATAAATCCTCGCTGGGATTTGGATCAAAGGGAGACACCTGCTCGTCCACACTGGATTGGAGCCAGGGGATACAAAATCCCCTCCCTGACATCCTGAGGGGTCATTTTGGGGCCGTTTGCACCAAGAAATGGAACATTTGGGTGGCTCATTTTGGGTTAGATTGTTGAGCCACCACCCTGGAGAGGTGTCTTGGTTTGAAGGACAGG
>NW_014650660.1:183818-206265 GCF_001447265.1 Sturnus vulgaris | reverse complement strand
CATCAGAGCCACCCCTGCCATGGCAGGGACCCCTCCCACTGTCCCAGGGGGCTCCAGCCTGGCCTGGGACACTGCCAGGGATCCAGGGGCAGCCACAGCAAATCTGGGAATTCCAGCCCAGCCAGGAATTCCTTCCCAATATCCCATCCATCCCTGCCCTCTGTCAGTTTGAAGCCATTCCCTGTGTCCTGTCCCTCCTTGTCCCAGTCCCTCTCCAGCTCTCCTGTATTTCCGTGTGTTTCCACAAAAAAACACTTAACCCCTCACAGCCCATTTCCCTTTTTCACTCTCTCCCGCCTCCTCCCACTGTGATTTACAGGGAGAAATTAAAACTCTGCACATCCCCGTGCTTGGGCTTTTACATCCTGGGCCACTGATTTATAAAAGCTGCCAGTGAATTTAAAACTCTCGGTTTTGATTTAGAAATCATGGCCTGAAAGTTGCATTTATCTCCAATATTCAGCTGCGCTGCACGTCACCAAAAATCTGATTTATGGGTTGCAAAATGTGTGCAGAGAGACTCCAAAAATATTTATGGCTCCCTCCCCCTCGGATGAGTGTGTGCAGCCCACCCACCCCAAAATATGCACATCCTCCTATGCATGTGGAAATGCATCTGTGTGCATATATCATAGCACATATGTGAATATAATTATATCAAATCCTTCTTTCCTTCTCCTGCTGGCATCAGGGAGCACTCCAGGCTCTAAGGAGAGGCTCTGTGGTGCTTTCCTTCTTCTCCCTCCCCTTCCCATTCCTCCAAAACTTATAAAATCCAGTTTTAAATCCATTCCCAGCTCCCCAGGGGTCTCCTGCTGCTGCTGATGGAGGTGGAGAGGCTGGAGCCCAGAGATGGAGAATGGAGTCAAACAACCACAAAAAAACAGGCAGGAAAATCGGATTCTCCAATTCCAATCCGAAATTCAGATTCTCCAATTCCAATCCGAGATTGGATTCTCCATCCCATTGGGGAAGGTTTGGGATTGCTCCTGTTGTCCTCTGTCCCCACCAAATGCATCCCTTGCTGCCAGGGTAGGAAGAGAAGAGATTAAAAACTGCCATGAAGGTGTTTCTTTCCTTAAAATTGAATGAGGAATTGCTGCTTTTCCTTCTGGGAAAAAAAAAAAAATTAAAAAAATAAGGAAGGGCAGCAAAAGGATGAACAGGAGAGAAGTTTCACAACAGCCTCGTTGTCTTTTCCCAATTTGAACTCTTCCAAAACCTTCTTGTCATAAACTCCACAAATTCAGCCTAAATCCATGGAATGCAGCCCCACAAATTCACCATAAATCCATGGAATGCAGCCCCACAAATTCAGCATGAATCCATGGAATGCAGCCCCACAAATTCAGCAGAAATCCATGGAATACAGCCCCACAAATTCAGCATGAATTCATGGAATACAGCCCCACAAATTCACCATAAATCCATGGAATACAGCCCCACAAATTCAGCAGAAATCCATGGAATACAGCCCCACAAATTCAGCAGAAATCCATGGAATACAGCCCCACAAATTCAGCATGAATCCATGGAATGCAGCCCCACAAATTCAGCATGAATCCATGGAATACAGCCCCACAAATTCACCATAAATCCATGGAATCCACCTATTGAATCCTATTCAATTACTCAATATTACTCAATTCTATTCAAGTAATTAATATTATTCAATATTCTTCAATGTTATTCAATATTTTTCGAGCCTATTCAATTAATCAATGTTATTCAATATTCTTCAGTTATTCAATATCCATCAATATTATTCAGTCCTATTCAATTATTCAATACCCTTCAATATTATTCAATATTCTTCAGTTATTCAAAATTCTTCAATATTATTCAATCCTATTCAAGTAATTTATATTATTCAATATTCTTCAATGTTATTCAATTAGTCAATATTATTCAAGCCTATTCAATTAATCAATGTTATTCAATATTCTTCAATATTCTTCAGTTATTCAATATTCTTCAATGTTATTCAATTAGTCAATATTATTCAAGCCTATTCAATTAATCAATGTTATTCAATATTCTTCAATGTTATTCAATTATTCAATACCCTTCAATATTATTCAATATTATTTGGTTATTCAGAATTCTTCAGTGTTATTCAATCCTATTAAATTATTTTTTTTTCCTTAATAATCCAAATTCTTTGATTCTCCAAACAGCCATGCAATGGAACAGGGCGTGGTAAAAATCCAGGGATGAGGCTGCCTGAAATTCTGGATATGAAAAGCAAGATCCACAGCAGGATTCTTCTAAAAACATCCCAAATTTGGGACAGCAATAGGATTTGGAGCAATGATTCCAAAGGTGCAATTACAATGATGAACTAGGGAGGCAAAAGATGAAGATTTTTTATTATTCTGCAACATTTTTTAGATTTTATTGCCAATAATTACTCAGGTTCTTGTTCTGCCTTCTCTGCCCCAACATCTCCCAGGTTAATTATGCTGTGGAGATTGTGTCACAAAGGCACTGCTGGAATTATAATTCTCATTAGGGGATGATGGCATCAATTCCATGGGGGAAGTTGGGGCCAACCTATTCCACCAACACATCCTGCACTTGGAAAAATTCATTCCTCCACCCTTTGTATCCAACCTTTTTTATATTGACATTTCAGGGGGGGAAAAGGACAATTCTGGCTGACATTTGATGGGCAGATCCATTACAGGCTCTGATTTTCTCTGAGTTTTGGTTCTGTTTGGATTGTGAGTCTCAAGCCTTGTTATCCTGAGAGCTGTTGAAATTCGGGATTGAGGGAAGAGACAGAATCCCAAACCTAAACGAGGCTTGAAAGAGAAATAAAAATGAGCTGCTTGTCCCTCCCCGGAGTCTGGGGCTCGGGTTTAGCAGCATCACGGGGCTGAGAACGTGATGGGAACGTCCCAAAAAAACCCCAAATATTGGAGGATCTGCATCCTGACACGATGCCAGGGGTTGGGATAGGAACAAAAATCCCCCAAAACATCCCAGAGGAGCAGTTCCAGTGAAGATCTGTGTAAAGCCCTGGGGTTTATTGTGGATAAAACACATTTGGAGGGGGTAAATAAATAGGGAATACCTGGGAGAGTCCAGCCTGGAGAAAAGAAGGTTCTGGAGAGACTTCCAGGGCCCAAAGGAGAGCTGGAGAGAAATTTGGGATAAGGGATGGAGGGACAGGACCCAGGGAATGGCTCCCACTGCCACTGTGGGATATTGGGAAGGAATTGTTCCCTGGCAGGGTGGGGAGCCTGGGATGAGCTTTAGGGTCCTTCCCCCTGAAAGCAGGATTCCAGGATTCTCTGGGAGGCTGCACCATCCCTTCACTCCCTTTGCAGCAGGGCTGGGGTCCCCAAACCCAGGCAATTTGTCCCATTTTCCTTTTCCCATTCGATTTCCAGCTCACTTGTTCCAGTTTGGTCTTGGCTCAACAAAGCAGGGGTTGGAGTTTGGGAAGGGAAAGGTCCAGGAGATTCCAGGAGTGCTTCAGTTTCAACTGTGGGGTCCAACTGAGGCAGCAAAGGCTCAGCTTTCCCGGAATTTTGGGAGCTCGGGGGGCACAGGGATCTGTTTTCTGGGAAAATCCATCATTCCTGGCAGAGTTCTGGATTAGCACAGTGATTTAAATGAACACTCACAGTGCCTGTGTGGTCTGCAGGCCAAAAAATGATCAGGATTGTGGAGTTTGTCCCTCATCCCAACAAATGGCCTGGCTGGCACCATCCATCGAGTTTTCCATGGCAAAACCTCCTTGATTCCACTGGAGTGAGCTTCAAACCCCCTCCAGCTCCTGCAACAAGTATGAAAAATTAACATTATCACATCAAAGAGCTCACAGAACCCGAGATTATCCCGAGGGACCTGCCAGGATCACCGAGTCCAGCCTGGTGCTGGGCTTCAAAACACAAATTAAAGACAAGTCAGCCTGGCATTATTTAATTGAGCAAATCCCAATCAGCACGGGAGAAACTGGGCCCGGATTCCTCTTGTGTAACCAATATTTAGTCACAGAATGTGGAAATTTGAGCTCAGATTGACTCATAAGAGGCTCTGTTAGAAAATAGTTCCTCTCTATTTTTCCAGAGCTGCCTCATCAGATGTACACTGAGATTGGCAGCTGCTTCCCTGCATATGCTGGGGAAATTCAGGAGGGCTGGAGGCTCATTCCAGATATTCCAGCTTGTCCCTGGCTTGCTGGGAGTGTGAGAATGTTCAAGGTGCATAAAACTGAGCTGTAAATCGAACAGATTTTTGTCAGAAGATGCTGCAGCTTCTGCCTCTCCCCTGGTTCAGAACCAAACCTGCCCCGGGAGTGTTTGGACAACTCTCTGAGGGGAAAGGTGGGAATTTGGGGGGTCTGGGGGTGGGATCTGGGATCCCTGTGGGTCCCTTCCCACCCAGGATGTTCGGTGGGTTGGGATTTTAATTGGCACAAAGAAACGGCCAAGGGTGGAAGGAAAACACCTGACATCAACACAAAGCAGCCATGGAAAATCCATTGCAGTTTGGGTTGGATTTCTAAGAATTTTGAGATTGGATTTATTTAGCTTGGCTTCAACACTGAGCAGCCCCACAGAGTGTCACACCAGGGGAGCAAACTAATCCTTTTTGTCCTAAATTCCATTAATTCAGCCCCAGCCAGAGCCCAGCTGACTTTGGGCAGGGGCTTTTCTCATGAAATGGGATCAGCTCCATCATCCTTGCCTGAGGATGACAGGGATGGGACATTCCCAGCCTCCTACCCCACACTGGATAAAAAATTTGTGTGGAGGCTTTATTTTAGCAGGTCTGTCTCCATGGAGAAGTGGCTGGTGGACTTTTCTGGGGATTGTGCCTCCTGGAAATATGCAGATTTCCTGAAAATTCAATTGGAATTGTGGAAGCAAATGTGAAAATTTATGGGGGTCTTTGTAAGAGCTCCAAAGTGAGCATTTATTCTGTGGGATTTGAGAGCACTGGCTGGGATTGACAAGGGATGGAGGGACAGGACACAGGGACAGGGCACAGGGACAGGACACTGCCAGAGGGCCGGGATGGATGGGATTTTGGGAAGGAATGAGGGTGGGGAGGGCTCGGGATGGAATTCCCAGATTTGCTGTGGCTGCCCCTGGATCCCTGGAAGTGTCCCAGGCCAGGCTGGGATAATCTGGGACAGTGGGAGGGGTCCCTGCCATGGCACTGGATGGGTTGAAGGTTCCTTCTCATCCAAACCATTCCAGGATTCCATAACATCTGCCTCTTCCCAAGCCTGGCTTTGGGGCATTAAACATTCCCCACGTCCAGCCATGGGTGAAAACGTGGGATCAAAGGTGAGGAGCAGGAGACCTGAGGGGCAGGGAAAAGGGAAAGGGAATTTTCCCCCACCCCCAGGGTTAACTGGAGACATTCCAGCTCTCTCTGCATCCCCTCATCCCACGTTTGTTTGGGGGAAATACCTGCTCCAGAAACAATCAGGTGGGGTTTAACCATCACTGGTTGTATTTTTGTGATGTGAAGAGGCAGATCGAGGGGGGGAAAACTAAGGGGTTAATTTACCGTGTTTCTGGTAATTAATAACCCGTATTAATTAGTGGCTGCTGCCAGGGAGTTGGGAAATGAAATCGTTTGCTGGCTCTGGGTCCTGGCCTGGCTGTGAGGAGCAGGGAGCTCTGGGTGATGCCACCCTGAGGATTTTGTTCCCACTCACCACGAGCTGTGTCCTATTCCCAGCCACATCCCGACCCTGGTGGGAGGGGACAGCGATGGAATGGGGATGGAGAATCCAGAAAGCCGAGCTGGACCCGGCCTGGAGCAGCCTGGGCGAGCACAAAGTGTCTCCTTCCCAACCCAAACCAGCTCATGGTTCAGGAGAATTCCTTCCCCCTCCAGCCCCGCAGAGAATAGAGCAGCCAAAATTATTTATTCCAAGGCAGAGAGTTTATCTCTGGAAAAATCGGGAATTCCGTTTTTCCTGAGCTTGTCTCTATTTATTTCTTTTACTCAATGTTTTGTCACCTCCAACTTTCCTGCCAAGAACCTTCCAGACCCTCTGGTTTCAGGATCCTGGAATATGCAGATGCTGGAAATATTTCCCTCACAGGGAGGAATTCCTTTCCAAAATCCCATTTAAATCTCCCCTTTTTCAGTGTAAACCATTCCCTGTGTCCTGTCCCTCCATCCCTCATCAATCCCAGCCAGTGCTCTCAAATCCCACAGAATAAACGCTCACTTTGAAGCTTTTACAAGGACCCCCATGCATAAAATCCCATTTGCTTCCACAATTCCAATTTAATTTTTGGGAAATCTGCATATTTCCAGGATCCAAATATTCCAGGAGCTGCATATTTCCTGGATCCAAACGAGGCAGAATCAGAGGAGGAAGAACTGGAAGCTCCTGCAGAGGAATAAACCAAAAAACGTCGAGCTCTGCCCAGGATTATGTAACACAGGGAGCTGCTGGCTGCCTCTGGGAGCAGGAAATTGTGTGATTTTTGTGACAGATTCCAGAAAAAAAAAGATGGGAAATCAGGGATTTGTGTGGGTGGTTGGTGCTCGTGAGGCCACAGGGATGTCCTGCAGACAGACACACGGACAGGGGGGATGGAACAGGCAGAGAAAAGTCTCAAATTCCCTTTTACTGCTCTCACATCAGTGCCAGCTGGTAGAGACTGGAGGAAAACGAAGGAAAAGTGGTTCCTGAAGAGAGGGATCCCAGGTTTTCCAGATCCCCACACATCCCACAGCTCCAGGAGCTCCGTGGTGGGGATGGGCTGGTCCAGGTGGCTGCAGACACTCAGGGCTTGGATCTCAGGAATGTGGAGTTTTGGAGCTTTCTGTGCTCCCAGGCACAGAGCCCCTGGCAAACACTGCTCTGGAGCTGGAACCTTGGGGAAGGCTTGGAAATGTGAATAATGAGTTAGAAATCCCCAATGTGCAGTGGGTCAGGTGTGTGTGTTTGCACTGGGGGATGGGGTTTAAATTTGAGGTTTTTACAGTACAGGGGTGGATGTGGGACAGGATGGAGAATTTGGGGTGGTGTCTTTTTCTTTGTTCATCTTCTTCTCTTCCTTCTTCTGCACAGAACTCAGGCAGTGACCTTTGGTTGGTCAAATGTCACTCTAAGGGTGGTGGGAATCCATGATTGGGTCAAAAGGATCAATAATGGAGGGGTTAAACTTTTATTGGTTTGTTTGGCTTTAAAAGGCCTTGGAGCAGCCTCAGCTGGAGCCTTTTCCCCACTTCCAGCAAGGAGCTGGAGGTGCTGTCACACTTTGTGTAATTCTTTAATAAGATCTAATAAAAATCCAAGTCAGAATATGAGAATCCTATCCCAAGGGAAGGATCCAAGATTTGGGGTATTGGGGTGGATTTCTATTCAAGCTTTGGGATATTGGGGTGAATTTCCATCCAAGATTTGGGATTGGGGTGGATTTCCATCCAATCTTTGGGGTACTGGGGTGGATTTCAATTCAAACTTTGGGGTTGGGGTGGATTTCCATCCAATCTTTGAGGTGCTTTGAGGAGCTGGAGGTGCTGTCACACTTTCTGTAATTTCTGATAAGACACAATAAACACCCAACCCGAATATGAGAATCACCTCAATCACCTTTCTAATAATCCTGGCTCTGAATAAAACCAGACAAGACTGATGACAAACCACTCCAGAGTGGTGCAAAGCCCAGCTCACACCTCCTACACTCAGGCACATCCAGAAGGGAGGAATGGGCTGGCTGATCATTCCTGGTGGACTCTGGAGAGTCCTGCAGGTGCAGGTGTGGCCAGGGGGTGTTCAAATCCTGCAGGAACGTGGCAGCTCCGTCATCAGCTGGGCTGGAATGAGCAGGGCAGGTTGGGAACACTCATAAACCTGGAATCAGCCGTGCTGGCAGGAGGGAGCAGCGGGGGAGGAACGTTGAGTTTGCCCTGGATTTTGAGATTTAAATTGACATAAAATTACGATTTTGGCTTTTTCTCTGAAGACTTCGGGCTGACATTTATCTCCAAAGGAAAAGGAGGGGTGGGAGCCCCCACAGCCCCTCCTGAGGCTCCCAAGGTGCCTGTGTGGAATTGGAAGCTGCTGAAGTTTGCGAGGTCTCAGAGGGAAATCCAGAGCAGCTCGGTGGCCTTTGCCCCCAGCTCACTTTGCACTGCTCCAGCACCCCCAAAATTTCCCTCAGGGCTCCTGCTCTGATCCTTGGCTCTTCCTCTGGCCCTTTTTTAAAGCTGCCCCATTGAAGTGGCCTCTCCCTGGCACAGAAATGTCACTTTGGGAGGGAGGATTTGTGAGAGCAGCTCAGCAGAGCCAGGGCCAGCTCCGAGGGTCACCAACCCTTCAGCACGTGGGGACACTCTGAGGGCAAGGGAGCACAGATCTCATTTAGAATCAAACTGGATTTTAGGGGGAAAAATGTACAATACTATAATAATAGTAATAATAATAATAATAATAATAATAATAATAATAATAATAATAATTATTATTATTATTATTATTATTATTGTATTATATTGTTATATCTTATAATTATAATTATATATTATTATATATTATATGTATTATTATAATATATTATATTATATTATATTATTATAATTATATAATAATACTAGTTATTATAGAAATAATATAAATTATAATGTAAATATAATTTAATACATAAATAATATATATTATCTAATATATAAATATAAATAATATAAATATAAATTTTAAATTCTTATATTATATTATATTATATTATATTATATTATATTATATTATATTATATTATATTATATTATATTATTGTATACTATATTGTATTATTATAATTGTATAATAATTATAGTTGTTTACTATCATTATTATTATTATTATTATTATTATTATTATTATTATTACTATTCCCCCAAAGCGTGTTGCCCATAACTCACAGCAAACACAGCTCCTGCAGCACGCCAGCAGTGCAGTTGACATTTCTCATCCTTATTTATTAATGCCTTTCCCGAGCACTTTAGATAAGGATTTCAAAACCCAGTTCCAGCAGAGCTGTGCTTTGCACACTGCACTTTAACTGGGGAAAACATTGTTGTCTGATTTTAATCACGAGAATGGAATGCTCCTAATAGAGCGAAAAACCCAATTTCCTGCAGAAGCATTTGCAGGCTGATGTGGCTCTGATATTCCTGCCATGACAGGAGAGTGATGTCTTGGGCACAGGAAAATCTTCTGGATATCCCTGAAACAAATGGAGCCGTGCTGGATCATCATTTTGAGGTTTGCATCATTGACTTTCAATTGTTATTTGTGGATAATTAATAATTAATAATTAATAGTTAACCTCCACAGCTCCTGTGCTTTAACTCTGCTGGTGGGTTGGGCAAAGGTGAGAGGAGTAAAACCCCACCAAGCACTGGGACAGGGACAGGATTTGAGGATGCTTCTCCCACGTTGATTCCCTATTTGGGATTTGTTTTATGCCTCCTCTTCCTCCTCCTAATTATTCCTGCCACGAGCAGATGAGTGACTGCGAGGGGACAAAGTGGGAAGGAATTTTGGGAGGTCAGAGCTGGGGGATGAATCGAGGATGAATCCCAATAAGTTGTGTCTCATCCCAAAAGTTTGGCTTGGAAGGCAGGAGCAATTTTTTTAAGTTGCTGATGTTGTGGGGTTTGAAGTCACACTCTGGGATACTGGGAAGAGTCCACCAAGCTCCAGTTTGGGATTTTTGGGGGTGAATTTTAGGGATCTGCCACTGACATGGAAGGAGGATGGAATCAGGTGGGGTTTGGTACAAGGATCAGGATGACCCCTCCAAACTCCATTTTGGGATGTGATTTTTAGGGATCTGTCACTGACATGGAAGGAAGGTAGAGCCAGGTGGGGATTGGTACAAGGAACAGGATGACTCCTCCAAACTCCAGTTTGGGACTTTTTGGATGTGAATTTTAGGGATCTCTCACTGACATGGAAGGAGGATGGAATCAGGTGGGGTTTGGTACAAGGATCAGGATGACCCCTCCAAACTCCATTTTTGGATGTGAATTTTAGGGATCTGTCACTGACATGGAAGGAAGGTAGAGCCAGGTGGGGATGGGTAGAGGGAACAGGATGAGAGGAAAAGGCCCCAGGTTGTGCCATGGGAAGTTCAGGATGGATTTTGGGAATATTTTCTTCATGGAAAGGGTTGTCCAGCCCTGCACAGGACAGGGGTGGAGTCACATCTCCAGGGGGATTTAACAGATTTGGGAATGTGGCACTTTGGGACATGGAAACATTTGGATTTGCTGACCTCTGAGGGCTTTCCCAACCCAAACAATTCTGGCATTCCGTGACATTTTCATCCTTGGGCTCCTTAAGATGAGAATTCCCTTCTGCTCCTGATTTCTGTGGTGCTGCCTCCCACGAGGATTTCCTATTGATCAGCCTCAACACATCCTCCCAACCAAATCATTATTCCCGATTTTGCTGATTGGAGCTGTCTGTGCCTGGGTGAGGGTCAGGAATAATGGAATTATTCCAATCTATTCACAAAGAAGAAGGCAGAGATTCCTCCCTGCAGGGTATCCCCAGCTCCACTGGCAGCCATCTCCTGCAAAATTCACAGGAATTCCAACCCTCTCCCGTGTGAATGGAAGTGCTAATGAAGGAAAAGTGTCCTCAGACATGGGATGGTGACAACACTGAAATGAAATTTGGCTGAAATAAGAACCCAGCAGAGTTTGTGAGCGTTCAGCACAGCCAATATTTATCCTCTGCTTTTAAAGGAATAACAGGAGAGGAAGATGTTAATTAGAATAACCCTGACCCCGGGAAAAAAAAAAATCTCCTGCTTAATCCAAAGTTTTGGGCTTCACCAGAGTTGAAAGAATAACAAAATGGGGGAAGCTGTAGGATTTTGCAGCAGGAATTATTTAGTGCCCTGTGGTGACACCCATTAAATGTTAACAGACAGTATCTTCCAGGATTTACTGCTGGAATTTCGCTGCTTCCCCACTCGGAGCTATGGAGCAGAGCTGAGAATTATGGCCAGGTGTGATGAACAGCAGCAGCACCTCGTGATAAGTTTGGCCATAATTCCACATTTCCAGCAGAAATGGCAGAGCCCAGGGAATCCATCTCTGGCCATGGATAAATGGATTCAGGTGTGGAAAACCTGGAGAAAGGTGCCCAGTGCTCCCATGGGGATTGTGCCATTGATGAATGGGTTTCTAAAGAGATTTTCTGGTCAATTAATGCTGCTCACATCATTTCGGGCTCAGAGATGAGCAGGAGGTGCAGAACTCGGGCAGGAATTAAAATCTAAATGATCCAAACCCCGAAAAATTCACGTGATCACAGAGAGGGTGGAGGGAAGACTCCAAAATCATGGAATTATTTGGGCTGGGAAAGCCCTCAAAGACCATCGAGTCCAAACAGGACCCACATCACTTCTGCCACTCGAGTTTGGAAAAAATTCTGCACCGTGCTTGCCCTGAATGTGGATTTTTAGCCAATAAATAGAAATAAAGTCAATCCAATTCCATGCTCTTCCCCCAGCCCAAAATGCTCGTCTGCCCATTCACACCCACAGGTTACAAAATTAAAGTTCATCCCCTCCATATTCTCTGTCCATTTCTTTTCCCTTCATTCTCCTGTGTCTGGAATATCCTGGATGAGCAGAAAAATCAACGAGGACTTCATTTAATTTTTCTTTGATTCTGAAATAATGTTCGGAACACAAAAATTAAAATAAAATAGAACAAAATAAAACTAAACTAAAATAAAACATAAAAGTAAAATATTTTTAAAATATAAAATAAAATATAAAATATAAAATATAACATATAAAATATATTTAAAATATGAAATATAAAATAAAATATGAAACATAAAACATAAAATATGAAATATAACATATAACATGCAATATATAATTAATATATTATATAATATATAATATATAATATATAATATATAATATATAATAGATAATAGATAATAGATAATAGATAATAGATAATGTATGATAAATAATATATAATTGATTTATAATTTATAATATAATATATAATATATAATATATGATATAGAATATAGAATTTATATATATACTACATGATATATTATATATCATCTAATCAAATCCACATGCTTCTCCCAGATTTCCAGGCAGGATTCAGCACTGGAAATTCATTTTTAAGGAAATCTCTGCTGGGGATCGTGTCTAAAAATGTTCACAAAGCAGGGGGGTGTGATTGGCACATCCTCAGCTCCCAGCTCTTATCAGCCTGGGGGGTCCTGCTGTGGAAATGTTGTTCAGCCAACACAGATTTTATGGACCATGGGAAATCCCAGCTGGATTTTGCAGGAGAGGCTGGAGGAGAGCAAGAGGAAGAAGGGGAGCATGGGGAATCCTTTCCACAGGGATTTTCCCCAGCACTGATCACCAATCGTGGAATGTCAAAGGGAGAATTGGGCTCTTTAATGAACTGGTTTTGGGGGAAAATCTTTGTTTTTTTCTGGCCCTTCACTGGAGCTCAGCAGTTTCATTTCCTTGTCACTGAGTGAATTCAGGGCTGGGGGTAAATCTTGGTTTATTTTATACTTTGTGGAGAAGGTTTTTAAGTGTCATCCTGAGGCAGCTTTTTTTGAAGGCAGAGGACACATTTAATACATTAGAGAGTCACCATCACACTCTGATAAATATCATAAATAGAAATAGTTAATCAAGACCAAAAAAACACCTCCGTTATCTAAGGAATATCAAGTTTTCCCCATTCCCAATATTCTCTCTGAGACCTGTCTTATTTAAAGGCTTTGATAAATTTAGCAGGGGAAAAGCTGCTGAAAATGATGAGGGTTTTTTTTTTTTTTCCCCTTTACATCAAGAAGCACAAATAGAGCTGTAGCTGCTTTTAGGCGCTCAAATATAGCCCTAATTAGCGCTGAAGTGCTAATTGACAGTCATTAGGTAGGTCTGTGCCTGAGAGGGGGGGAAGAGGTGTCTGAGGAGGAAGAGCTGATGAGGGCGATGTCACCTGAGGCTCCTCAGGAGTGGCACAGTTTTGTCCTGGCTGAGATGCTCCCCGTGGATTTATCAAAAATTCCCGAGCAGTGGAAGCCTCTGCCGTGGAACCAGGCTGGGAGAGATGGGAATGTCCAACCTGGAGAGAGGAGAAGGATCCAGGGAGAGCTCAGAGCCCCTTCCAGGGCCTAAAGGAGAGCTGGAGAGAGATTTGGGATAAGAGGTGGAGGGACAGGAGCCAGGGAATGGCTCCCACTGCCACTGTGCGATATTGGGAAGGAATTGTTCCCTGGCAGGGTGGGGAGCCTGGGATGAGCTTTAGGGTCCTTCCCACTGAAAGCAGGATTCCAGGATTCTCTGGGAGGCTGCACCATCCCTTCACTCCCTTTGCAGCAGGGCTGGGGTCCCCAAACCCAGGCAATTTGTCCCATTTTCCTTTTCCCATTCGATTTCCAGCTCACGGTTCCAGTTTGGTCTTGGCTCAACAAAGCAGGGGTTGGAGTTTGGGAAGGGAAAGGTCCAGGAATTCCCAGAGAAGCTGTGGCAGCCCCTGGATCCCTGGAGGTGTCCAAGGGAGAAGAGAAACCTTCAGAGAGAGCTCAGAGCCCCTAAAGGAGAGGTGGAGAGGATTTGGGATAAGGGATGGAGGGACAGGACACAGGGAATGGCTTCAAACTGGGAAAAGGGAGATTTGGGTGGGATATTGGGAAGGAATTTCTGTCTGGGAGGATGTGAGGAGCTGGGATGGAATTCCCAGATTTGCTGTGGCTGTCCCTGGATCCCTGGATGTGTCCCAGGCCAGGCTGGAGCCCCCTGGGACAGTGGGAGGGGTCCCTGCCATGGCAGGGGTGGCTCTGATGGGATTTCAGGTCCCTTCCAAGCCAAAGGAATTCAGGATTCCATGTGCTGGTTTCAATGGGATTTGGGGAAGAAATCTGGGATGTCCCTGGATCCCTGTTCCAGGCCCAGCTGGAGCAGCCTGGGATAGTGGAAGGTGTCCCTGCCCATGGGGGGACTGGATGGACTTGGAGGTCCCCTCCAATCCAAGATCCCATGGGCAGGTTTAGATGGGATATTGGGAAGGAATTCCTGGCTGGGATGGAATTCCCAGATTTGCTGTGGCTGCCCCTGGATCCCTGGAAGTGTCCCAGGCCAGGCTGGGATAATCTGGGACAGTGGGAGGGGTCCCTGCCAGGGCAGGCACGGACGGAACTGATGCCGTTTGTTTTTGGCAGCTGTGATAAAATCACGTCCTTCCATCCCCCTGCAACTCAGGGGAAATAATGAATGCACGGGAAAATCAGGAGGTTTTGCCCCCGAATCGCAGGGAAATGTTAAAACACGGCGAACAGGATGGATTCCTGATGGAAAGGCAGCCCCAGCCACGCTGGATGAATTCTTCAGGAGCTCTGTGGAGCGGCTGTGACTGGCAGGGCTCTCTGCTGAGCTGCTCCCCAGCCTGCGAATATTCTCACATCATTTTGGGCTCAGAGGTAAGCAGGAGGTGCACAACTCAGGCAGAATTCAAGATCCCAGTAATCCAATCCCCAAAATGGTCCACGTGATCACAGAGAGGTTGGAGAAAACTCCAAAATCCTGGAATTATTTGGGTGGGAAAAGCCCTTTTGTCCTGAGGCTGGGAATAACACACAGTGTGAGCAGGAGGTGCAGAACTCGGGCAGGATTCAAGATCCCAGTAATCCAATCCCCAAAAAACTCCACGTGATCACAGAGAGGATGGAGAAAAATCCTGGAATTATTTGGATGGAAAAAGCCCTTTTGTCCTGAGCCTGGGAATAACACACAGTGCACTTGGAGAACAAAGGGAATATTCTGGGGGATTGCCAAGGGCAGGATTTGGGAATTGCAGCTGGAGGCAGAGCAGGATTAGGGCTGAGCCTCCTCTCCCAGGGTCTTTACTCAAGGATCTGTTGAGGACAGAAGAGCTGTTTGTCCACCCGGGCTGGGGCTCCAACAAGAGAAAGGTGAATTCGATTCCCCCTTTTCCATCTCCGTGCCCGTTTTCCCATCGTACAAAACTTCCTGCTCTCACTGCCTCGTCCTTGGATGAAAATTTCAGCAGCCTCGAGCCAGGCAGATGAGCAGGGTATAAATATTCCAGCAGCCACACCTTTGGAGAGTTTGAAAGGGAAATTCTGAGCCTCGGGTTTAAATGTTTGACAAGCTCCTGTCCCCTGTTTGTCAGCACTTTGTTCCTGGATGTAAAGAGGGACCCACCCCTGGGGCCTGGGAATTTGATTCCCAGTTATTCCAGTGGTGCAGCTGAACCTTTACTGGGCATTAATGGGAAATCCAGTTCCTCTTCCAGTGGGACAGTCCCTGTCCATGGCAGGGTGATCCTCAAGGTCCCTTCCAGCTTCACCATTCTGGGATTCTGTGATCCCACTTAAAGGGGAATTCCATGGAAAACAGCTGAGGATCTTGGGAAAAGGACACCTCCGAGATTTTTTTTTTTTTCATTTATTTTATTGTACTAAGGGAAAATATTGAAGTGATTTTTCTTGCTGATTCTTTTTTTTTTTTAATCATTTTTGCTTTCCACAAGGATAAAGCCAAATACTACTAGAGGTGCTGTGTCTCCTCTGGACAGGCAAAAAATCCAGGTATTTTCACCCTGATTTTCCCCATTTGGCACCAATTCAAACAAGGTAATTTTATCAACTCCTCTGCTCTCCCTTTTCCTCTCAGAGCTCTTTGTTTCTTACTTTGTCCAGGATTTTTTTTTTTCTCCTTTCAGCTTTGCAGAATCCTCTGGAAGGCAGAGCTGGGGTGGCTCCCCTTGCCCTGGAGAAAAATCAACTCAGTAAAAGCTGCTCATCCAGGGGCAAAGATGAGTGAATCAACAAATCATGGAATTGTTTGGGTTTGAAATGGGAAATCATCAGATCCAACCATTCCTCAGCTCTTGGGGCCATGTCCCCAAGTGCCACATCTGCTGTTAAATCCCCACAGGGACAAACTTCCTGAGGCTGCACCAAATCCCCTGGTCCAAATTGTTGTTAAAGGTCTGTCCATGGCAGGGGAATTGGAATTCGATGGTCCTCAAGGTCCTTTCCAACCCAGACCATCCCATGATCCCATGATCCCATGATTCCATGATTGATTCCATGATTCCATGATCCCATGATCCCATGATTCCATGATTGATTTCATTATTGATTCTGTGATCCCATAATTCCATGATCCCATGATTCCATGACTGATCCCATGATTCCATTATTCCATGATAGATCCCATGATACCATGATCCCATAATTCCATGATTCCATGACTGATTCCATGATTGATTTCATTCTTGATTCCATGATCCTATGATTGCATGATTCCATGATTGATTCCATGATCCCATGATTCCATGATCCCATGATTCCATGATTGATTTCATTCTTGATTCCATGATTCCATGATCCTATGATTGCATTATTGCATTATTCCATTATTCCATGACTGATTCCATGATCCCATGACTGATATCGTGATTTCATGATTGATCCCATGATCCCATGATCCCATGATTCCATAATTCCATGATCCCATGATCTCATGATTGAGCCCATGATCCCATGATTCCATAATTCCATGATCCCATGATCCCATGATTGATCCCGTGATCCCATGATCTGGGAAGCTGCCTGGTCTCTCCTGCAGAGTTTTCCTTAGAGCTGGACCAACACCTTGTGCTGTCCAACGAGTCATTTTGACTTAAATAAGGGAGGAAATGCCTAAATTATCCCAAAATTCCAGTTCAGAACCTGCGGAGAGGCAGAAAGGGGGGGAGATTTCACTTCCAGAGGAACCCATTGCAGAGGGGACTCGGTGACAAGACGTTCTCAGAGAGGAGGGAAAACCTCTGGAAGTGGAAAAGCTGGAAGTGGTGCCCAAATTCTCTCCCCCATCAGCATCCTGACCTCCAGCCCGTGTTAACCCCTCACTATTTCCAGGCTGCAGCTCGTTCTGCCCCATCCCAGAGCCATTCCCAGCACTGGGAATCCCATTTTCCCAACAACCTTGCATAAAAACTGAACAAGGCGAAGCAAGCCCCAGCAATGCCCTCGGTAGCCCCGGGAAGGCCACTTATTACCAGAGTGGGGAAAATCCATGTACAGCACACGGAGTGTGGGTAATTAAAATCCAGGAGCTGTAGCATTCCATGATTAATGCCTTAGGTGGGCGCTCCAGCTCCTAAAACTAATGGGAAGTGACTGGAACTGCACCGCGGTCCCCGGGAGGAACCCGGCTTGCTCCAGGCATATTGCACATTCCTTGGCTCGTTAATTACGGCTGCTCCAAGTGGAAAGTTTGTAATTAAACATTTCGTTTGACTCCCCGGCTTTGGGGGGGAGTAAATGAAGGGAATTAGATGAGCACGTGGAAGCGTTCGTGGGGCGTGCAGGTGACCAAGGGGGTTTTGTCCGGGGCTCACCCGGGATCCAGAGTGGGATGGTGTCATGTTTATAATCAAATTTATCAGTTTAATTACCTTTCTGGGCGGGGCTTGACTCTTAAAAAAGGAGGGGATTGGCAGCTTTACCTTCTTGGCAGGATCCTGTGTTGAGATGAAGTCAGTCCTGTTCCCTTTATTTCCTTTACTGATCAATTTCTTTGCTGAGATTTTGAGCTGAAAATATCGGAATGTGCAATTTAAAAATTAATAAATACAGGTGCCAATGCAATTAAAATGTGGTTAAAAGCACAGGGGTCGCTAGTGCTAAATGCTAATTATTTTGGTGTTGCCCAGTCGATGCCTGAACATTCCCAGTTTCTGTGTGGGGTGGGAAATCGCAGCTCAGCTTTGCAGGGAAACTGAGGCACAGGGGCTCGAGTCACTCCTAGGGAGTTTCTGCAAGGAATTGTTCCTGAATCCTAAACCTGTGCCCTCAGCTTGGGGCAACACTTTTACCTGCTAGGATGAGCCAGGAAGAGAGGGACTGGCAGGAAATCCTGGGAATTTCAGCCCCTTCTTTCATTACAGTTTTTTTGGGTTATTTTTGAAGGATTCGTGCAGCCGTGGCTGGTGCTGGAATCGATGCTGTGAAAGGAACCAAACCTTTGTGTTATTTTCCATTCTCAAACCCCTCTGCTCTGCATTTCATGCACGGACAGCTCTGTGGGTTTGCACACAAATCCGGGCATAACCAGATCCTGGCGTGTGGAATCGCGTGTGGAATTCCATCCCCTCAGATCTGAGCTGTGGAATCAAAGCTGTTTATTTGCACGGTGAGATAAAAGCCATGGGGACTTCGGTGGCTCCTGTCTCAGTTCGGCTCTGGGTTTCTCTCCCAGTGCCAGGAGTTTTTGTTGTTTTTTTTTTTTATTCTGTGCCACTCCAAGGGCTGCAGCTCCGCTCTGGCTTTGTTGAGTCCATGGAAGTCAGACTCATTAATCCTGGCCTGGGGCGAGCCTGCCTGGCTGGGAACAGTTCAGGACCTCTCCTAATGACTCCGGCATGGAAATCAGGGAGTGCAGGGGCTGCGGGAGTGTCGGTGGCAGTTGGGTGTCACCAGCTCTGTCCCTGCTCTGGGCAGATACCGGGTGGGTATTGATCATCCCGAGGGCGCGGCGCCGCTCGGTTTCTCTGCGGAATTAAACCTGACATCTCCGGAATAATTACTGTGCCATGCTCTGCCTTTAATGAGCTTTTCCAGGCCCTCTTTGCTACTCTGGGAGGGTCTTTCCTGCTCCTAAAATTGTATGGAAATCAGAGATAAAGGCTGGGAAAGATGAGGGCGTTCAGAAGGATCCAGGGAGAGCTCAGAGCCCCTTCCAGGGCTAAAGGGGCTCCAGGAGAGCTGGAGAGGGGCTGGGGATGGAGGGACAGGACACAGGGAATGGCTTCCACTGAAAAACGGGAGATTTAAATGGGATTTTGGGAAGGAATTCCTCCCTGTGAGGGTGGTGAGGGGCTGGGATGGAATTCTCAGAGAAGCTGTGGCTGCCCCTGGATCCCTGGAAGTGTCCAAGGGAGAAGGGAGGGATCCAGGGAGAGCTCAGAGCCCCTTCCAGGACCTAAAGGGGCTCCAGGAGAGCTGGAGAGGGGCTGGGGACAAGGGATGGAGGGACAGGACACAGGGAATGGCTTCAACCTGGGAAAGGGGAGATTGAAATGGGATTTTGGGCTGGAATGAGGGTGGGGAGGGGCTGGGCTGGAATTCCCAGAGGAGCTGTGGCTGCCCCTGGATCCCTGGAATGTCCCAGGCCAGGCTGCAGAGGGGTCGCTGCCAGCACTGTTTGGTCTGGGGGGTCAGAGCCAAAGCATCGCGGTCAGGGAGGGGCGTTCGTGCCCTGGCAGCGCTGGAGAACGGAGCAGGGGCTGGAAAATCCATCCCAAACCCCCATTCCAATGCCTGTCCTCCTGGGGTGTCCCTAGAGGGGATCAGAGCCATCGATTCCTGCTCTCAGGTGAGGCAGGGGGGTCACTTTGGGCTCTGTGAGTGAACCTCAGCTCCCAGGCAGAACAAAGCTGCTCCCTGGGTTTGGTTTTCCTGGCTGGAGCAGCTCAGCCTGGCTCGGGCACTGGAGACACACAAGGAGTCCAAAATCCCTGGAACTGAGGCTTTTCCATTTCCAGTCTCATCCCCTCCCTGTGCTCCCTTTCCCTTCCCCACTTCCCTCCTGTCCCCTTTCCCGGGAAGCACCGCCCTTCTCTTACATCAGGAATTCTGAGTTCCAGGGGCATTCTCAGCAACCGGGATTTGGTTCTGGGTCATCCCTACCTGGGTTGGGAATTGTGGATTTTGAGCTACTCTCAACTTTCTTCCCTCTAGGCCAGGTCAGTTCACAGAAAAACCCTCCAGAAATGACTCCAGATTAGAAATAAAAATAAAATAAAATAAAATAATAACATAACATAACATTAAAAAATAAAATAAAATAAAATAATAACATAACATAACATTAAAAAATAAAATAAAATAAAATAAAATAAAATAAAATAAAATAAAATAGAAAATAAACCCTGTAAATGCTGAACCTGCACTGGGATCCCATGGATTTCAGTGAGATTTCTGTTCATGAGATTTCTTCCCACAGCATCACTTCTCCATGAGTTCCTATTCTGCTTCCTGCTGCAGTTCAGGATGCTGGACTGGATCTGTGAAGTCCTGGATTCCTTCTGTGAAATCCTGGCCTTTTATCTGAGAAGTGCTGGATATATTCTGTGAAGTCCTAGATTGGATCTGTGAAGTCCTGGATTCATTCTGTGAAATCCTGGCCTTTAATCTGAGAAGTGCTGGGTGTACTGTGCCAAGTCCTGGATTTAATGTGTGCAGTCCTTGATGTGCTCTGTGAAGTCCTGCTCTTTAATCTGTGAAATCCCACGTGCCAACACTGCTGTAAATTTATTTCCATTGCCCTGCTCAGCCCCGACTCCAAATCCTGATTCCAAATCCCGGAATCGCTGTCGATGCCCGGGGCACCGTGAGCTCCCCCAGTGCCGTGCCAGGTGGGAATGCTGCGGCTTCCCAGGCTGCTGGGTGGGTGCAGGACGTGGGGGAAAAGTGACAAACACCCCCTGAACTCGCTAAAACACCCAAAGGTGTCACACACGGGAGAGCAGCTCCAGCCTTGTCCCTGTGGGAAGCAGCAAACAAATTTGGGGCTGGTTTACAGGAGCACAGAGCAGGAATCTCTTGGAGCAGCCCCGAGTGCTGACCTGCCCAGATTGCTGTGAAATTTCAACAAACCTTTGGGCAAAGGATATTTTTTTTTTTTTTTTTTTTTTTTTTTTTTTTTTTTTTTTGGCTCCCTCCTCTCCCAGCACGGGGATTATTTAACGAGATGTTTTTAAAATCAGCTTTGTGGCCCTGGCTGGGTGAAGTCGTGACAGGAACCGTGGCTGTGTGAGAGCTGCCCTCACCCTGTGGCACTGGGAGAGAAAGCAACCCCCAAACCATCAATCACTGGGCACAGTAATTATAAATTAATTAAATTGCTGAATTTGGATTTACCCTCAGGGCCTGGGATTTACCCCAGAGCGTGGTGGGGACCTGCCCAGGCTCCCCAGGGAATGGCAGAGCTCCAGGAGCATCTGGACAACGGTGCCAGGGACAGGGAATCAGAGAATCGTGGAATTAAGGTGGGAAAAGCCCTCTAAGATCAAGCCCAGCCCAGCACTGACCCGTGTCCCCAGGCTCTGTGTCCACATGGTTTTGGAACATTTCCAGAGGTGGGGACTCCACCACAGCCCTGGGAATGTTGGTTCCAGTGCTGGAACACCCTTTTGGTGAGGAAATTCCTCCTAAAAATAAAGTGTGGTTGGGATAATTCTTGGGGTTTCTTGGGTTGATCCTTGGAGCTGTCCTTTGCCAAGCCAGGACACAGATTCAAAGATCCTTGAGGGCCCTTTCTAACCCAGGATATTCCACAATTCCACGGAAATTGAGGTCCCAAGCAGCAGCCAAGCTGCTCACAGAGCCCAAGGAAAGAGTGTCTGAAATCCCCTCTTTGTCTAAATAATTCCTACCAGACTCTGCCTGATGAAACACCAGGTTCCTTCTTGCCTTGAAGGACATTTGGAAGCGAAACAGAGGAAGAACAGGATGAAAAAATTTTCCCAGATATGAACGGAAAGTCAGCAGATGAAAACACGAAATGTCACATTTGTTGCTCAACTGAGCAGGATTGCAACTGGAAAAATGCAGCCCTTCAGTCCCACTGCTGAAAATAAACCCAAGCCAAACAGAAGTCCTTGAGTGCAGACACAAGGATTGGAATTAAATTTCCTCCTAACTCCTGGGTAATGGAGTTCTGCCAGAGCCAGGAGTCAATTAAGGGGATAAATACTCCCATAACTCACCAACACTTTGCATTTCAGGGGTATTTTGCTGAAGTAAGCACTTAATGTGATTATTGTGTTTCAGCTGATTTAAGATGACAACTTTTGCATTTCCTAAATATTAATTAGCCTGGAATTTCTATTTATTTAAACTCGGAGGCAGTGAGTGGGTAGCTGTGTGATTTACCTCTGGCTCCTGGCACTTCTCTCAGCTGGGACGTTGGGGATGCAATTGTGACCAATTAACCCTCGTGCCTGTCAGCAGAGAGGATGAACAATGGAGCTCGGGGGGTTTGTTTGGGGGAAAAATCATCCCACAAACCACGCCAGGCATCTGCTCCTCTGGATGATGCCTGCTCAGGGCAAAAAAAAAAAAAAAAAAGAGGTTTGAATGGATTCTTGGGTGCTGCTCCCTTGGGATTAGGCTGTTTCCTTGGGAGTGGCTTTTAGGGACACGGTGCTGTGTGGGGTGCCTGCTCACCTGAGGGTTTGGAATAATATCAGAGGAATGGGAATGAGAGAGGTGGATTTTTTTAAAACTGAAAGATGGGATATTAGGAAGGAATTCCTCCCATGGAGGGTGGGGAGGGAACAGAATTCCCAGATTTGCTGTGTCTGCCCCTGGATCCCTGGAATGTCCCAGGCCAGGCTGGAGCCCCCTGGGACAGTGGGAGGGGTCCCTGCCATGGCAGGG